>JAHRHZ010000018.1:10062733-10103576 GCA_024137785.1 Ginglymostoma cirratum
CCCCCCTTTCTGATGAAGGGTCTCGGCCCGAAACGTCAGCCTTCCTGCTCCTATGATGCTGCTTGGCCTGCTGTGTTCATCCAGCTCCACACCTTGTTTCCTTGTATAGGAGTTATGAAAAGGTTAATTGTTCATTTGACATTCCTGAGATGATGATAACAAACTTATCAGGGGAGCTCAGTAAATCACATAAAGCTGAAATAAAACAAAGAACTGCGGATGCTGCAGATCCTGAAACAAAAAGAGAAATTGCTAGCAAAACTCATCAGGTCTGGAAGCTCCTGCGGAGAGAGAAACAGAGTTAACATTTTGGGTCCGGTGACTCATCAGAACGGATCCCCACAGATGCTGCCAGAGCGGCTGTCTTTCGCCAGCAATTTCTGTTTCTGTTTCAGATAGAGCTGAAGATGGGAGGAAATGTAAATCTTTGTGCACCTTAGTTCACCCGCATCCACGATGGACCGTTCAAATAGCTACAAGGATAGAAGTTAGTCTCAGGGTATAGTTGGTGGACATTGCTCTTTTACTGAGGAGAGAAACAAGTTAATAGTTCAACATCAATTATTCTCCTTCAGGACTGCATCACGTTCTGAAGAAGTCATCAGACTTGAATTATATCTCACCATGGATGGTACCAGACCTGCTGAGTTTCTCCATCACTTTGTTTCGGTTTGAGATTTCCAGATTTCACAGTATTTTGCTTTTATTTGAGCCCTTTTACTGGGTTTGCATGAATTCCATGCAGAACGGATAAAAGATTCCTCGCCTTGACAGCTAAGGGGACTAAATGAGGAGTTACGTTTGGAAGTTCTAAACAAAGGTCACTGGACCCGAAATGTTAACTCTGTTTTCTCTCCACATATGCTGCCAGACCTTCAGAGATTCTCCAGCAATTTTTGTTTGTTTGTGTGTGTGTGAGAGAGAGAGCGCATGTGTGATCGTGCGTGTGTGTGTGTGTGTGTGTGTGTGTGTGTGTGTGTGTGTGAGAGAGAGAGAGAGAGAGAGAGAGAGCGCGTGTGTGTGTGTCTGCGTCTGTGTCTGTGTGACTGTGTGTGAGAGAGAGCGTCTGTGTGTGTGTGTGTGTGTGTGTGAGCGTGTCTGTGTGTGTGTCTGGTGCGTGTGCGCACGTGTATGTGTTAAATGTGGAGATAGTCTTGCCTCAGTCATTAGTACAAACTGGGGGCTGGTGCGAGAGAAATGGAGACATAACTCCACTGAGGGTGAAATGAAGTACAGGAAGATATCATCAGCATTTGTCTTGCTCAACGGTGCTCTGTACTGATGCCTGTGGCAATGGATTCTATGCTACTTCAAGAATGAGGCAAGAAATTCAAAATGCTCATTTATATACGGTGCATTACAGCAGTTGAGGATTCCATACATAATTCTTGTTTGGATGACAGCAAATCAGGCTTTGAGCCACACTCCACTGGGCACATTCTATTGATAATAGCCAAGGACACAACAGTAATCAGCTGATACGACACCTAGGATGTCACATGTCTTTGCTCCATCATCTTCAAAATATTGCAAATTCAGAACTTTACTGGCAGCTTTTGTACACCTGCTAATACTGTATTGTTCCTCCCTTTAAAACAAAACCAAATGACTAGTGAATATCAGTGATCAAGGTGAACAAATTCAGAACCTAGACGAATCCAAGGCAGGAAGTTAGTGTTAACTGTTCATTCAGTAGGATTCTCTCCAAGTAACTGACTGAACTACTTGTCCAATGTCCAGACCATCTAATCATTTGGCCTGGAAAAGACAATGAACAAGCCACACAACAGCATGGGGGGGTCTTTCTCCTTTATGTCTCTCTTTCTGTCAGCTATATATTTGCACATCAGTCCAGACAGCTTTCCTCTTCCTGTGAGTATGTTAAACCTCTTCCCAATGATTCTAAACAAGTGTGAAAAAGCCTCGCTTCGGTCTTTTCAATGAGCAGCCTGACACTGCAGCTTCTCAACTTCATTTATTCTCAGACACAAAGACAAAGTTCTCATTGTGACAAGTCACACTGTGGAAGTAGAGAATACTGGACACTCATTCTCCAAGGCAAATGATGTTACTGCGAGGGAATCAAATACTGGGTATGCTGGGACTTTTTTCACTGGAATGCAGGAGGTTGACCAGAGGTTTATAAAATCATGAGGGATATAGATAGGGTTAATGGTACTTGTCTTTTCCCTAGGATCGGGAATTTCAAGAGTAGGGGTTACATTTTTAAGGTGAGAGGAGCGAGATTTCAAAAAAACATATGGGGCAAATTTTTTTACACATCAGGTGGTTCATGTATGGAATGAACTTCCTGAGGAAGTGACGGATTTGGGTATAGTTACAATGTTGAAAAGACATTTGGAAAGGTACATGAATAAGAAAGGTTTGGGAAGATATGAGCCAGGATCAGGCAGGTGGGACTAGTTTGGGATGATGTTCGACATGGACAGGTTGGATCAAAGAGTCTGCTTCCGTGCTGTATGACTCTATAATTCTATAAGGGGGTCAGCAAAATGGGCTGATAGCCAAGCTTGATGCACGAGAATGCCTTTGTTACTTGGCTGCCTGGCTATTCTCCAATCGTCCAATGGGTTCTTGTTAATTGGAGTGAACTTGGGCCGTGGGATTTCCCTGTTTTGCAATTTACTTGAAACTGCACTCCCTGATTTTATGTTAAACCAGCAGGAACAGCAGACTTGTATGACATCAACCTTTGTAGGATTCTGACCAGGAAGCAATAAAACGGGCATTACCTAACTTTTTGTAAATTCTTTTCACAGGATGTGGGCATCGCTGGCAAGACCAGTGCATTCCAAATTGCCCTTAAGCTGAACGGCAATATATTTCCAAGTCAGGATTGTGTGGGGGTTTGGAGGAGGACTTGCAGATGGCAAAGTGCCCACACATCTGCTGCCCTTGTCCTTCTAGGTGGTAGAAGTTGAGAGTTTGGAAGGTGTTGTCAAAGGAGCCTGGTTGAATTTCTGCAGTGCATCCTGTAGATGGTACACACTACTGCCACTGTGCTGCACAATGTAGTTCCGCTGTCTAATTTTTAACAGAGAAGCTTTGTCCATCAACTTTGGATGACAGACAGAGACAAAGATGGTTTACAGGAGAGTCTAATGGTATTTAAAAATAAAGCAGCACTAAGATCGAACTGTTAGCTAAGTCTGAGCCTGCAGCTAAAATCCAAAGGCGCTGTCGCCCCAGGGTAACTGCTGGATGGAAAACCATCTGCAAACTACAGTGCTGAGCCCTCAGTTTATCCTCAGTTTGTCCATTCATCCGCAGTCACCTGGATCACTAAGTTATATTGAGGCTGTGTCCAATTAAAATTCAGGAAGGCAACAAAGGAAGCACAAGGGCAACGGAACTGGACAAGTATTGTATGGCAAAACTGCTGTGCAAAATACCGAAGATTGCGTGTGCTTCAGATGTAGCTTAATCATGGATTTGTGGAAAGTCAGAAAACTATCAGCTGTTCATTAGAATGATACCTGTGGGAGGGAGAGAGCAATGAAGGAAGGGATGGGAAGAAAGAAAGAAGAGATTTGCATTGACATGACCTCTTGAATCCCAACCGAATGAAGTACAGCTTTGATCAGCATCTTTGGTGTTTGTTGAAAACTCCGAAAAAGTTTCCACTTTGTTTTAACTTTACAGGCTGTGGATGTCATCAGCTGTGCCAGTGTTTGTTACCTGTCCCTAATGGCCCTTTGAGAAGGTGGTGTCAGTGTGGAGCCATCTTCTTGAACCTCTGAAGTTCATGTGGTGTAGGGGCACCTTCAGTGGATGAGGGGCTTCTCACCAAGCCACCCAGTTGGAAATCAATTATATTCCTTTGCTGTCAGTGTGTCAAAGTCCAGCCATTCCTCAACCACACTGAGGGGGCACCTCCTGAGACAGCACTTTCCAAACTCTCAACCACTTCCATCTCGAAGGACAAGGGCAACAGATACATAGGAACACCACCCCCGACAAGTTCCCCTCCAAGCCACTCACCATCCTGACTTGGAAATACATTGTTGTTTCTTCACTGTCGCTGAGTCGAAATCCTGGAACTCCCTCCCTAATGGCATTGTGGGTCAACCCACAGTACACGGACTGCAGTGTGTTAAGAAGGCAGCTGACCCCGACTTTTACAAGAGCAACAAGAGATGAATCATAAATGCTGGCCCAACCAGTGAGGCCTAAATCCCATGAATGAGTTAAAAAAAAAAACGAAGGCAAGTCATCTTCTCAAGGGCATTGATGCCAATTTCCTACTTTAAAAAAAAATTTAGGGTGGGTACTGGGAAGAAGAACTGCACAAAGCATGGTGTGTGCAGAGTAAATTGGAATAGCTCCCTTCTTACACCTGAGTGAGATAATAGGAACTGCAGATGCTGGAGAATCTGAGAAAACAAGGTGTGGGGCTGGATGAACACAGCAGGCCAAGCAGCATCACAGGCGCAGGAAAGCTTGACGTTTCGGGCCTAGACCCTTCGTCAGGAAAAAAAAACTGATGAAGGGTCTAGGCCCGAAATGTCAAGCTTTCCTGCTCCTATGATGCTGCTCGGCCTGCTGTGTTCATCCAGCTCCACACCTTGTTATCTCTTACACCTGAGTGACCCCGGTTTAACAACTAACCCAAAAGACTCCCCCCCCCCACCACCACCATCAACAGGCTCATCACCTGCCACGGCCCACCTTCCTTGTTCGCTCCTACAGCCATGCCAAATGTCCCTGATGCTCTTACGCGAGGGCTCGTCATCCTTTTATTCAACTTTCCACGCAGCCTGACAAACACACAGCTCTTCAGAGTCACCATACCATCCCTACCCTGTATCAGAGGAACATCACCATCCCGTCCCATTTATAGTGCCCTTCACATCCACTGAACATCTTCAAGCACTCTCCAGCCAATGAGGTACTTTTGAAGTGAAGTCACAGCAGTAAGGGAAGAAACACTTAAACTAATTTGCGCACAGCCAGACAACAGCAATGTGAGAAAGACCAGGCAATCTGTTTTTGTGATGTTAATTTAAGGATAAGTATGAGCCAGGACAAACGTCCCTTGTCTTTCATCTTTCCCATCCACCCAAGCAGGTCCTCTCATCCTAACATCTCATCCAAAAGAAGAGACCTCAGGCACTGCACTGGAGGGTCAGTCTGGACTTTTGTGCTCAGGTTCTGGAGTGGGGCTTGACCCCAGAGCCTGGTGACTCATAGGGGAAGGCTCGAGTTACAGCTGACGCTATCATTCACAGTCAAAGTGCACAATGGAATGGTTTAGCAAACAAAGGGGTCTCTGCGCATATGTGTGCATGTGCGTGTGTGTGCGTGTGTGCACGTGTGTGCGTGTGCGTGTGTGTGCAAGAGGCCCATTGGTACCAATTCAGCCAGAAGTTTGAAATGGAGCAACCAGCTTTTGATAAAAAAAGTTCACCAGGTGATTGAAACAAAAAAGACCATAGGGGTGTGGCACTTGGAATTTGTTTTCTCATGGGGGATGTGGGAGCTGGGGGACAATATGAAAATAAGAGGTACCCCTTCCTTGATGGAAATTAGGGGTGTTTTTTTTTCTCTCAGAGGGTCCCTCAGTGTGGAATTCTCTTCCTCAGGAAGTACTGGAGGCTGGGTCATTGAAATTGTGAGACAGATGGATAAATTTTCGATAGGTAAGCAATCGAACGATTATGGAGGGCAGACAGGAAAGAGGGGTTGAGGCCAAAACCAGATATACCATGCTGTTATTGGATTGGCACAGCAGCTGTGAAGGGCTAAATGATCCAAGCCTGCTTCTAGGTCCTATGTTCCAGTCTGATAAGCTCCTGATTGATGACGCGTTCAGTCTAGAGACAGAGACAGAGACACAGCAGGAAACAGGAGTGGGATAAAAACCGCTGATGGCAGTAACTTCGGCTGATGGTGAGGAGAATATTGGCAGAGGCCCTGACAAGAATTCGGCCAACAAATGGACGAGAACAGAGCGACACAGCTCTCTTGATGCCAACCATCACTTAATCTGCAATCAGTGGGCCAAAACACAATTCAAATCAAACCACACATTAAGGCCACATATCAGGGATCACTTAGGATAACAGAATACTAACGCAAATCATCCAAATCCATTTAATTGAACCCTAAAGAGTTCAGGAAAGGAAGAGAGATGGAAATCAAATCCACTGTGTGCAAATCTCAGCGAAATGAGAAACCTTCAATAAATGATTAGGTACACATTTTATCTCAGAGCACAATGCTACTGTGTAATGTTGAATAACTAATTACCTCCATAAAAGTGAGTCTGAGGCTGTCGGTGTCCATCCATGAGCTTGATCGGATTTTTAACCACATTTCCTCAACAGGCTGATTCCTATGCTGAGCAAAAATTCAATCGCGTTCCATTGCAGCTCATCAGCAGAGAGAAATGACTACAGCCCAGAAACATCCCACCACCATCCACAGGCGACTGCTGTTTATATAATGTACAATGTCCCAAGGTGTCTGGACACACATCTACTCACCTCTACAATCATGAAATGGTTAGAGCAAAACCACTTGGCTTGTCATCTCCATGCTGCCACTCTGCAAAAGCAACTTGGATAGTCCCACTCCCCCAGCCTTCCCCTGTAAGTAATTGCTCTCGAGGTACTTAGCCCATTCCCTCTCAACAGCCAGGATTGAACCTGCCTCCACCACACTCTCACCCAGTACTTTCTACACCCTCGCCATTCGCTACGTGAAATAGCTTTTCCACCTTTGCCAATCGCCTGGAATTGGTGCCCCTGGCACTCACCATTCTGAGTCCTGATCACTGTACTGCCAACAGCATGCAGAATGTCCCTGCCAAGATTAGTAACTAAACCCCTTCTTAACTGGTACACCAACACTTAACTGGCCAAACTCCTGAGGGAAAAATAAATCAGATCTCAGCCGGCTTGGCCTGTGATTTCTCACGTCCCTATCCCCGCTGGCCCTTCTAATTAAGGCTGCTGCATTATAAATCTGTGTCTTTTCCCCAATTTCCATCTCCCACACCTTCTATAATTTTGCTTTCACAGGTGCTCCTGTGAAATGAATAGCCAGCATGGGTGTAAGCCATCGGTGGGAAATGAGGATTGATGGCTTCTGGTTCCATGTTTGCTAAGTGTAGAGGGGAAGAATTTATTTCTTTGTTCCACTTTCAGAAACTATCACGACGATGATGTATAACTCCTCCGATGAATGTAGCTTAGTGTTTCTCTAATAAGCTGATCCATCTTGCTGATAGATTTTGTATAGGGCCTGTGACAGTATGATCTTTACCCATTGCCTCTGTCCCACTGACATTTTACACTGATCATCATCACATTTCAGAATTACTCTGGCTGACACAGTCTCAAAATGATCCTCATCCCAACTCCTGTTCAACACAAGTACAATCGCATGAATACACAGTTTAACTGAAAGCTAGAGCTTTCCTGAGTGCAGCCACTTACATAGAATCCCCACAGCATGGAAACAGGCCCTTCGGCCCAACAAGTCCACACCAACCCTCGGAGCATCCCACCCAGACACATCCCCCTACAACCCACCTAATCTACACATCCCTGAACACTGCGGGTAATTTAGCATGGCCAATCCACCTAAGCCTGCACATTTTTGGACTGTGGGAGGAAACCGGAGCACCCAGAGGAAACCCACACAGACACTGGGAGAACGTGCAAACTCCACTTGGTCACACGTTGCTAAAAAGAGAAGTTTTTCATCTTGTACTCTTCAGGATAAAGGTGAGAATGCCAAATTTCAAATAATCATAACAATCTACACGACAGGAGAGTTGCGCAGAATAAGTTGTTGAGGTTGATTGAAATTCAAGTCAAAATGTCTCTCTTTCAACAAAATCTGTTTGTTATGTCTCCAGCCAGATTTAACCCTTGGCCTTGTGTAAAGGACATTCTACAAAGTTTCAGTGTTATAGGGGATTCACAGCTCAGAAACAGACCATTCATCCCGTCTGCTCCATGCGCCCCATCTGCTCCATGCAGATGCTAATGCTCCACATTAACCTCCTCCCATCCTGTTTCATGTCACCTCATCAATATACGCTCCTTTTTTCTTCCTCCTGTGTTTGTGTCACTTGCCAAAAACACATTGAGCTAAGTTCTCTCTGAGCCACATGGTATTGTGTTCCATTGTCTAACCAACCTCTGCATAGAGACATTTCCCTGCATTACAACTCATGAATATCTTATACCTGCAGTCCTTTGTTCTGGTTTGTTGACAAGTGGAAACATCTTAAAATTGACCCGAATCAACATTTTCAGAACTTTAAACACCTCCATCAAGCCTTTCTCCTCGAGTGAGAACCTCAGTCCATTGTTCCTGGTAAGAACAAACTCTCCGCTGTACTATCACAGCGCTCTGGGAAACTTCTTTCTTACACTTTACCTCACAATCGCCTTTAATACTGTCAAAGCAGCCTATGAGGAGGAGAGTGGGGCGGGGGAGGGGGGCGGTACGGAAGGAAGGAGAAGTGGAAGGTGAAAGGGATGAGGAGAGAGAAGATTGGTGAGGAGGGAGAAAGGGCATGAGAGGGGAATGGCAGAGGAGGTAGAGAGGAAGAATGAGGGAAAAGAGGGGTAAGGCAGACAAGGAAGGAAGGAGAGGGGAAAGGGAGGAGAGGGGGAATGGAGGAGAAGGGGAAAGGGAGAAGAGGGGGAAAGGGAGGAGTGGGGAAAGGGAGGAGTGGGGAAAGGGAGGAGTGGGGAAAAGAAGGGACAGACAGTTTGGGGATAAGAGATGTGAAAAGAAAATACAGACTGGGGATTAGGACTGTTTCTTCCTGGTTTGTAAAGTATTGGTGTCTCATCATGGAGTTCATTTGATCACTGCCCCTGCTTTAACAGTCTGCACAATATCTCAGCAGAAACAAAGCCAATAATCTGTCTCATAAGGAGAAGAATACACTCTCAGTGATGCACACCTGAAGGAATATTAGCAGCGCATGTTGCAAAACCACTGAAGAAGCGGGGAGGCAAATTGTAGAGAGGGAGACGTGGCACACGGCAGTGCAGTTCTGCATGTTTAATCAAAGCCAAGGTCACAGAGATGGTGAATGCCTTAGAACAGCAGCTAAGGCTTTCTCACCTGTGTGCTAACCTTTACCGCTCCATGACAATGGAACTGGAAGTGTGCCAAGTGTAGACTGGCATGTTAACGATTGAAACGTTTCCAAATACATTTCCCGTTCACTCTGCAGAGCGGCAAGAGAAGAAGTGTTAACATATTTCTCCGAGTGCCATTTAACACAACCAAGTAATCCTTTCTTATCCTTAATATGTCCCAAGCTATTACATTCTAAATATTTAATGATTTTAAATGTGCAATACATCGCCTGCCAGACATTTTATTTTTGTATCAAGGAATGATTAGAACCTGTTCACTATTAACATTTTTGTAACATTCCAGGCACAGCACAGGCTCCCTGCAGCTAAAGCCATCCATAATTGTGCCTCGCTAAGAGCTATATTCTCAGGAAGCTAATACAGAATCTCACAGATAATGCATGAACAGAGGGGTTTGCACCGAGCGTGGTGATTACTTTCCATTCCAGCCTATGTTACCGACAGCTTCGGATTTAGCCACTGTACTCTCACCAAGGGACGCTGAGGGGAAATGGGGCGGAGAGGGGAGTGAGGGGCTGTGCAGCTGTTGATCATTCATACCCTGTTTCATCTGTCACTCCCCCTCATCTCTCATCTTGACCTGTTGAAGCCTGTGAACAGAATAGCGAATGACAATGTAGCCAGTTTTAGACTTCACTACATTTTAAAGAAGTAGGCATTCCCCCAAAATGGAACAATCTGATCCATAGGATGGCATCATATAAATGCAACCTGTTGGGCCTCCAACAAGTATAGTTCCCACAGTGCTTCACAGGAGCATTATTGAAAAAAAAATTAACATCAAGCCACTTACTGGAGCAACACAGATACCACAGTGGATTTTAAGAACTGGTTACAAATGCAAAACACAACAACAGTGTCGCCGAAGAGAGATAAAGAACATGGTCCAGTAAGTGAGACTTTTTAGTGGAAACATTTGGTTCAGTGACATCAACCCAGTGAAAATAAATGGGTGCTCATAATGAAAGGTCATTGGCCTGAAAGGTTAACGCAGTCTCTCCAAAGATGCTGCCAAATTGACTGAACAGTGACCATTTATCATTTCTATTCTGGTTTTCCAACATCCACAGCTTTTCACTTTTGTTGAAAGCTTTGGGTCAGCTCTGATGAAAGAGGTGTCATTTATGTATTTCTTAATGTCATTTTTGGACTTTGGATTCCAAAATGATGGCACATGGGTGTTGGTTACTTTTGTGAAGGGTTTTCTTTCAAAAAAAAAAAGCTCAGAGAGTCCTGTCAGAAAAGTGACCCCTAATCTAGTATGTCTATGAGAGCAAACCCGTGTGCTGTTGATAAAAAGATGTTTATACAGCGGCGTTTGTGACAGGTACAGTAAACATTCAAGTCAATCAGCACTATTTTCAGAAGAATTTAGGATGGGTAAGTTTTTCTTAACTCAGTTCAGAAGCAAGTCTTTCAGTTCAATGCAGAAGGCACCATTGTAGAGGTTAGAGATAACAAGGTGTGGAGCTGGATGAACACAGCAGGCCAAGCAGACCCCTTCATGGGGTCTAGGCCCGAAACGTCAAGCTTTCCTGCTCCTATGATGCTGCTTGGCCTGCTGTGTTCATCCAGCCCCACGCCTTGTGATCTCGGATTCTCCAGCATCTGCAGTTCCTACTATCGCATTGTAGAGTTTAGAAGCTAGTTTAGCCTTCTCTCCTAAAAGCAGATCAGAGAATAATTAACCTCAGCAGAAAGATTTAGCTTGTGAGACTTTCAAATGAGGAGAGTTTGGTTAGAAACATGCAGGTTATTGGAACTCTGGGCCCTCAGATTTGTGAAGAATTCACAATGGCACATTTGGGAAGAGCATACCAAACAGTCTTCATAGTCCACAGCAAAGAAACTGTCAGGAGTAAGTTAAGCGGAACCCTAAAGGGTTGAGGTAGGTGGGTATTTTCCCTGCACTCTGTCTTATATATTCACATTGCTTGCTTTATTTTAATAAACTTTGTTCTGTTGTGAAAGAAAGTCTGCAGCCTCATTGGCTAACTTCAGTGTCAACAAAGTACAGAAACATACGATCTATTAAGCCAGATTTCCACTGGCACCATCAGCTGGGATTATAACACAGTGTGGATCTTTCTTCTGTTAAAAAAAGTGCAAAACATTTAATTGAAGTGAATCCATCAGCCATGCCCACAGTGAGGAACTATCGCCTTGGGAGCCCTCCTCCATTTAGCTCGATAGGAATTCTACGCCAGACGCGACAAGTATGTATTGGTGGGAGATAGTAAGAACTGCCGATGCTGGAATCAGAGATAACACAGTGTGGAGCTGCAGTAGGCCAGGCAGCATCAGAGGAGCAGGAAAGCCGACATTTTGGGTCGGGACCTTTCTTCAGAAAATTCAGTACATATTGGTTGTTTCATAAACTTCTTCCTGCTGCATTGATGTAACTTATCCACAAGGGGAATTACAGATGTAAAATGTTTAAAAAAATTTACATGTCGGTAACATCACGGCAGCATTTCAAAGAGGAGCAGGGTCTCCCCGTTGTCAAGTTTTATCCCTCAACCAACATCAACTAAAACAGAGTATTTGGACATTATCCCATCGATGTCTTGCGCTCACATTGGCTGCTGTGCTTCTACCATTACACACTCATTGGCCGAAAAGTACTTTGAGATATTTTGAGGTTGAGGAAAGGTGCAACATTAATGGAAGGTTGTCCCTTCCTGCTTGACTGCAGCTTTCACAGGATAAACTTAATTACACTGTCCAAAGTTAGTTAGCACGGCACAGTACAGGACAACAGCATGGTGGTCATTTGGAGCCTTGCAATCGATTCTGCGCCCCCAGACTCGAGCTGAGCAGACAGCGACCATCGGAAGCCAGTCAGGGGGCGTTCTCGGATATTTTCCTAATCAACCTGTTCAGAGATGTTATTACACACCTCTGGAGCAGGTGTGAACCCAGATCTCCTAGTTCAGAGGTGGGGACACTACCACTGTGCCACAGCATCTCAAAACGGTGGCGTGGGTGATTGGCAACGTGAGGTAATTGATTAAGTGCACTGGACAGGAAGCTTATGACACAACATTAAAGTGCATCGACTGGCCTACAATATTACTTTTAGCAATAAATCAGCCCAGTGACTGCACTGCATTTCCAGTACACGAAACCACAATGGTATTTGCAATCAACAAGCAATCTTTCCCTTCCATGGATCAGTGACCTTGTGTGTGGCGTGCCCTCTCGATAGGGAGCACTGAGGTGTGGTGTTGCAGTGTGTATTGATGAGATAATACACATTTGCTGACATTCACTTCCAAGCTGCTAATACTGTCAATTGAATGCCGGTTTCCTGCCAATGCAGATTCCGATTAAAATTCACTCAAAATGTCACCCAAGCAGCAAATCATTGAGACACACCAACACTACAGCTATCAGACGCCCATCAATAATTGACTGCACACTTTCTCTGCAAAGCCCAAACTCGACAACAGATAACTGCTTTTAATTATTTTCTTTCTTGGAAGGAAAAGCGGGTGAGTAAATCAGGCGGAAGCCTTTCATCCAGGAGGCAGCTGCAGATCCTGGCATCGATTGCAGATTTACCTCTGCTTGCACAAAGAGTGAGGGGGTTAAAGTGGCAAATATTCACCCTTAGCTTGTCCATGAAATTTTATGAGGAGCGCTATTCACCCTTGGCAAAGCCAAATTACTAAACTACTCATTAGAGTCAGAACACTATAAACTCCCTGTTGATCTATGAGCCAATCAGTCACAGTATTGATTAGTGCAAACCCGTGTGCGTCTCCCTATACTAGCAACGGCATCAGTGCTGGCCATAAATCACCCCTGGCCTCACGATCATTTCACGGCAGTGCGGCCTTTAGAGACAGGGCAGGGCTGATTTATACAAACCAGGTATACACTTGGCAGGGAGTTACAAAGGTGTAATTCAATGAAAGTGGTCCTAAATAAGATTGTGAATTGCCACGCAAGATCTCCAGAGGCTGAACGAACAGCTTGCTGAACCCAGATACTGGAGCCTCGTGCCCGAGCTATTTGCTCTGCTGTTTACTGGAGTCCACACAGCTGCGTTGTGCTCCATTAGTGAGCTGCATCAGGAAAGACCTGCAGTTACGTAGCACTTTTCACAATCACCAGTCACCTCAAACCACATGATAACAAGGTGTGGAGCTGGATGAACACAGCAGGCCAAGCAGCATCATAGGAGCAGGAAAGCTGATGTTTCGGGCCTAGACCCCATGAAGGGGTCTGCTTGGCCTGCTGTGTTCATCCAGCTCCACACCTTGTTATCTCGGATTCTCCAGCATCTGCAGTACCTATTACCTCAAACCACGTTATGACCAATTAACTACTGCTGAAGTATAACTGCTGGTGTGATGTAGGAAACACAGCAGCCAATTCATGCGCAGGAAGCTCGCACACACAGGCGCTGATGGCCAGATAATATGTTTTCAGAATCTGAAACTTTCAAATTAATAAATAAATCATTTCTGGAAGGATCAGACTTAAAACAGGATCCTCAAAAAGCGAGATCCCCTCCAAGTCACTCACCATCCTGACTTGGAAATGTGTCACTGTTCCTTTAGCATTGCTGGGTCAAAGTCCTGGAATTTCCTTCTCAACAGCATTGCGGGTGTACCTTAGCCAAATGGACTGCAGCAGTTCAGGAAGGCAGCTCCCCTTTTCAAGGGTAACTTGTGATATTGGCCCAACGAGTGACACTCACATCCCACGAATGAATGAAATTGCTTCTCATGACCATCAGATAATCTGTTTTGTGATGTTGACTGAGGGATAAATATTGGGTAGTTCACCAGGAGAACTCCCTCGCTCCACTTTGGAACAATACCACAGAATCGTCAACATCCACTCCATTGGACAGACGGAGCTTCAGTTCAAGGTTTTAGCTGAAGGACAGATTTGTGTAAGTGTAGCCCTTCCTCTGAACTACACCAGAGAACCAGCCTGGATCAGCACCTTGTAATTCCAAAGCGATAGGGCTGATGCCACTGCGGTGATTCACATAATGCAGGTGGGAGTGACGGAAGACGCAGGCTGTCTGTGGCCAATTACTCGTAGATCACTGGGGGTGGGGTGGGGTGTGTGTGTGTGTGTGTGTGTGTGTGTGTGTGTGTGTGCGTGTGTGTGTGTGCGTGTGTGTGAGCGTATGTGTATGTGTACGTGAGTGTGTGTGCGTACGTGAGTGTGTGTGTGTGTACGTGAGTGTGTGTACGTGAGTGTGTGTACGTGAGTGCGTGTACGTACATAAGTGTGTGTACGTGTGAGTGTGTGTACATGTGTGTGGGTGTACATGTGTGTACGTGTGTGTGTATGTGAGTATGTGTGTGTGTGTGCATGTGCGTGTGTCTGTGTATGTGCGTGTGTGTGTACGTGACTGTGTGTCTACGTGACTGTGTCTGCGTGTGTGTATGTGCGTGTGTGTGCGTGCGTGTGCGTACGTGTGTGTGTGTGCGTGTACATGAGTGTGTGTGTGTGGTGTGAGTGTGTGTGTGTGTGTGTGTGTGTGTGAGTGTGAGTGCGTCTGTATACATGAGTGTGTGCGCGTACGTGAGTGTGTATGCGTGTGTGCATACGTGAGTGTGTGCGTACGTGAGTGTGTGCGTGTACGTGAGTGTGTGCGTATGTGAGTGTGTACGTGTATGTGACTGTGTCTGCGTACGTGAGTGTGTGTGTGCGTGTACATGAGGGTGTGTGTGTGTGGTGAGTGTGTGTGTGTACGTGAGTGTGTGTGTGTGTACGTGAGTGTGTGTGTGTGCGTGTGCGTGTATGTAAGAGTGAGTGAATGTGTGCCTGTGCGTGTGAGTGCGTATATGTGTACGTGAGAGTGAGTGCGTGTGCACGTGAGAGTGTGTGTGTACCTGTGCGTGTATGCGAGAGTGACAGTGTGTTTGTGTGTACGTGCGTGTATGTGAGTGAGTGAGAGAGAGTGTGTGTGTCCGTGAGAGTGTGTGAGCGCGTGTTTGTGTGTGGTCTGAGGGACCAAATGGTGTGAGTGTGCGTGAGAGAGAAAGAGCAAGAGAGTGAGACTGAGGAGAGAAGAGCAGGAAATTGGGGAGGTGCTAAATCCAGCCTCAACAAGTACCCAAATTCATCAAAAATGAACAGTAAATCCTCCCTGTGTTGATAAACCTCGATGTTTCTGATTCAAGGACAAAGACAGTGAAAATTCTGAAGCAGTTTTCTCATTTTAACGAGAAAATGAAGAGCAAGCAACTGAAGAGAGGTTCACCTCATTGGCAATTCTTTGAAGCTGAGCCAAAATTCAGATCTAACAATCTGTGCTCTGAAGAGGTTTAAACCTCTGCGACAAAATGCCATTTATTTCTCAAATGTCAACCTCACTATTCCAGCGTGTGTGAAAGCAATAAGAGGATTTGACAATGAGCAGACTGTGAACAAAACCAATGATCGCTATCCCACCAAATAATTTCACACAACACTAGATTCATAATAGCTAATCCACTTTCACTGCCTCTTGGAAGGAATGAGAATTAAACCTCAGGCTAATTACAAACCAATAGGTTTATACAAATAGATGCATCAGTACTACGGCCTTGCTGCTTCCCTCTCTTCCCTTGATCCTGATCATCCCAATGATTCCTGCAGAAAGACCTCCAACACTGACCAACATCAGCACCGTTGGTCACACCTGCCTCTTCGCTCACCTCACCATTCACAACTTCACCACGCTACAATCCTCTGTATCATAGCAATGTCCTTAATTCAACTTTACATTCCTTTACAGAAAATGAATACTTGAAAGGAATCCAAATGAGAAGTGGTGCTTAGATAACACAGGCCAAATCACTTCAGGCTGACAGGCAACTGCTGTACTTGGCAGAATGTGAGCGTCTGAATTTTTTCCCGCTCTCCTTAGCAAATGCACTCCCCCGATCAATTCCAAGTGCTTTGATCAAAGCCCAATGATTATCATATATCTAAATAAAGTGGCACAAGCTCCCCTCAGAGCGGCATGACCAATTTAAAAGCGGGCAAAAACAACTGTGGTGGGATGAAAGGAGATGCACTTTCGTGAAATGAGCTGTGGCTCATTTGGTAGCAACCTTACCACGAACCCAGAAGGTTCTGGGTTCAAGTCCTAACTCCAGGGCTTGTGTACAAAAACAAAAAGCAGCGAGGCAGTCATTAAAACATTGCTGTGAGTTGGTGCTCACTGTGTGTAAACTGGCTGTCACAATTTATATATAACACTGATGACAACTCTGCAAAAGCACTTCATTAACTGCAACAGCACTTTGACATGTCTAGTGGTATGGTAGTGCCATATTTGCGTGAGTATTCATTAAAGAATCAGTTCAAATAAAATGTCCAAAACATTTGCTAGCGTGAAATGAAGACAGGTGGGAGGAGACTCCCACAAAGTAAAATAGCAATTATAAATAACAAAATAGATCAATTTCCGAGTCATCCAATCCATGCAGTTCTCTGTAATACACTCATTAGAACGACTGCATTCCAAAAGTCAAACACAGTGCTATCAGAGGAATGTTGGTCTTTACAATTCTCCTTCCCGGACAGAAGTGGAGGCTGGGTCACTGAATACACTCGAAGCTGAGTCAGACAAGGGAGTCACAGTTATGGGGGCAGGCGGGAATGTTGGTGGGAACATCAACACCTGAAAGTTCCCCTCCAAGCCACTCATCATCCTGACTCAGAAATGTTTTGCTGTCACTGGGTCAAAATCCTTGAAATCCCTCCCTAACAGCATTGTGGGGGTTGACTTTCAGCACAGGGGGCTATCGTGGTTCAAGAAGGCAGCTCACCACCACCTTCTCAAGGGCAGCTAGGGCAAAGAAATGCTGGTCCAACCAATGACGCCAACATCCCATGAGACAATATCATTGGTCTGAATGGGTTATTATTGACCATCTTAAGATAACTGCTGTAACTAGCTCCAAACAACAAATAGAAAACAGAAGCTGGGCCTATGAAATGCAATTGAATGTAGCAAAACAATAGAAACAGAACCCCTGAAAATCTCACCACCTCTATTACCGTGTAATGAGATCGTAAGATAAAGAAAATAAATACTGCAGAAACTGATTTGGGAAAAGCGATTAAGCTCAAACATTCGTGCCAAAAATTCCATGCGAATTGACATGACAGCATTTACACATTGCAAATTTCAGCCCCTGAAATCACTCGATAGCAGTCTGAATAAACAAAACTGGTTTTGAAATCTAAACACAAGTCAACAGGGCCTTTCTTTTTCTTTATTCGTTCACAGGATGAAGGCATTGCTGGCTAGACAGCATTTATTGCCCATCACGCAATTAAGAGTCAACCGCATTGCTATGGGTCTGGAGTCACATGTAGGCCAGACCAGGTAACCAGATGACAGTTTCCCTCCCTAAACAGCACTGGTGAACCAGACGGGTTTTTCTGACAATCGCCAATGGATTCATTGTTATCATTAGGTTCTTAATTCCAGATATTTATTGAATTCAAATTCCACCATCCGCTGTGGCGGGATTCGAACCTGGGTCCCAGAATGTTATCCTGGTCTCTGGATTAACAGCCCAGCGATAATACCACTCCATATCGCTGGCACAAAAGAAATTCTTCTTGGTTCTCTCTTATGGTTGCATGGGTGTGGTGAATGGGTGGGGGGAGGTTTCTGACCTGGGCTGTATTGTTAGCGAAGGGATAAAGCTGATGCTTAAAAAATATTGAAGCAAGCAAGCAGGTGGAATGCCATTTATTTGAGGCTGGGGTTTTGTACTGACCTGGCCAATTTGGCATTATGCCCAATGCCTACCTGCAGAATGATTCGGAACTAATTAAGGGAAAAACAAGCTGCCCTGGCCAAAATAAAAGGAATTGTTTACATTATTTTGTTAAAAGGTGTTCATGTTGCTTCCAAATTCCATGTCCAGCTTTCAGTTACATCCCATGAGCTTGAGACCCAGCAGGAAAGATTTTGCCCGAGCAAAAAAACCAATGGATGGTGAAATTTGACTCTTAAAGGAAGCAGTTCTGGAATTACCCAGCAAGTTGGCATCTGCAAAGAAGAAATCTCAATTAACGTTTCAGGTCGAGTGACCTTTCATCCAGAACAATCCTAAATTTGCTCATCCCACTTTGCCAAATCCGAACATCGTCTGACTTATGGCAGGAAAGACGTTTGTCATAAAATTTGTCAATCATTGAATGCATAATTTCATGTTATATGAATATAGGCGCACTGTCAAAAGTATTCTTGTAACATGCGGAGTACAAACATGAGCAAGGTGCTGGACACAGAGTGACAAGCAATTGCTGCCTTTAGCAGGACACAAATTAAGGGTCAGATTTGATGCTGCTGGCTTCGAGATCTCCACTTCACTGGCTGGCCACATCCTTATCACTCACCATATGGTAAACATGCATTGGCCGTTAACCCCAGCACACAAGCAGCTTAACCATATTCACAGTGTGTAGCTACATGTGAGGAGAACTGATACTTAGCAAAAGGTCAGCGACAAACTGCAGAGGCACTGCAAGCCATTGAAATTAAACTCATGTCACACACACAACTCATGGGACAAAGTCAGCATCTCCCAATTTAATCCATTTGATATATTCGAGCTATCAGAGAAGCCCCAGTCTTTTATCCTACCCAACCACTGTAACCTCCTCCAACCCTGTAATTCTCTAAGTTTGCCAGAATCCTCCTTTTCTGGTGTCTTGCACATGATCCATTTTAATCTTTCCACCTTCAGAAGCCATGCCTTCAGTTAGCTGGGGGCTGTAAACATTCTGGAATTACCAGCTGAAACCTCTATGCCTCTCTACCTCTCCTCGAGACAATCCTTAAAATCTGTTTCTTTGACCGTGCTTTTGGGAGGGGATCCTGTTGGGACAAGACAGGATTTGACACGTGGAGTGAATGTTTCCCCTTGTTGGTGAGGCTGGGGCTATGGATACAGTTCAAAAATAATGGTACTCCAATTTCAGATAGAGATGGGGAGATTTTTTTTTCTCTCTCCGAGAGTCGTGTATCCTTGGATCTCTTTTCTCCAGAGGGCAGTGGGAGTGGGGTCGTTGAATATTTTTAAGGCAGATGTAGACAGATTCCTGCCGAACAAGGAAATGAAAAGTTATTGGGTAGTTGGGAATGCAACGTTAAGGCTATAGTCAGATTACCCATGCTGTTGAGAACACATTTCAGACAATACATTAAACTGTGCTGGCAAACCTGTTCAGGTGGAGATGGAGATCTTTTGGCTGTGATGATCTTGTGTGAGAGACAGTAGGAAGTGCAGATGCTGGAGAATCTGAGATAACAAGGTGTAGAGCTGGACGAACACAGCAGGCCAAGGGGCATCAGAGGAGCAGGAAGGCTGACGTTTCGGGCCTAGAACCTTCTTCAGATCTTGTGTGACATGGGTTTGGGTAGTTACAATGCAGTTTCTCACATGTATGGATCTATAGCACAAAACTGTCCCAATTCAGCAACCCACTGCTAATATCATTCTGACAGATCTCCTGAAAACAGATGTGGGAAATGGAAAAGTTCACACTGGACTTTGCAAATTCCAGTCCAGAGAATCCACCTGCAATGGCTTATTTTCCTGTTCCCCCATCATTATGTCTGGTATCCTGCAAGGATTTATTGTTGTCCCTGTTTCTCATCGAGATATTTTCTAATCAACCTGTTCAGAGATGTTATTGAACACCTCTGGAGGTGGGACTTGAACCCAGGCCTCCTAGCTCAGAGGTAGGGATACTATCAATACGTTTTAAAAACCCTCAACAGCCCCTTCTTCACCTCTGATCAATAATCATTTAACAATTAATCCACTTGATTGCTGTATGATCAACCTTGAAGAACATTTTGTTTGTGTCATCCATGGCTCAGTTGGCAGCACCCTCGTTCAAGACCTTTTGTGGGCTAATGCTCCCAGTGTAAATTATCTGGCCATTATACTAGTTGCTGCCTACTCAATCAAGCCAACTCCATTCTTTCACTAACCTCACTTGACAAGCATTTCCATTGGCTCTAAATTGAGGTTGTGACTGGTGGCTGTATGAATGCAAGTTTTTTTTTACTGCATTGATGTCACCTTTTGCAGGATTTGTGGCAGATCGTCTATTTGATTAAAATGGACTTTGTAGCAACTTGTTACAAATCTATGCAGGTCACACAGTCACAAAGCTACCAGAAGAGCTTGGTATTGGAAAAGGTGTCAGCACTATGCACACTCATATAACAGGTACCTGAACATGGCAGACATTTAAATTAGGCTGTCTCTATGCAGCTGTCAAATTTTTGGAAACATGTCCAGTGCCTGCTTTAATTTCCTTTTATACACTCTTTCCTACTCAGCTGGTAAATCATTCCACATCCCAAGTTTGTTTTCTGACTTGTATGTAATGAAATGCTAGGGAGGCTGATGCATATAACCTTGTTTCTTTTTGTGTCCTGAGGTTTCAGTGGGACTTAATTTGCCGTGAAACACGATCAAACATCCTGGTCTCGAACACATTTATTGGGGCTATGAATATTTACGGCACATCTTTTATTTTCATTGATCACTTGGCTGTTTGACAGAAAAATGTAGGTTTACTCCAGTCACATAAACTGAAAGACCTGCACCTAAATGAAATTTTATCACAACTGTGCAAAATAAACCAGATGCATTTAAATCACCACGAAGGGCCGTGATTATTGCCTTGTAGATAGTAACACTGCTGTGATTCAAAGAGCAAGGTGCCATAAATAGCAACAAGAGAAACTTACATTTATAATGTGCCTATAATTGGGAGAAACATCTCAAGGCTTTTTCACAGAAGCATGAATTTGAATGGCTTGTGAGTCTACTTTGGCTGGCTGAGGGGGAAAATTTGACCTGGACACAGGGAGAATATCCACAAAATTGTATCATGATTACCTGGAGCTTCAGAAATTAAGATTGCAGACTGGATTTGACTTCTCTGGTAATGAACGTTGTGGAAACCCTTCAGTCTTCTACCTATTTTTCTTTCACACACTTATTTATTCATTGGGGATCAGGGTGTCACTGGCATTTATTGCCCAGGGGGCAGTTAAGAGTCAACCACATTGCTGCAGGTCTGGAGTCACATGTAGGCCAAATCAGATAAGGCCAGTAGTTTCCTTCCCCAATTATCATTAGTAACCCAGATGGATTTTTACAACAACCAAAAATGGATTCATGGTTATCATTAGACATGTAACTCCAGATTCGTTATTGAATTGAAATTCCACCATCTGCTACGAGCAGGATTTGAACTCAGGTCCCCACAACATTACCTGGGTGTCTGGGTTAACAGTCCGGCAATAATATCACTAGGCCGTTGCCTCCCTTATGTACTAGAGTGTATTCAATTTTAAGAATGGATCATGCAGCCACAGATGTCTGATTCCAAGATCAGTGTTTGGAGCCCAGCAACATTAACCATTAAGACTGCGTAACTGTTGGACAAAAATGAGCTTGTGTCCTAAACTCCACTCAGTAGGTCTCATCTTATCTGCCAAGGCAATTAGAAAAAAAACTGCTGTCAACTGTGACTGATTTAATGGCATTTTTAGCTCTGAGTCACAGGTCAGGGCTTTGTGCAGTGCTGTACTGCCAAATGGTTCTTTGTTCGCCTGACACTTTAAACCAAGACAAAGTTTGCCCTCACAGGTAGATAGTGAAATAACTCCACAGAGTATCCAATCACCAAGTCACCCTTTATTTACATGTGGAGAGTCCTTGGCACTGATCCAGCTTCCTCAGAGCCAGCTCTCAAGAGTGAACAGAACCTCCTGTTTCTATCTGTCAGCCAGGGCTCCCCAATTGGACCAAGTTAACAGTCCCAATCAGGGAACTCATATTCTATGAGGTCCACGTGGCTGACCATGTTACAATTACTCCAGATGAACGAGACCCATGGCATTATTCAGATGAAGAGAAGGGGACTTATCCTAGTGTCCAGGAAAATATTTATCCCTCAGGTAGCTTCTCCGAACGCAATGCTGTTTGTGGGAGCTTGGCCTATGCCAATTGGCTGTCGTGTTTTATTACAACAGGGACCACACTTCAGAAGCAGCCTTGGTGACTGCAAAGCACTTAGAGATGTCCATGTCGTCTGAGAGGAGCAAGAGTGATCACGATATTGTTGGGGAAGATTCTTGGGGTCAGAATTTGGAAAAGAATGGACTTATTAGGGATAGTCAGCATTTCTTTATGTGGAGTAGGTCTTGTCTTACAAACATGATTGAAATTTTTGAGGAAGTGACAAAGATGGTTGGTGATGGGAGGCAGTGAATGTCGTTTATATGGACTTTACTAAAGTATCTGACAAAGTTCCTCATGGGAGGCTAGACCAGAAGATTAAGTCACATGGGATTCATGGTGAGTTGGCAAGTTGGATACAAAATTGGCTTAGTCATAGAGATAGAGGGTAGTTCTGGAGAGGTGCTTTTCTGACAGGAGGTCAGTGACTAGCGGTGTTCTACGAGGATCAAAGCTGGGTCCTCTGTTGACTGTAATATGTATAAATAATTTGGATGAAAATGAAGGTGGTCTGATTAGTAAGTTTGCAGACATCATGAAAGTTGCAGGAGTTCTGGACAGTGAGGAAGTTTATCAAAGGATACAGCAGGACATAGATCAATTGGAAAGTTGGGCAATGAAATGGCACATGGAGTTTCATCCAGATAAGTGTGATGTGATGCATTTTGGGAGGTCAAATGTAAGACAAAAGTATACATTACATGGCAGGACCTTTAGAAGCATTGATATACAGTGGGATCTTGGGGTACAAGTCCATTGTTCCCTGGAAGTGATAACAAAAACGGATAAGGTGGTAAAGAAGGCATATGACACGCTTGGCCTTCGTAGGTCAGGGCATTGAATGTAAGAGTTGGCAAGTCATGAAACTTTAGCTAGGCCACATATGGAGTATTGTGTGCAGTTCTGAACATTACAGGAAGGATGTGGAGGCTTTGGAGAGGATGCAAAAGAGGTCTACTAGGATGTTGCCTGGATTGGAATGTATTAGCTATAAGGAGAGGTTGGATAAAGCTGGATTGTTTTCGCCAGTACAACGGAGGCTGAAGGGTGACCAGATAGAAGTATATAAAATTATGAGGGGCATGAGAGCTAGGACCAAAGGATATTGCAGCAAGGGGTCGGAGCAGCTGATGGCACTGAGCTGGAAAAGATGGTCTTGGTGATGCCATGGATCAGTAGAGGGAAGCTCACATTGAGGAGAAATTTGACACCAAAGTTAAAACAGACCGGTTCAGCCTCTGGGTGATTCAGGGAGCTGGGCTGAGTCAGTGGCTCAGGAACACCGAGTTTATGCTCGGGGTTCAAGATTGCAGTTCCACATTTTCCAGTCTTGAACGGGTGGAAATGTCTGTTAATCAGTGGAGGTCAAACAGACAATCTGGCCATTTGTTAGCAGTGGGGGAGTGGAGAGAATTGTGGTGTAGTGAAGGAGGGTGCTCTTTTCTTTATATTTCCACAGGATCTGGGGCCTTGCCCACTCGGAACTGTCCCTGAACTGAGTGGCGTACTGGGCCATTTCTGAGGGCTGTTTAGAGTCGACCACTTGCTGTTGGTCTGTGGCCACATGTAGGCCACGTCAGGTATGGATGGTGGGTTACTTTCGGTAAAAAAAAGGTTACAGATGGGTCATTGTAACAAATGATGTTCCTTTTCTGGTCTTCACCAAAGAGAACAGCTTTCATTTCCAGATTTATTAATTGACGTTAAAGTCTACCAGATGCCATGGTGGGATCTAACTATGTGTCCCCAGATCCTATCCCTGGGCTGCTGGACTACTCATTCAGTGACACTACCAGTGACAAATCAGGGTACATAAACACAAAAAGTTACACCGTGCCTTTGAATCGTGTCCACGGGTGTTTGGAGGGAGGTAATATAATATATCTGAACTTGTTGATCAGAAAATAAATTTACAGTGGAAGTGTCCCTACCTCTGAGCCAGAATATCCAGTTCAAGTCCCACCTGCTCCAGACCTGAGTTTAACATATCTGTACAGGCTAATTGAGAATACCCAAGTGATGAATAATTTGCATAACATTGACAGCTTTGGCATCAGACAAGTAGCTGCATATATCTCAGATATCTCAAAACAACCGGAATGGCAATGCGGTACTCTACAGTTTACTGGTCTTCATGCAATAATTTGCACAGCAACATTTCCTTTTAGGGTTCCCACGTTCCCTGTAACCGCAATAGCTCAAAAATGAAAGATAGACGATTCTTGGTTTACTTTAGACAAAGTATAGTGCAGGACTGCAGAGCATGACACCTTTCAGATCCAATGTCTCATAAGAAATGAGGCAAGTGAAATTCAAGGACTTCGAAGCCCTGCATACAGGCAGAATGAGCTGCAAAGAACCTTGTGTAGCGAGGGATGGAGAATGAAAATAGCAATGCAGACTATACCAAAGCAAAACTCCAAAGTGAAGTTCAATCAAAAAAGATAGCAGTGTGAATAGCTCAAAGGATCCTTTTTGGTTCATTTGATCATCTTACATGGAAAGATTGTCTTGGATTTAAGCAGCATTTATCAATATCTATTTTAATTATATTTTGTGCAGTGTACTCGAAACTTTGAAACCCGTGCTGTGGAGATAAAGTTCAAGAAGTTATTAAACACACAGCACGACAAGACTGATGTGTCTTTTTAAACGCAAGTAGATGCAACACCAGTCCATTCTAGGTATATTTCCATTTTGAGATTTTATATATTATAGGGAGGACTGCTGAAACATTTGACAAAGTTTTTTATCTTTCATTCACCAGAATACTAATGTAAAGGGGAATGATATTTTATATTTTAAGAGGACACAGTGAAAAGTCATACAGTGTAAAATGCTGCCCCCCTTTATGGTCTGTTAGAACATAAGAACCAGGAGCAGGAGTAGGTAATTCAGCCCCTCGAGTCTGCTGCCCCATTCAATATGAACCTGGCTGATCACTTGAGCCCAACTCCACTTTCCTGCCGGCTCTCCATAACCCTACAACCCATTGTTAATTAAAAATCGGTTTATCTTCTCTTTCGATGTACTCCATGTCCCAGCATACACCCTGGGGTACTGAATTCCATGACCCTTTGAGGGTAGTAATTTCTTCTCATCTCTGTTTTAAATTTGCTACCTCTAAAACTAAAAAAATCTTAAAACTATGATCCTATGTTCCAGATTGCCCCACTTGAGGAAACATCCACTCTATGTCTATTTTGTGAATCCCCTTGAACATCTCATCAACCTCAATTAGATCTCCTCTCATTCTTCTAAACTCCAGAGAGTATAGACCTAAAGTGCTCAATCTCTCTTCATAAGGGGGACGGCTGATCACCGAAATCATTCTAGTGAACCTCCTCTGAGGTTCCCTCCAACACAACTATATCTGTCCTGAAGCAAGGAGACCAAATTTGTATGTAATACTCCAGATGTGGTCTCACTAATGCCTTGTCTAGTTGCAGCAACACTTGCCTACTTTTATACTCTATTCCTTTAGTAATAAATGCCAAAATTCCATGTGCCCTCTTCCTTACCTGCTTTCATGTATGAGGACACCCCAGTTCGCTCTGTGCAGAAGCACTCTGAAGGTTCTCTCCATTGAGATAACAAGTTTTTGCAAATGTTCTGATATTTGCAAGACAAAAATGAACTTTCTTCTCATCAATACTCAAGTATCTTAAAAAATGTCCATAATCACAGAGGAGGAAATGTTGGACGCCTTAAAACGCATGAAGGTGGATAAATCCCCAGAACCTGTACCCTAGAACTTTGTGGGAAGCTAGGGAACTGACTACTGAGCCCCTTACTGGGACATTTGTATCATCGATAGCCACAGGTGAGGTGCCAGAAGACAGGAAGTTGGCTAACATGGTGCCACTATTTAAGGAAGGTGGTAAGGAAAAGCCAGGGAACTATAGAGCAGTGAGCCTGACATCAGTGATGGGCAAGTTGTTGGGGGGAATCCTGAGGGTCAGAATTTACATGTATTTGGAAAGACAAAGACTGATTGGGGATAGTCAACATGGCTTTGTGCATGGGAAATCATGACTCACTGAATTAATTGAGTTTTTTGAAGAAATAACAAAGAGTACTGATGAGGGCAGAGCGATGGACTTGATCTGTATGGACTTCAGCAAGGCGTTTGACAAGGTTTCTTATGGTAGATTGGTTAGCAAGGTTAGATCACACAGAATACAGAGTGAACTAGCCATTTGGATACAGAACTGGCTTGAAGGTAGAAGACAGAGGGTGGTGGTGGAGGGTTGCTTTTCAGACTGGAGGCCTGTGACTAGCGGTGTGCCATAAGGATCGGTGCTGGGTCCACTGCTTTTCATCATTTATATAAATGATTTGGATGTGAACATAGGAGGTATGATTAGTAAGTTTGCAGATGACACCAAAATTGGAGGTGTAATAGATAGCGAAGAAGGTTACCTCAGAGTACAACAGGATCTTGATCAGATGGAAATTAATTTAGATAAATTAAACTTCAACTGAGTGAGCTGCTGCATTATGGAAAGGCAAATCAGGGCAGGACTTACACACTTAATGGTAAGGTCCTGGGGAGTGTTGCTGAACAAAGAGACCTCGGAGTGCAGGTTCATAGTTCCTTGAAAGTGGAGTTACAGTTAGATACGATAGTGAAGAAGGCTTGCCTTTATTGGTCAGTGCATTGAGTACAGGAGTTGGGATGTCATGTTGCAGCCGTACAGGATATTGGTTAAGCCACTTGTGGAATTATGCGTGCAATTCTGCTCTCCCTGCCATAGGAAGGATGTTGTGAAACTTGGAAGAGTTCAGAAAAGATTGACAAGGATGTTGCCAGGTTTGGAGGGTTTGATTTACAGGGAGAGGCTGAATAGGCTGGGGCTATTATATCTGGAGAGTGGGAGGCTGAGGGTTGACTTTATAGAGGTTTATAGAATCATGAGGGACATGGATAGGGTAAATAGACAAGGTCTTTTCCCGAAGGTAAGGGAGTCCAAAACCAGAGGGCATAGGTTTAAGGTGACAGTGGGAAGTATTGAAAGAAAATACTTACTGATCCTAGGCTACCCACCATTGCAAAAAAACCTCATCAGAATTAATGGGAACTTGTAGAAACTATAAACGTTTTGCTGTTTTAACACAATTAAATTTATGTCCAATAATTTTTGTAATAATTAGTAAACTATTATGCCACAAATAAAAGTATAGACATTTCCAGAATAAACATTAATAATTACATTTAACTGAAGTTGCTGTAAAATCATCACAATAATCTTCCGACAAAAATAATGCTTATCTCATATCTACATTAATCAAATAAAATAAACAGTAATATAAATCTTGCGAATAAAACTACATGGCTGTTGTTTGCAAATATGATGACTCATGCTGTTACATGATAGAATCCCTACAGTGTGGAAGCAGGCCATTCAGCCCATCAAGTCCACACTGACCCTCCAAAGAGCATCCCACCTAGACCCACAGCCCCCACCCTATCCCTGAAACTCACTGTTTCCCATGGCTAACCCACGTCACCTGTATAAAAACCGAAAGAACTGCAGATGCTATAAATCTGGAACAAAAACAAAGTTGCTGGAAAAGCTCAGCAGGTCTGGCAGCATCTGTTAACGTTTTGTGTCCGGTTCTGAGGAAGGGTCACCGGACCTGAAACGCTCACTCTGATTTTTTCTTCACAGACGCTGCCAGACCTGCTGAGCTTTTCCAGCAACTTCTGTTTTTGTTCCACCTCACCTGAACACCCCTGGACACTATAGCAAGGCCAATCCACCCAACCTGCACATCTTTGGACTGTGGGAGGAAACTGGAGCACCCACAGGAAACCATGTAGACACAAGGAGAATGTGCAAACCCCACACAGATATTTGCTCAAGGGTGGAATCAAACATGGGTCCCTGGTGCTGTGAGGCAGCAGAGTTAACCACTGAGCCGCCGTGTCTCCCCACACCATCACCACGCTCCCCCCACCCCCAGTGTCGGGGGAGGTAATCCCTCGTTTCGCCTCACACATCAGCTGCTAGTATTGCAGAACAGTTTACTGACTACCAATCATCCAGGGTCCCCATTTTGAGACACGCTGAGCTGGAGCCTGGCCAACTTTTAACATTCCCAGTGGTAGAGCTGTGATGACAGACACTGGGCTGATATCCTGCAGCAAGTGAGAAAGTCTTCATTAAATTCAAATGTATCTTTCAAACCTCATGAAGGCATTAATGAAAAAAAATTTAAAATAGAAAATTATATTCCAGTGAATCAAACGTGTCAAGTGGAATCACAGAAGTACAGGCTTATGAATTATGCATGTACCTGCTGATCTTTATTAAAAACTTGTAGAGTTAAAAAAGAAAGGAATCTGGAACTGTCTTGACTGGGTAACTTAATCACTTCCTATGTATTAGCAGAGTTGTAAATGAAAGACTATTATGTTTTTGGTTCACCACTCAAATCATGCACTCATTGCCAGACAGAAACTGGATAAACACTGTCTCTTGTTTATTCCTGTTCATAGCTTCAAGAGTTGCACTTTATTTTTCAAGGAACACATTGTTTCTGATTGTCAGCAGTGGTGGATGTAGATATAGATTCAATGGCTACCTTCAGGTGGTCTAAAAGTCAGGGTCTTCCAGTAAAGAAAGAGATGAAGAGGAATTATTTTTCCGCTTAGAGGGTTGTGTGTCTGTAACACTGCCCTTCCCAGAGCGTGGTGGGAGGCAGGGTCATTGAGTATTTTTAAGGCAGAGGTAGGTAGATTCCTGAATAACAGGGGGAGTTAAAGGTTGTCAGAGGAAGGAGAAAAAGTGGAGTTGAGACCACAATCAGATCAGCCACAATCTTACCAAATGGCAGGGCAACCGCGAGGGCGCACAGAAAGCCTTTCCCTGTTCCTAATTCACATGTTGGAATTTGTTTTCTTTCAACCATTTTAAATCATCCCAGAAATGCAGAGAAACAGGTTTTGCATTGCATTAAGGCAAGGATTGCTGGAGCACAGACGGTTCAAGAGGGAGATGCCTGGGTGGAACACCACAGAAGATAGCTCCAAAAGTACAAACAGGGATAACTGACATCAGGGTAACATACTTCACAGGGCAAGCACATCAGAGTCCCCCTCCCACATTTCTGAAGAAGGCTCCCGATCCCAAAACGTCAGCTTTCCTGCTCCTCTGATGTTGCCTGGCCTGCTGTGTTCATCCAGCTCCACACTGTGTTATCTCAGACTCATGTATGTTGTGAAATTATTTCAGAGATAGTAGGAACTGCAGATGCTGGAGAATCTGAGATAACAAGTTGTAGGGCTGGATCTGAGATAACAAGGTGAAGAGCTGCAATCTCCTCTTTGCAATTTAGTGTCATGATATGTTGACAGTCCTAATCTCGTTCTTTTCAAAAAAAATGCTCGAATCCAGGCGAACAGTGTCTGAGTGCACTCACGTGACATGGCAAAGGGTTTAGGACCCTTTTCTAAAAAGAGAGTTCCAGTTTGGCACTCTGCGCTCCTGAAACCGAAGTGCTGGACTTTCTGGGAACGTTACTTTCTTCTTTACCTCAGTCAGCAACATGAGAGCTAATCAGTTGCAGAAAAATATTTTTATAACATAGAACAAACCGTTGCTTCTACAGTGAAAGACGTAAAGCATGAATGAAAAAAATCGAGGTGGTGAGACTTTCCAGATGGCCGGTTAAATTTACAAAGTATTTAACATGTTCTACTCTTCCCTCT
This sequence comes from Ginglymostoma cirratum, assembly GCA_024137785.1. NCBI lineage: Eukaryota > Metazoa > Chordata > Chondrichthyes > Orectolobiformes > Ginglymostomatidae > Ginglymostoma > Ginglymostoma cirratum. Next base: position 10,092,622 of record JAHRHZ010000018.1, read on the forward strand.
GTGAAAGTGCGTGGATGATTAATTTACTTGTGGCAAATATTAATTGAACCACAGCGCTAGGCCAACACAAATTACCCCAAGATCCCAGGAAAAGAGCCCACTGAAACTATTAACTGTTCATAGATTTAGCAGATAGTTCTGACCAAATAGCTTTGAAAAGACAAAAAGGTGAAGGATCTTCTTTGTAGCCAACCTGGTTCAACATATTCTAAAAGTAATTTTTTCTAATACAAGGCCATTGATTTGAAATGTAAACTCTGCTTCTCTCTCTTCAGATGCTGCATAACCTGAGTATTTCCAGCTTTTTTCTCTACAATAGCATGTATGGGATTTGTCTTTTGTGAAATGTTTTTCTTCCCAGGGATAACTTTTGTTTCAAAAAGAAATTTGATTTCTTAAAATGGTGCTAGGCACAGTGGTTAGCACTGTTGCCTCACAGCGCCAGGGACCTAGGTTTGATTCCACCCTCAGGTAACTGTCTGTGTGGAGTTTGCACATTCTCTCCATTTCCGCAGCGGGTTATCACTGGGTGCTCCAGTTTCATTGTCCAAAGATGTGCAGGTTAGGTGGATTGGTCATGGTGAAATGCCCATAGTGTCCAGGGATGTGTAGGCTAGGTGGATTAGTCATGGGAAATGCAGAGTTATAGGGATAGGGTAGGTGGGTGGGTCTGCATTTGAATGCTCTTCGGAGAGATGGCATGGACTCGATGGGTGGAATGGTCTGCTTCCACACTGGAGGGATTCTATGATCTTTAAGGTGAGCACTCTCAGCAAGAACCTTGGATGGAAACTTATTATTGGGTAAGTTGCCAACTGTACTGACTGGCCTGGAGTCTATAAGAATTGAGGATAAATCTCCTGGGTACTACTTTGAGCAACACCAGGAGAAAAATCATAACATGACTCAGAAAACCTGAGAGTTTCATTCCCTGATACGCTTCAGGTAATTCTGTTCCAATTTATCAAGGACTTTGAAGAAGAAAGGATGTTGGAAGTCAGAGCCATCCAATTGGGGCAGCCAAAATCTAATTCCTTTCCAAAAACCCTATGTAAGAGGTCAGGTGGTCAAAGGTCAGACTGGGGTGGGAAAAGGCAGCTGGAACAGAAGATCTCCAGGAATCTGTCCAGTCAGAATTGGCGATGCTACTGTCAAGGCAATCCATCTTACAACAAATCTTCACCCAAACCAGGACAGACTCAAACTTCAACTGGTCTTCCGAAGGGGCAATGGTGACCCCATGTGGGTCGCTATGGGGGAGCTATGATGGTTATTGGTAACTTTCATGACCAAGAAAGGAACATTCCAAAAAAAAAACTAATTATTTTATTTTAGCTTCTATTTTATTCATAATCCTTCTAAAGTTACCATGCACAATTCGGTGTTTGTTCAAAACACATGCTCTTTTGAAAAAAGGGCAATTGGAGGTCAATTTTAGAGTCAACTTTGTCTAAAACCTGATGATTTTGAACACCTCCATCAAACTGCCTCTTGGTCCTCTCTTCTTCCAGGAGACCAGTCCAAACAACAACAACTTCTGTTTTTATATAGCGCCATTAATGTAATAAGATGTTCCCCTTGACAGAAAGTTTTGCCCTGATCTACATTACAAGATTATAGAATCTCTACAGTGTGGAAGCAAGCCATTTGGCCCATCAAGTCCACACCGTTCCTCTGAAGAGCACCTCACTCAGATTCACCCCTCCCTACCCTATCCCTGTAAGCTTGCATTTCCCATGGCTAACCAATCTAACTTACACATCCCGAGACACAAGAGCATGACCAGTCCACCCAACCTGCACATCTTTGGACTGTGGGAGGAAACAGGAGCACCCGGAGAAAACCCATGCCGACACGGGGAGAATGTGCAAACCCCACACAGACAGTCCCCCGAGGGCGGAATCAAACCCAGGTCCCTGGCGCTGTGAGACAGCAGTGCTAACCACTGAGCCACCGTGCCACCTGAGGTGTTAGGGCAAGTTATTAATACAGTATAATCTTGATCAAAAAGATGGGTTTTAAAGAGTGTCTTTAAGCATGGAAGTGAGGTTAGAGTACAGGGAGGGAATTGCAAAGTTTGAGAACAAAGCAACTGAAGGCTTGGCCAGCAATGGTGGAGCAATAGGGGTGGCACAGTGGCTCAGTGGTTAGCATCGCTGCCTCACAGTGCCAGGGACGCGGGTTTGATTCCACCCTTGGGCGACTGTGTGGAATTTTCACATTCTCCCCATGTCTGTGTGGGTTTCCTCTGGGTGCTCCGGTTTCCTCCCACAGTCCAAAGACATGCAGGCTAGGTGGATTGGCCGTGCTAAATTACCCGTAGTGTTCAGGGATGTGTAGATTAGGTGGGTTATAAGGAGTTGGGTCTGGGTGGGATGCTCCAAGGGTCAGTGTGAACTTGTTGGGCCGAAAGAATCCCAACAGTGTGGGGACAGGCCTATGTGAATTCAATAGAAATTGGTGCTATGATAAGGCAGAAGTAGATGAGTGCAGACATCTCGGAGGGTGATGGGGCAGGAGGAGGTTGTAGATATTGGGTAGGACAAAGATACAGAGGGGTTTGGAAACAAGGTGAGAATATTAAAACGAAAACAAAATCAACTAGTTTTGGAATCCGAGCATCTGGTCACCTCGTGGTGACTCATTTCTGCTAGGACGAAACCAATAACCATTTTCACAGACCGAAGGAGAAGGAAAGCATTTTTGCTGACATTTTTTTCTTCTCAAGTCTGCCTTTTTGGTGTCAGCAAATTCCTCAGTCTGGTGGTCAGGCCTGCTATTATCTGCCTCCTGACATTGCATTGACAATTCCGAGAATAGCTGTCGAAACACGTCAGCTAGGTTTTTTACTTAAAAAAGGCGAGGTGATGGTAAATCAGTCACTATATAATTTTACCGTGTGAACAGGGTAGTTTCCCATAGCAAACGGAATGCCCTCGTTTCTAAAACAAAAGTATGAGATGCTGTCAGAATTAAACCACCTGTCACTCCCTGCATTTTAGTTTTTCTCTTTCATAGGAAGGGATAGTCACTGCCAAGCCTGATATTTGTCCATTTCTGAGGGCAGCTTCAGAGCCAACCACACTGCTGTGGTTCTGAGTCACAGTCAGAGCTGACTGGGTAAGGATGGCAGAGTTCCCTTCCGCAAGGATACTAGTGAACAAGCTAGGTCCTTGCAACAACTGGCAATAGTTGTCATGATCACCATTCCTTAAACAAGCCCAATACTCCAGATTTAATCATTGCTTTTATGCTCTACCAACTGCCCTGGTGGGATTTGAACCTACATCTCCAGAACATTCTGGATTACTAGCCCAGTGACCTTACCTCAATGCCACCATCTCCCCGGACTGCTGAGTTTGGAACAAATTGGTTCCACAACTGATGGGATAGCAAAATACTCCATTCTCATGACTGACTCATGGTCAGAATCCCCCGCCTTGTCATCTACCTTTCTCTAAGTGCCAGAAGCTACTGTTTGAGGGAGCGACTTGATTGGTTATTCTTCACGAGAAATTGGAATACTGTGTCCAGCCCTGGTCACCCAGTTTTGGAAGGATATTTTTAAGCTGGAGACGGTTCAGAAGAGATTTACCTGGATATTACCAGGTAGGGTGAGTTTGAGATATAAAGAAAGGCTGGACGGGCTGGGACTATTTTTATTGGCGCATAGGAGGTTGAGAGGCGACCTTATAGAAGTTTGCAATACAGTGAGGCCTATAGATAGGGTCAATGGTAGGAGTCTTTTCCCTAAGATGGGGCATAGTTTTAGGGTGGGAGGAGAGAGATTTAAAAAAGACACGAGGGGCAAAATTTTTTATGTAGAAGGTGGTTCATGTGTGGAATGAACTTCCTGTGGAAGTGGTGGATGTGGATGCAATTACAACGTTTAAAAGATATTTGGATAGATACATGAATAGGATAGGCTTGGAGGGATATGGGTCAGGAGCAGGCAGGTGGAATGAGTTTGGTTTTGAATTATGTTCGGCACAGACTGGTTGGACTGAAGGGTCTGATTCCGTGCTGTATGACCCTATAATTCTATGAGTCTAAATTAGCTGCAGATATTTGTGAGATAAGCTCACATTAGGCAGAATGGCTTTTAGATGAGGACACAGTACCCCCGGGTTGCTCCTCTCAAATGAAGTCAGCCCAGCTGTGAGTTTAGTGAAAGTCGGAACAGTCTTGAGCCATCCCCACACTTCAGGAAAAATGCGAGGACTCCTTGGGAGGGTGTGCAGGAGACTGAGCAGTTCTGGGGTTCAGAGATATTACCCACAAAGTTTGATCAGAGAAGCTGGGTACTGATAGACACAGTAGGTTGTGACCGGGAAAGGCTGACTTTCTGTTCACTAAGGACGAGGACAGTCAGATGTAAGGTTTTGTATAAGAGGGGGCAGGGGAGCGAGCTGTGAGGCTGAGACAACTAATGATTTCAAAAGAAAATTGGACTGTGACTGGGGAAAATACAGGATGATAGGGCTTTAGCTGGTTAGGTGCCCCAACAGACTTAATGGACCGAATGGCCTCCTCCTGTGCTTTAATAACTCTACTCTGTGACTCTATACGCTGAATGGCAGTCAGCTTCAAATGTTTCCACAAAAGAACAGTGGGCCATTGGGCCTGTCAAGCCTGTTCCACTATCCACTTAGATTCTGATTGATCTGTTTCTTTAGCCCCCAATCTACCTGCCTTGCTTCCGAAACCTCCATCCACCTTCCTTGCCTAACATTGAACATAGTTCAGTGACTGACCTCAGCAGCAAAGATGAAACTTATGATTTATCAAGGCCGATTTCACTCTGGATTCAGACTCGTCCAGGCTTCCCAACAGCTGGGACCATAACAAGCTCCCCGATACGCCCACTTCCACTAACCAGCCCCAACCCCAGGGGAAACAGTTTCTCTCGACCTAATCTGCAAATTCCTTTGATCATCGTTAAACACCTCAAATAGGGGCGACCAACGGAGCTGAGTTTTACCACTGCTTTCCATTTTTATTTCGAATTTCCTGTTTCTCTGCTTCTGTGTTGGAGACCTCTCCTACAATCAAGGGAATACAAACTTTGTCTACTCAACTCGTTCTGGTAATTTAACTTTTTTCTTAAACCTTCAATATGATTCTGCACAATGTCCTTTCCTCATGAATAAGAGGGATTTACAAAGAATCTCGACCAACTTGCTCAGCAGCTCCAGTTCGAGTGCAGTCAGAGCCAAAAGCCAAGAAGCCTCACGACTGCAAAGCCTATCATCATTGCTGGCAATCCCTCACTAATGAGAATGATTGTCCACCTTGGAAATTCTGTGTCACCGCTCATCGGTTCTGTGGGTCCTTGTGTGGCTGATGAGCCCGGTCTTGGAGCCAGACTTCACATTTGGCAAGTGTTTTTGGGAGGCTGCATTGGTTTTTGGCCTCGAGATTGCTGACATTGCTTTCTCTAGTGCTTTTTCCCCAGTCATACAAGAGGTTCCTCCAAGTCCGTTTCTTCTGAACGAGGATCTACCACACGTTGACATCTATGTTACTTTCTTAAAAAAAACCATCAACCTCTTATTCAAATACTCTTCTCAAAGCGTCTGTGGCATTCAAACAACAAACTGACTGGTGATTTGCAATAAGTAAACTGGATAGAACTATCCAGCTCCCTGTTAATCAGGTCAATCGACAAGCAAAAGGGGATTTCCAATCAGGTTTAACGGCAGAAGGGATAAAATAGCTTTCAGACTGAACTCATGACATTGATCTGGTGAATCAACTAACAAAGATCTGAAGGAATTCACTCTGCACAGATTTCCCAAATTCTCGAAGGAACCGAACTACTAATATTTATACTCGCACCATTTTTCATACGGATGCAATTATAACGTATAAATTAATTTGCATTTAGAGTGTCTTCCATGACCTTTGAGTGACCCAAGGTGCTCCAAAGTTATGGAAGTTCGTTTGAAGCTCAGTCACTACTGTGATGTAAAGTAACAGAGAAAGATTTACCGTCCAAAAATATCAAGAACAGCTCATTTCAAAACCTGCTCACAGATTCTTCCTGCAGGTACACTAAGTGCGAGACTGCAAATTTATTTATGTCAAATTGACAAAGAAACAACAGTAGATAATATTTATTCGTTCCATTCTCAGCCGAATCTACATGAGCTGTTACATGATTCAAAAATTAAATGTGGAGAAGAAATTGCAAACAGAGATGCACAATTCATTGGCAGCTTCCTGTGCTGACCCACCTCAGTAACATTATACATTAGTACGCCAGAGCTGACCTGTTGCTCTGACTTGGGGATCAAAAATTTTCCAACTAAAAGCCAAATGCTGATCACTTGCCACGATATTTTCAGTGTGGTGGTCTCTTGGCCTGACATGGCCTCAGTGTGGACTCCTGGGCTTGAGGTGCTATCAGAGCGATCTCCCAGCCTCATGATCCTCAAGGTGAAACCTGGTGTGGTCTAGAGCCAAGGCCCAATGCAGACTGGAGGGTGGGTACCAGCACAGTCTGGGTTGGAAGACCATTGTTACCATTGCTCTGAACTTTTATTTATGCAATGCTGGACATTTTATTTCTCTATTCTCTAAGATCGTTTAACTGAAGAAGCTGTACCTTTGTACCCTTGTACCTAAGATGGCACTGTAAATGGTGACATATAAAGTTTTCACTGTACTCAGTGAGTACATGTGACAATAAAACTAATACAACTCCACTGAACAAAAACATGTAAAACTCCATTCTTGGGGTGTGGGCATTGACCATTTGTAAGTGCCTTAAGGTGATGGTTAGCCATTCTCTTGAATCTGATGCAGGGACACTCACAATGCTGTTAAGGAGGGAAATCCAGGATTGTAACCGAGCAATAGCAGAGGAATGGCAATTTAGCTCCAAGTCAGGACAGTGCATGACAGCGCAGTAGAATTTGGAAGTGGTGATGTTCCCATAAAGCTGCTGCCTTTGTCCTTTTAGGTGACGGAGGCTGTAGGGTTGGGAAGTGCTGGTGAAGTGGCCTTGGTGAGGTGCTTCAATGTGTAGATGGTACACACTGATGGTTGAAGTTCGAGCTGTTAAATGGGGTGCCAATTCAATTGTCAGCATCATCCTGTATATTCAGTGATGGACACGAACATCAGTGCTGGTCACTAGAAAGACTGTAGGGACTATTATTTTTCAGTGTTACTCAATCTGTTCTTGACTGATAAAATAATGTTTGTTTCCAAAAAGCTGAATTGTGTTTTTATCCCTCTCATTTCCCAAGATATACATATTGAAACCAGAAGCAGAGTTTCAGCTTTGTTAGATAAAAAGAAGCCCCTGTCAGCAGCTTTTGCATTTCAGCAGCACGCGAGCCTGTTTATGAAGTTGCAAGATGCTCACAGTCACTTTAATCACCATTAAAACCTCCTGTTTGAACCTTTCTGTGCGCTTCAAAATTCGACCGGAGTTTCTATTGAAGGAACAGGACGGCATCCCACATCATCCAAAGCTGTTTGATGTACATGGCTTAAGAGACTACTGCAAAATATTTGCTGTCACCGCAGCGGTTGTTTGAATGAATCCCTCTTGATCATGCGCCATCAGTATTACCCAAAAGGCACATGTGCAAAAACATTTCAGCGTTTATAGTTTTTGCCTTTGTTTACAATTTTTAGAAGTGGCGCATTTCACTTCAGAATGACAAGGCACATTTCAGTTCACAGACCAACAGAAGGGTTACATGGCAAAAGGAGGCCATTCTGTCATCATGACTATGCTGGCTCACCACAGGAGCAATCTAACCCATGCTATTGCCTTGCCTTCGCCCATTGGCCCTGCACATTCTTCCTTTACCCTCTTGAATAACTTGATTAAGCCTGTCCCCTCCATCCTGTCAGTCCACATACTCCACATCCTATCACCGCATCAACACTTTCTTTTGCCCTCGTGTTGCCACTGCATCTTTGCCAATTACATTAAATCTGTGCCTTATCATTCTTGATCCTCTCAATATTGGGGATAGTTTCTCCCACTTAACTCTGTCCAAACCCCTCATAATTCTGAACAGCCATCAAATCTCCTCTCTGCCTTCTCATCTCCCATGACAACAGTTCCAACCTCAGGAAGCAATTTCGCTAAACTTTTCTACACACTCTCTTACAACCTCAACATCTCCCCTAAAATGTGGCACACAGAACTGGACACAAGAACCCAGCACATAGCAAACCAGTATGCCACATGGATGCAGGACAATCGCTTTGCTCCTATACTCTGTCTCTGTTGAAGGGGCGCAGGGTGTGCGTGTGCGTGGCCATAGTCTTAACAAACCATAAAATTACTCTCTCAGAGACACGACTAGTGGTGATTTAACCTGAAGGCCACCATACCTCAGGCAAAGGGAGAGGTTCAGACAGAGAGTCATTCATGGTAACATCAGCTGGTGATGGGAATTGGACCCATGCTGCTGACATCACGCTGCTTCGTAAACCAGCCATCCAGTCAACTGAGCTAAACCAACTCCCGTTTTGCACCTGTCATGCCATTTACAATGATCTGTGCACATACACACCCAGATTCTTCTGCTCTTGTACCCCTTCAGAATTGTACCCCCTGCTTTATATTATCTTTCCATATTCTTCCTACCAACATGAACCACTTCACCCTTCTCTGCATTAAACTTCATCTGTCACTTGTCCACCAACTTCATATCCTTTTGAAGTTTATCCTCTACCCTCCGTCACAATGTTCCCAAGTTTCTTAGGACCCATAAATTCCAAAATAGTGTGCTGTACAACAAGGTCAAAGTCATTAATACTATCAGGATGGTCCCAAAACTCCACCACAAACAACGCTCATCCATTAACCACTACTCTTATGTTTCCTATCATTCAAGTGGAAGTGAAAGCCTCATAGTATTATTGCTAGACTATTAATCCAGAGACCCCGTAAATGTGCTGGGGACCTGGGTTTGAATCCCACTATGGCATATGTGGAATTTGAATTCAATAATAATCTGGAAATAATAGTCTAATGATGATCATAGAACCATTGCCAATTGTATGGCAAAACCCATCTGGTTCACTCATGTCCTTTAGGGAAGGAAACTGCCATCCTTACCTGGTCTGGCCTACATGTGACTCCAGACCCACAGCAATGTGGTTGACTCTTAACTGCCCTCTGGGCAATTAGGGATGGGCAATAAGTGCTGGCACAGCCAATGACATTCACATCCAGGGATTGAATAATAAAAAAAATTCAGCTAATTTCATATCAATGTCGTTGCTCTCCTCTTAATTCCATAAACTACAACATTGCCTCCTGTTCCGTTGGGCTATATTTAATCAAAAACTTTCTGGAAGTTCATGTGCATGACATCAATGGCCTTAACCTCATCATCCTTCGTTGGTACCTGAGCAAAAATAAAACCTCAAGGAAGTTAATTAAACCCACTTCACACCAGGTTTCATTAAGTAACCTCATTGCCCATGTGACTATTTTGGACAAAATTAATATTTTAATCTCTAGAAGTTGCCTCACTTCCGAGGTTATAAACTGACTAGTTGACAGTTGCTGGGTTTATCCTTACATGCTTTATTCAACAACTGATATTTGCGATTCTTCAGTCCTCTGGCACCACCCGAGTCTGAGGAAAACTGGCCAGTTGTGGCCTGTGCCTCGGCAACATTCATCCCAATTTCCCTCAGCATCCTTGCACACAGCTCATTTGTTCCTGGTCCGATGTCAACTCTAAGTGCAGATAACCTATCAAATATCACCTCTTTGTCAATATTAAATCTTTCAAGTCTGAACTACCTTCTCTTCTACCAGAATCCAAAAAGCACAGAAACTCTGAAGAGTTGAATAAGGACAAATCAATGTTCCAAGTAAAGTGGGCAATAAATTAGGGTTGACTTCAGCGACTATCTTGTGAGTGTCTGTATGCATATCCTATGTCATGGCAAAATGTACAATTATCACATACATAAATCTTTGAAAGTGGCAGGGCAAGTTGATAAAGTATTTGGGATTCCAGGCATGACACACAAAAGCGAGGAGGTTGTGCAAATCTTGATGAATCACTGCGTAGGTTTAAGGTGGAGCACAGGGTCCAATCTGGACACCATACTTTAAGACAAGATGTCAAGACTTCAGAGAGGGCACAGAGGAGATTGACTGTTATGGTACCAGGGTGAGACACTCGGTACATGGAAAGAGGAGAGAAGATATGTTTGCTCTTCTCAGAATGGAGAAGGTTATGGGCAGAATTTGATACAGCTGTCCAAAATTATAGAATTCCCTACAGTGTGAAAAGAGGCCTTTTGGCCCATCGAGTCTGCGCAGACCCTTCAAAGAGCACTCACGCAGACCCAGCCCTTTCCCATCCCTGTAACCCATGGCCAATCCACCCTAACCTGCACATCCCTGGACAGTATAGGACAATTTAGCATGGCCAATCACCCTAACCTGCCCATCCTTGGATAGTATGGGACAATTTAGCACGAGCAATCCACCTAACCTGCACATCCCTGGGCACTATGGGACAATTTAGCATGGCCATTCCACCTAACCTGCACATCTTTGAATGGTGGGAGGAACTGCAGCACCTGGAAGAAACCTGGAGAACATACGAACTCCATACAAACAGTCACCCAAGCACAGATTTCAACCCAGTCCCTGGCGCTGTGAGGCAGCAGTGCTAACCACTGAGCCACTGTGCTACCTAAAACGTTATAATGCATCTTGACAGAGAAAACAAGGGAAACTATTTCCACTGGCTGAAAGGTTGGTAATCAAAGGACACAAGTTTAAGATAACTGACAAAAGAACTAGAGAGATGAAGGGATAACAAGCATGGGGCTGGATGAACACAGCAGGTCAAGCAGCATCATAGGAGCAGGAAAACTTGACGTTTCGGGCCTAAACCCTTCATCAGAAATGGGGGAGGGGAAGAGGGTTCTGAAATAAATAGGGAGAGAGGGGCAGG
>JAHRHZ010000018.1:10103976-10116109 GCA_024137785.1 Ginglymostoma cirratum
TTCTGAAATAAATAGGGAGAGAGGGGGAGGCGGATAGAGGATGGATAGAGGAGAGGATAGGTGGAGAGGAGGCAGACAAGTCGAAGAGGCTGGGATGGAGCCAGTAAAGGTGAGTGTCCCCCATTTCTGATGAAGGGTTTAGGCCCGAAACGTCAAGTTTTCCTGCTCCTATGATGCTGCTTGACCTGCTGTGTTCATCCAGCCCCATGCTTGTTATCTCGGATTCTCCAGCATCTGCAGTACCTTTTATCTCTACAGAGATGAAGGGAATTTTTTTTAAAATGCATCACACTGTTGTGATCTGGGGAGAGGGACACAGGACACTGGAAGCAGATTCAAGAACAACTTTCCAAAACAAACTCGATAAATATTTGAATGGAGAAAATTTGAAGGGCAATGGGGTACGAGAGCAGGGGAATGAGACTAACTGAGTAGCTCTTCTAGTAACTGGCACTGTGGGCTGAAAGGCCTTTCTCTGTGCTGTAAGTATTCTATGTTAGAGGATCATTAACCTAATCAAGAGCACTTAAAAATGCACTGAGAATTTGGAGGAACCTTGTAAAAGCCAAGTCACTCATCAATACTGATAGTTAGACTGTATTTATGATTGTTCTCTCTCGGGGCATGAGTACTTTCCCACCACAAACAAAACAAGGCCGCAGCATTATGTGTCGATCCCTAAAGTGCTGATGACTTCTTACTGATATATAAACAGAACAATGCAAATCAATTGTGAGATTTGAAATGAATATTTAAGTGTCAGTCGCCTGTAAGAAAACAAGGTTGAGTTGCAACCTTTAAATCCACTAAATATAGTCTGCATGTTTGCATTGGAGTTTAATAATCCGTCTTGCACCGAAACACTTGCTCTTCAAAGAGACACTTGCTATTCCCTTTGGCAAGTCAGGTTCTGGTCTGCACAATGCTACCATTTGTAACACTGCCTCTTATAATTAACAGTCCCAAGTTTGCTCCACATGTTCACAACTGGTAGGTGGGGACAAAAAGCAAAAGGAATTTCCCGGAGGGCTTTAACTCGAAACTGCACACACTCCGATGCCAATTCCAATACGCACTTACATCCAGATTTCCTGTCACTCTCATTAGCAATCAGTGGTATATAAAATGAACATAAATAAGCAGAAGTCACGACAAACAGCTTACCCCCAGAGGAACGACTGGACTCATACTGTGCAGTTCTTTCTGAAGTATTATTCAATCCATCTATTCCCTGATTGCCCAGCGTAATGTGTTTAGTAACATGCAACCATGGAACTGCTTTAATTTTAAACGTGCCTCTTAGCAATGGCTTCCAAACGCACAAGAGCAAAGAGAAATACAATGAAGCTTCAGTACAGATGGCTCAATTATACTCAAATTTGTAATGAAACATCATTGCTTCCATATATGCCTACAGTTTTGGACTTAATTTTACGCCAGTTCTGACTGATGTAATTGAAGTAAATTCCTGTGAGTGGATCCTTTGCCTGGGGAAGGAGCCTGGATAATGACCTGTGATGTACTTGCGTACACAGATCAATAGAAGGATGTAAAACAGTACAAGTTATTCTAATGTAATCGCTGGCTAGATCAGCATGTATTGCTCATCCTTAGTTGCCCCAGAGAAGATAGTGGTGAGCTGCCTCCCTCAGCTATCACAGGGCACGTGTTCAATGTATTGCCACAGTGTTATTCAGAAAGGAGCTCAGTGATGAAACCAAAAAGAGCTGGAGAAATGCAGCAGCTCTGGCAGCACCTGTGGAGAGAGAAACAGAGTTAAAGATTCAAGTCTGATATGACTCTTGTTCAGAGGCTTGTTAGCCGGTGATGATGAAGGAACAGAGACTTATTTCCATGTCAAGATAGAGTGAAATTTTCAGGCAATGAGGTTCCTTTTGTCTTTGCTTTTTCTTTTCAGGTGGTTGAGATCGTGGGTTCGGCATGCAGTGGGTTTTGTGCATTAAGGGTCTACTCAGTCTTTTACTGGGATCTTCACCATTTCCTGGGCGGGGGGGTGGGCACCTGTTTCTGGGCACAGTTAATGCACAGCAACTAGTGTGAAAGATAGAAAGATTTCGAAACTTAACAGGAAGGTTCAATGGAAAACACGCGACTGACGGCAAAGGCTGTGAGTTGGAGAGGAGGGGTGTAAGCATGAGGAGGGGACAGCAGAGGAAGAGAAAGACCCATTGAACCAAAAAGGAGTCGTGAGGTGAGACTCTGCCTACACGCTCAGCCAGCCACAAGGGAATCCTCAAAAAAGGGAGCAAAAGAAACAAGAGATGGAGGAGACTCAGTCTAAATACATTAGAGTTTCAAAGAATGAGAGGTGATCTCATTCAAACATACAGAATTCATCAAGAGCTCAACAGGGTAGATGCAGGAAGGAGGCTTCCCCACAGCTCAGGGAGGTGGGGGAGTGTGTCTAGAACCAGGTGGCACAGTCTCAAAGTACGAGAAAGGACTTTTCAGACTGCGATAAGAAGGAATTCCTTCACTCAGGCACGGTACTCCTGTGAGCGTTTTATCACAGAACTGGAAGCCAATGCCACAAACAGTGTCAGCAGACATCGCTCACTACGCGCAGACACTCAGAGCAGTCGGGCAGCTTAGAGGGAAGCTTACTCATAAACATGGTCACATAAACAGAACGAGTGCACAGGGTGATCGTCAGCAATAACTTGGTCAATCCAATATTTCATTTCCTGCAGCTAGATTAATTTCATTAATTTATTTTCCCTTTCAATAGTTCTTATTTTGATAGTCAAGCGTATTAAGGCATGTGGAACCAAAGCAGGTAGATGGTGTATAACTGTAAACCAGCTATGATCTAATTGACAGAAGAGCTGAGGACCACTCCTTCGCCCTATGTCATCGACTCATTGAGTTACACAGTACGGAAACGGACCCTTTGGTCCAACTTGTCCATGCCAACCAGATATCCTAAATTAGTCTCGTCCCCTTTGCCAGCATTTGGCCCATATCCCTTTAAAGCCTGTACCCATCTAGATGCCTTTTAAATGTTGTAATTGTACCAGGTTCCACCACTTCCTCCGGCAGCTCATTCCATACATGTACTGCCCATTGCGTGAAAAAGTAACCCCTTGGGTCCCTTTCATATCATTTCCCTCTCACCTTAAACCCATGCCCAATGGTTTTGGACTCCCCTACCCTCGGGAAAATATCTTGGTTACTCACCCTACTGTTACCAAGTGGAGGCTGACCCCGCCTCTGAGGACCACCTCGCCCTATAATCTGTAAAAGGAGTGTGAGAAGTGGTGTAACCTGCCTTTCAGCAACTTCTAGTCGTTAAATAAAATAAATCCCTGACACTCACTTTACAATCAACAAGTTACAGTTTATTCTATCTAATTCTAACAGTGAACACATTAACTAAACTATTAACAAACTGAATAATTCCTTTCTAAGTATTAACTACTCCGTCATATAAATACAAGTCCCATAGATATTAAAAAAAAATTACAGCCAGGTTTTGTGTCTTCCGGAATATTCTGTGCCTTCTCTATCGATTTTTCTGTCAGGAATTCCTTCTCCATCGAATATTAACTAGTTTTTCCATTGGTACCGTTCTTATTTAGATGGCGCTTTCTCTAAGACATAGAGGAGGCTGTGAGAGTCAGTGATTCTCTCTTCAGAGCTGAGGGTCGTTAGCTCTGGCGGATGGCAGCTAGCTCTGGGGCTTTGTCCAACTGTACCTTTCTTTTTATATCCTTGATGACTTATCAGTATTTCTTACAATAGCATTGGTCTTATGTTGTCAAAACCACCAGACTTAAATTTAATAGATTTGACATCTAAGTGCCGAGTTCAAATTGATTGGCTAAATTTAAAAGCCTCTTGTCTTGGTAAAACTTGTTGCTTGGCCTGCTAACTGTATGGCCTTTCGATACAATGCTTCAATTTGGATGGTCTCGATGTATTTACAAACTTTCAAGCTGCTGCTCGCAGACATCCATTCTAAATCCCTAAGCACAAAAGCATGTGATCTCTTAAAGGGACCACGTAATGCTTCCCCCCCCCCAGTACTTTACAAACACCAAATTCCAACTTCCTGCCTCCCAATCTACAAGTGCTTTACCCAAATTTGCAACACCGTCCATGCCCTCATGACTTTGTACACCTCTATAATGTCACCCCTCAGCCTCCGAACCTCCAGGAAAAATATCCCCAGCCTAGTCAGCCTCTCCCTCCAGTTCAAACCCTCCAACCCAGCAACATCATTTTCTGCACCCCTTCAAGTTTCACAACATCCTTTCCATAGCAGGGAGAACAGAGTCTTTCACTACTGATGCTTCTCATTTCTTCCACTACAATATTCAGGCTCAAGTTATTAGCAGATGGAAGTTTCTTCCAAGACCTATCCTATCAATACAGTTTATTACTCTGCAACAACCTCAATCTCACAGAGAGCAACCGATAATGGTTGATGTAAAGTCTCAGCAAACTTACTAAAACAGGTCCGTTTTCAGGCACGCAATCCTGTCAGAGATAGCCAAGGCCTACATTTGAAATGTAGACAATCGTGAGGATCCTGACAGAGGGCAAGTGGAGAGTATGTTTCCTCCTGTGGGAGAATCTAGAACTAGGAATCTCTGTTTAAAATAAAGGGGTCACCCATTTAAAACATAGATGACATGCATTTGATGACGGCATTGTGTACTGTGAGGACGATGCCAAGGGGCTTCAGGGTGACTTGGACAAGCTGGCTGAATGGGCAAATACTTGGCAAATGCAATATAATGCGGATAACTGTGAGGTTCTCCACTTTGTTCACAGAAACGGAAAGGCAGATTATTATCTGAATGGTGAGATAACAAGGTGTAGAGCTGGATGAACACAGCAGGCCAAGCAGCATCAGAGGAGCAGGAAAGCTAACGTTTCGGGTCGAGACCCCTCTTCAGAAATGGGGGAGGGGAAGGGGATTCTGAAATAAGTAGGGAGAGAGGGGGAGGCGGATAGAAGATGGATAATGGAGAAGATAGGTGGAGAGGAGGCAGACAGGTCAAAGAGGCGGGGTTAGAGCCAGTAAAGGTGAGTGTAGGTGGGGAGTTAGGGAGGGGATAGGTCGGTCCAGGGAGGACGGACAGGTCAAGGAGGCAGGATGAGGCTAGTAGGCAGGAGATGGGAGTGGGGCTTGAGGTGGGAGGAGGGGATAGGTGGGAGGAAGGACAGGTTAGGGAAGCGGGGACGAGCTGGGCTGGTT
This sequence comes from Ginglymostoma cirratum, assembly GCA_024137785.1. Taxonomy (NCBI): domain Eukaryota; kingdom Metazoa; phylum Chordata; class Chondrichthyes; order Orectolobiformes; family Ginglymostomatidae; genus Ginglymostoma; species Ginglymostoma cirratum. Next base: position 10,109,201 of record JAHRHZ010000018.1, read on the forward strand.
TTGGGATCCGGTCAGGGATGAGGGGATTTTGAAGCTTGTGAAGTCCACATGGGAACCCTGCAGCCCAAGAGTATCAAAGTGAAATACGAGATGCTGTTCCCACAGCCTTCGGGTGGTGTCATTGTGGCAATGCAGGAGGCCCAGAATGGACATGTCGTCCAAGGAGTGGGAGGAGGAGTTGAAATGGTTCGTGACTGGGGGGTGTAGTTGTTTGGTGTGAACCGAGCGTAGGTGCTCCACAAAGCGGTCCCCCAAGCCTCCACTTCGTTTCCCCAATGTAGAGGAGGCCACATCTGGAACAGCAGATACAGTATACCACATTAGCAGATGTGCAGGTGAACATCTGTTTGATGTGGAAGCTTTTCTTCGGGCCTGGGATTGGGGTGAGGAGGCAAGTGTAGGGGCAGGTGTAGCACTTCCTGCGGTTGCAGGGAGAAGTGCCAGGTGTGGTGGGGCTGCAGGGGAGTGTGGAGCAGACAAGGGTGTCACGGAGAGAGTGGTCCCTCCGGAAAGCAGATAAGGGTGGGGAGGGAAAGATGTCCTTGGTAGTGGGGTCAGATTGTAGGTGGCAGAAGTGTCGGAGGATGATGCGTTGGATCCAGAGGGTGGAGGGGTGGTATGTGAGGATGAGGGGGATTCTGTTTTGGCTGTTATTGCGGGGACAGGGTGTGAGGGATGAGTTGTGGGAAATGCAAGAGACATGGTTGAGGGCGTTTTCGACCACTGTGGTGGGGAAGTTGTGGTCCTTGAAAAACGAGGACATCTGGGATGTCCAGGAGTGGAATGCCTCATCTCAGGGGCAGATGCGGCGGAGGCAAAGGAATTGGGAATAGGGGATGGCCTTTTTGCAGGAGGGTGGGTGAGGGGAGGTTTATTCTAGGTAGCTGTGGGAGTCAGTAAGTTTGAAATGGATATCAGTTTCCAGGTGGATGCCAGAGATGGAGACAGAGAGGTTCAGGAAGGAGAGAGAGGTATCAGAGATGGTCCAGGTGAACTTAAGATTGGGGTGGAAGGTGTTAGTGAGGTGGATGAACTGTTTGAGCTCCTCGTGGGAGCACGAGGTGGCACCGATACAGTCATCAATGTTACGGAGGAAGAGGTGGGGTTTAGGGCCAGTGCAGCTTTGGAAGAGGGATTGTTCCACGTATCCTACAAAGAGGCAGGCATAGTTTGGGCCCATGCAGGTACCCATCCCGCCCCTTTGACCTGTCCGTCCTCCCTGGACCAGCCTGGACCCTCCCTAACTCCCCACCTACATTCACCTTTACTGGCTCCATCCCCGCCTCTTTGACCTGTCTGTCTCCTCTCCACCTATCTTCTCCTTTATCCATCTTCTATCCGCCTCCCCCTCGCTCCCTGTTTATTTCAGAATCCCGTTCCCCTCCCCCTTTTCTGAAGAAGGGTCTCGACCCAAAACATCAGCTTTCCTGCTCCCCTGATGCTGCTTGGCCTGCTGTGTTCATCCAGCTCTACACCTTGGTATCTCAGATTCTCCAGCATCGGCAGTTCCTACTATTTCTGTAACAATTATCTGAATGGTGGCATTTTAGGAAAAGGTGAGGTGCAATGAGACCTGGGTGTCATGGTGGAACAGTCGCTGAAGGTTGGCATGCAGGTGCAGCAGGCAGTGAGGAAAGCTAATGGCAGGCTGGTCTTAATAGTGAGAGGATTTGAGTATCGGAGTAAGGATGTCTTGCTGCAGTTATACTGAGCCTTGGTGACACCGCACCTTGAGCAGTTTTGGTCTCCTATTCTGAGGATGGACGTTTTTGTTATTGAGGGAGTCCAGGAAAGGTTCACCAGACTGATTCCCGTGATGGCAGGACTGACATATGAAGAAAGAGAGGATTGACTGGGCTTATATTTGCTGGAATTTAGAAGAATGAGGAGGGATTGCATAGAAACATATAAAATCGTGATGGGACTGGACAGGCTAGATGCGGAAAGAATGCTCCTGATGTTGGGGAAGTCCAGTACTAGGGGTCACAGTCTAAGAATACGGGGTAAGCCATTCAGGACTGAGATGAGGAAGAATTTCTTCACTCAGAGAGTTGTGAAACTTTGGAGTCAAAGTTTGAAGCTGTTGGAGTCAGTTCATTAGATATATTCAGGAGGGAGCTGGACGTGTCCTTTGTGGTGAAAGGGATCAAGGGGTATGGGGAGAGGGTAGGAATGGGATACTGAGATTGCATGATCAGCCATGGTCGTATTGAATGGTGGTACAGGCTCGAAGGGCCGAATGGCCTACTCCCACAGCTATTTTCTATGTTTCTAAGTTTCTCCCTCCCAGTGGATAGTGAATGTTTGGAGCTCTGCTTCCACTGCCTTTTCAGGAATAGAATGTTTTTAAGGTGGAGGTAGATAGATTCTTTATAAGCAAGGAGGTGAAAGGTCATCAGGGTCAGGTTGAACCTGGATTTGAGGTTACAATCAGATTGATCATGATCTTATTAAATCGTGGAACAGGCAGGAGGATCCAAATGGCCTATTCCCACTGTTCCCAGATTGTCCGAGGAGTGATATTCATAGTCAGACCGCCACCGCACTCCCACTCTGGGTTAGGAGTGAGCTCCACCTTTCTGGCCAGGAATCCTGACTCTGTCTCCTTAAGAAATGTAGCACGCCCGAATTCAGGCAGTTTTCCCTTGTAGTGCAGGCTCATCAGGAAAAGTCAAAGCACAGCCCTTTTTCAAGGCAGGAACTGCCCCTGTGAGAGATTAAATTGTCCAGCAGCTATTTTGATAGCTCCTGAGAAAGGTTAAATAGGGATGAGGGTGCAGGGTGGAGGGGGAGGGGGCATAGTGAGGTCCCAGACTAAATATTGAAGTGTTTTGGGTACATTGAAGTTTTGTTGGGGGGCGAACATGAGGTGTTCCAGCCCGTTGTACTGACAGGTCGGCTAGGAAATGGGCAGGTCAGTCCAGAGAGGTGGTCCCATCCAGTCATGGTACCCCTCCTCCCACTGCCTCTGTCCTGAACATTGGACTCAAAACATTAACTCTGTTTCCCTCTCTCTCCATTGGTGCTGCAGACCTGCCCGTGGTTCACCAGCATTCTCTCTGCTTGAATCAGTTTAACATTGACCCAGAGTTAAAGTAGGTATTTAATCCTCTAACTTTTCCTGGGAAGCTACTGGCTTAACTGAAGCACAACCTTCAGAATTCTCCTCCAACTTTGATGGATTCTTTCAGAGCCTTCCAGATGCAGGGATAAAGTGGGCACAGGGAAGTCTACTGACCCAACTCCTCCACCCCACTGACGCAACCGCTCCTGTCTCAAGCCCACTGACCCAACACCTCCACCTCACTGACCCAACCCGTCCACCCCAATGACCCAACCCCTCCTGTCCCAAGCCCACTGACCCAAACCCCGCAGCCCACCAACCCAACCAACCAGCCCCAGCCCAATGATCCAACCACTCCCCTCCCAAGCCCAATGACCCAACCAAACCCTTCCCCCCCCACTGACCCAACCAAAACCTCCACCCCACTGACCCAACCAACCAGCCCCAGCACATTGATCTAGCCACTCCCCTCCCGAGCCCACTGAACCAACCAATACCCCCAGCCCACTGACCCAACCTCCCCACCCCATTGACACAACCAGTCCCATCCTGAGGCCACTGACCCAACCAACAGCCCCCAAGCCCAGTGACCCAACCAAGAACCCCATTTTTCTCTCACTACACTTGCTGCCAGACCTGTTGAGTATACACAGAGTGGTACAAATTAGCAGCAGGAGTAGACCCCTTGGCCCTTTAGGTCTGGACTACCATTCAATAAAATCATGACTGAACCAGTTCTAAACTGCACAATCCTGCCTACCCTGATAACCTTTCACTTTTCTGCATTTCAAGAACCTGTCCACAGTAAAAGGCATCTGGAAGGGTACGTGAACAGAAAGGGTTTAAGAGGCATATGGGCCAAATGCTGGCAAATGGGACTAAATCAGTTTAGGATGTCTGGTCAGCATGGCGAGTTGGACTTAAGGGTCTGTTTCCATGCTGCATAGGTCTATGACTCTGCCTCAGAAATATTCAAAGGTTCTGCCTCCACTGTCTTTTGTGGCTTCCAAGAGACTTCCAAGGACACTCAACCATCTGAGAAGAAAAGATTCACCCAGTTCTGTCTTAAACAGGCAACCTCTAATTGTTACACACGGATCCCTAGTTCTAGATTCTCCCACCAGAGGAAATAGCCTTTCCAAATCCACCCTCTTGTCTCTTGCAGGAGTGTTTTGTTCTTCTAAGCTCCAATGCATATAAGTCAAGCCTTCCCAATGTTTCGTCATGAGACAAACCGATCTGTTCCAGGTTTTACTGTAGTAAGCGTTTATCTGAACTGCTTCCAGCATATCTACATCCTTACCCAAACAGGGTGAGCAATACCGTACATAGTCCTCCTGATATGATCTTGCCAATGCCCCACATAGACACGTACAGCACAAAAATGAGCCCTTTTGTCGAAGCAGTCCATGCCAAACAATCCCGAACTAAACTAGTCCCACCTACTTGCTCCTGGCCCATATCCCTCCAAACATTTCCTATTCATGTACTTATCCAAATGTCTTTTAAACGTTGTAACTGTACCCATATCCACCATTCCTCAGGAAGTTCATTCCACATGTGAACCACCCTATGTTAAAAAAAAAGTTGCCCCTCATGTCTTTTTAAAATTTCTCTCCTCTCACCTAAAAAATGTGCTCCCAAGTCTTGAACTCCCCCAACCAAGGGACAAAACAACTACCAATGACTCCATCTATGCCTCATTATTTTATAAACTTGTATAACATCACCTCTCAACCTAACTGAAGATATAATGAAATATACTTTCTGTTATATTTCAGGTTTCCAGCATCCACAGTATTCTGCTTTTGTGATGGGGATAAATATGATGCATAACCCAGGACTAACTCATGGGTCAATGCATTCTTCATGAAACACTTGGAAAGTACGCATTTATTCTGCATTTGAATAGTTAATGTTTCGAGACCAGTGATCCTACATCAGAAGTGGAATAATGAAATTTGGGGAAGGGTGCAGCAGGTCAGTTGGAGGAAACACACAAACAGTAAAGAAGCTCCCAAGGTGTTAGAGCGGAAATGATTGTTAGGAAGTATCACTGCAGGGAAAAGGAACCAGGTTAGACCAGCCATATTCCAAAGAATGAGAACTTGCTAAAAGAGTTACTGGCAGGTTAGAAGGATGTAGGCAAAGTGGAAAAACAACAATGGGATGTTAGACAACTTGAAACTGAGATGCAAGCATCCTATCAGCAATCGAAGAGGAAAGTACAAGACCATGAGAGGTGGAAAACTGTGCAAAGGACCTACCCCTGAGCCAATCACAATGACTGTGTGGGTAAGAGATGGTCACTTAATAGCTAGAGAAGATTCTTACAATGCTCCTCGACATTTTGTATTTTTTGAACAACTCTGGGTTGCTACAAAACACCAAGGTATGAACTGAATGAACAAACTAATCGTCTTGCTATTTCAGCTTTGATCTTACCGAAAACCAACCACCAGGCTGGAGAGAGGACAAATTTGAATATAGACTAACCTGAGATTATCTAGCACAGATACATCCAAGACTGCTTCTTAAATCCTTTAGATTACTGAGAGAGGAGAGATTTATAAGGGACCTAAGGGGCAACTTTTTTCATGCAGAGGGTGGTGCGTGTATGGAATGAGCTGCCTGAGGAAGTGATGGAGGCTGGTACAATCACAACGTTTAAAGGTATCTGGATGGGTACATGGATAGGAAGTGTTTAGAGGGATATGGGCCAAATTCTGGCAAATGGGACTGGGTCAGCTTAGATATCTGGTCGGCATGGATATATTGGAATGAAGGGTCTGTTTCCATGCTGTACAACACTATGACTCTTTGATCACATGCTTTCTTCAGTTTAAGTTTGGAAAGGAGAATGGGACAGATGTTGAAGGAGAACAGTTATAAAACTAAGACTGTGACATTATCTTATGGAGTGCAGAACTTGAGAACAGTCAACAGCCTTGTAAAAAGAAATTTGAGCCACATTAACTGTGCAAAAAACAGATAACCCTGTTAAAAGTAAGAAATACCAGCACACAGCAAGTGCAATGGAAAAAAGTGAAAAATATAAACAGGAAAATTAAGAGCTTTAGTCCTCAACTGTGGCATTTAAAACGTGGTTACTCAGCAAGAGAGAACTTTGCTGGTAATAAAAATAAATAGATAGACTAGCAGACTAAGAGACAAACACAGTTTAAGATACAGATATAAGACAAGGCATTCCAGGAGGAAAATCAATGAATGGAAACATTCAAAGACTGTGGAACAGTGCTCCTGAATTCCCAGCAAATCTGCTTACATCATCCTACACTTCTCTCTCCTTCCTGGACCTCTCTGTCTCCATCTCGGGCAACCACCTCGAGACAGATGTCCATTTCAAGCCCACTGACTCCCACAGCTACCTGGAATACACCTCCTCCCACCCAGCCTCCTGCAAAAATGCCATCCCCTATTCCCAATTCCTTCGCCTCCGCCGCATCTGCTCCCTGGATGAGACATTCCAATCCCGCACATCTCAAATGTCCTCATTCTTCAAGGACCGCAACTTTCCCCCCACAGTGATCGAGAACACCCTCGACCGTGTCTCCCGCATTTCCCGGAACACATCCCTCACGCCCCGTCCCCGCAACAATAATCAAAAAAGAATCCCCCTCGTCCTCACATACCACCCCACCAACCTCCGGATCCAACGCATCATCCTCCGACACTTCCGCCATCTACAGTCAGACTCCACCACCAAAGACATCTTTCCCTCCCCACCCATATCTGCCTTCCGGAGGGACCACTCCCTCCGCGACTCCCTTGTCCGCTCCACACTCCCCTCCAGCCCCACCACACCCGGCACTTTTCCTTGTAAC
>JAHRHZ010000018.1:10116509-10163643 GCA_024137785.1 Ginglymostoma cirratum
GAAGGGTTTAGGCCCGAAACGTCAAGTTTTCCTGCTCCTATGATGCTGCTTGACCTGCTGTGTCCATCCAGCCCCATGCTTGTTATCTTGGATTCTCCAGCATCTGCAGTACCTTTTATCTCTGCTTACATCATCATTCAGGATATGAGGTCAGCCATTTAGTACTGAAAGAAGGAGAAATCTCTCCACACTACGGGTTAGGAAACTTTGAAATTCTCCATCACAGAGGGCGACAGACGCCAAGTCATTGAGTATATTCAAAACTAAAATCAATAGCTTTCTTTGGGTGCAAGGTCAAACAAGGAATGTGGTCAGCAAGCCAGAAAGTGGAGGTGAGGTAGAAAACCAGTTACAAACTTACTGAGTGGCAGAGCAACCTCCCTGAACAAAGCAAGCAGTTACACAGGCGATTAGGGCTAATTAATCAGGGGAGATGATGGCCTAGTGGCACATCGCTGGACTGTTAATCCAGTCACCCAGGTAATGTTTTGGGGACCTGGGTTTGAATCCTGCCACGGCAGATGATGGAATTTGAATTCAAAAATCTTAAAAAAAGACTGGAATTAAGAGTCTAATAGTGAATGTCAGAAAAGCCCATTTGGTTCACTGACGTAAACTTTAGTAAACATCCTTTAGAAAGCTGCCATCCTTACCTGGTCCGGCCTACATATGACTCCAGAGCTTTTAACTGCCCTCTGGGCATTTAGGGATGGGTAATAAATGCTAGCCTGGCCAATGAATAAGGGAAAAACATTGACTGGGTAGGTTTAAAAGGGGAATAGGTAGAACTGGTACCTGGAAGGATGTGTAAGATTGAGTAGTTAATAAACTCTATTAATATAGAAAGCTGACTTCAATTTCTGTCTCACCAACTGGCTTGGATCCAAGTTGACAACCTCAAGGGACTGTATATGTTCTACTCCCATTTCTTTTTGCATCCTCAGCAGTGGGATGAGTTGTCACCTTCATATAGATAGATTAGATTGGGAAGTCTGAATGAGATCTCACGCTGTGAGAGGACCAGGGGGAAATGGGAGAGTTTTTTTTGAAAAAACCGATAGTGATTAACACCACTGTTTAGGAAGTCGTAGAATTTTGATGGAGGTTGAAGCAAAGACTTACTGAACATGTGCCTAATCTGAGCTAACCCATATAGTCACAACAGCAGAGCCAGCAAAGAGAAAAAGAACCACGTTTTTCTTTTAAAACAGGAAAGGTCATTGGATAATTACTAAGTGTGACTGATTTTGATGGGAATGCTGTCCAAGTTGGTCCAAGAAAAACAAGTTACAGTCATCCTTCATTTCAAAGAATATTTTAATAACAAAAAAAAAGGCTTGGTTGAAACAGCAGTTTCCAATTACAGTGCCGGGGTAGAACTGTCACTGTTGACTTTAAAATGTTATGAGGTTTGGAAACAAATCTTAAAGAAAGACTCAAACTAGGGCAGCTTGGCAACCACTCAACCTGAACCCTCGTACAGACTGCATCTCAGAGCTTATACCTCAAGAATGTCCAAAGTACAAATCAAAACTTTATGTGTCTGATAAAATCTGCTTAATGTTCCCATTCTCTGAAGCAAATGTGTCGCACTCTTAATTTTTCAGAGCTCCAGCTCCTCTTCAAAGAACAAAATCACAAAACATGAAAGACAAAAGTTACAATAATGTTATTTTACTCTGTGGTCAGAAGGTTGGCACTTCTGAACTTGAAGGTAATTCTGTATTTAACAAGAAAATTAATAAAACAGCAAAAGCTTTTCTTTTTCCCTCCAAAAGGCTCCATGAAGCCTGGAGGTTCAAAAAAAAAAATCAGAAACAGCTCGACTTCAGAGCAACCCAGAAAAGGCCAGGTCAACATTTCAGTGGGAGAAGCTGGGAGGCATGTGATAAATCAGGTTTCTTCAGCCTTGAGGGAGACGTCTTGGGAGAGCTGCTCCATAAATAAAACCAAAACAATGCATTTAGCTAGTCCAGACAGCAGGAGAGGACAAGGCTAGACAAGAGAGGACAACTCAGGGTTTTAAAGGGCAACTCTAGCACAAATTATTTTTACCACACATGATTTAACTAATGTTGACTCGTGGTACAGAGCCGAGGCTAATATTCTGAGGTCGTAGTTTCAAATCCCACTGTGGCAAATCATGAACTTTGAATTCAATGAAAAGATGGCCTAATAGTGACCATGTAACCTTTGTCGAATATCATTGAAGCCCATCTGGCTCACTAATGCCCTTTAGAGGGGGAAACCTGCTGTTCTTACCTGGTCTGGCCTACACATACATGCGACTCCAGATCCACAGCAATGTGGTTGACTCTTCATTGGGAAAGGTAATAAATGTCATCTTAGCCAATGACATCCACCTTCCAAGAGCAAATTAAAATAAATCATTGGAATACAGCAAGTGTTGTGGAGAAGTGAAAGGGAAGATTGCAATATCCAAAGCGTATATGAAAAAAAGGAGAATAATATACACAGCAACATTAAAGACTTTTAACCTGTGCAGACAGCATTTAATAAGGGATCTCTTAGCAAGAAAGAGATTCACTGATAATAAAAATTGGCAAACAGCAAAGAGACATAGACAGCCGAGTGGAATGGAACCCTCAAGTGACAAGTGCAATTAAATGTAGAGAAGTGTGAGACAACACACTCTGGGAGGAAAATTAAAAATGGGAACAGAAAATAAACGCAAAGTTGCTGAAGAGCATGGAACATTGCTCCCAAATTCCCAGCAAACATCCTCACATCTCATCACTCAGACTCAGCCATTCAAGACTGAGAGAGAGAAATTTCTTCATGCAAAGGATTGTGCACTTCTGGAATTCGCAACTCTGCAATAATATTGCTACCCTTTGAGAGATTTATAAAGAAGAATGGCTGAGATCAGGGCACCAGGATCCTTTAACAAACAGTTCAATGGGACAAGACTGTATTTTGGATGTATCAGACCAACTGGGTTGAATGAACTTCTTCAGTCAATCCTGTCTTGCAATCATGCTTCAGGATTTGAAGGATTTCATGCTTGCAACTGTAATGGTAAAATCTCACTTTTTCCCTTTATGTGTCTATGGTCATGGTACATTTCAAACATTTTTTTTCCCTGCAGAAGCTTCTCAGGAGTAATTTAGGGAAGCGAAACAAACACTGGCCTTACCAGAGAGCACATCCCATGAAAGAAAACACTGATTAAAAATTCACTTTTACATGAAATTTAGAACGTGATTTTAGAACCTCGTCATTGTCAGCTGTATTCAAATAGCTCATTCAGGTTTCCCAATTTAAAAACAGGTGAGATGAAATGAGGTGGCACTCAAACTCTTCTCAAACTTAAAACAACAAATTTAGGGAACCGGTTGGTCAGTGGTTTTGGATTCTAGCTTTAACGGCTGTGATCCAGGTCCACAGCTATCTGGAACTAATGGGATAAAACTTTGTTCAGTCTGCTGGTTGTAGGGATCCTATTTTCGAGTCACAAAGTCAGACAGCACAGATACAGTTGTTTTGGTCCACTCATCCACAACCAGGCATCTCAATCTGACCTAGTCCCACTTGCCAACATTTGGCCCATACCTCTTCCTATTCATATACCCATCCAGATGCCTTTTAAATGTTGAAATTGTACCAGCCTCCACCACGTCCTCTGGTTGCTCATTCCGTACACGCACCACCCTCTGCGTGAAAAAGTTGCCCCTTCGTTTTGTTTTAAATCATTTCATCTCTCACCTTAAACCTATGCCCTCAAACTTGGCATTCCCCTACCCTAGCAAAAAGACCTTGTCTATTCACCCTACCCATGCCCCTCATGATTTTATAAACCTCTATAACCCCTCAGCTTCTGACACTCTTGGATAAAAGCCCGACCCTATTCAGCCTCTCCCTATAACACAAGCTGTCCAGTCCCAACAACATACTTGTAACTCTTTTCTGTACCCTCTCAAATTTAACAACATCCTCCCTACAGAAGGCCAAACAGAAGTGTATGGCGTATTCTAAAAGTGATCTCACCAAGCCCCATACAGTAGCAACATGATGTCCCAACTCAGATACTCAATGCACTGACCAATGAAGGCAAGCATACCATTTGCCCTCTTCACCACCCTGTCTACCTTCGACTCCACTTTCAAGGAACTATGTACCTGCTCCCCTAGGTCTCTTTGTTTGACAACACTCCTCAGGGCCCTACCAAAATGCAACACCTCACATTTATCAAAATTAAACTCCACCTGCCACTCTTTAGCCTATTGGCCCATCTGATCAAGGTCCCATTGTATTCTGAGAAGGGGTTCCTGGATTAGCATGGGCCTATAGACAATGAAAATCTGTCCTTTATCAAATGAAAATGAATTGATGATACTCTCACGCATGCGCTGTCATTGATCTTCTCAGTGGTAGAGTTTGGAAGGCACTGTTGAAGGAGCCTGAATGAGTTGCTGCAGTGCTTTGTGTAGATAGTACACAAATACAGACAGCAAAGATAACACAGTGTGGAGCTGGAGGAACACAGCAGGCCAGACAGCATCAGAGGGAGCAGGAAAGTTGACGTTTCAGGTTGGGACCGAACTCCATTTCTGAAGAAGGGTCCCGACCCAAAACGTCAACTTTCCTGCCCTCTGATGCTGCCTGACTTGCTGTGTTCCTCCAGATCCACACTGTGTTGTTTCTGACTCCAGCATCCGCAGCTCTTGCTATCCCAGACAGCAGAGGTGTTCCCATTAGCCCATGGGACAAGGATTAAGGGAGACAGATATACGACTTTGGGAACCACATGTAGGGGAATGTGAGGAAGGGCATTTCCCCCAATACCGAGCGGTAGTGATCTGGAACTTGCTGCCAAAAAGATGGTGGAAGTGGAGCACAGATTCAAGTGAAGGTATATATTATATGTATATCAGGGGGTAAGCAGAGGATTCCTCTCAATCAGAGTCATAGAGTGTATACAGCTGGACAAGCCATTGTGTCCATGCCAAACATCCATCTATTCCAATCCCATTTTGCAGCACGTGTCCCGTAACCTTAGATGGTCCACTGTCATGTCAGAGCCTTGAGTTCAAAAGGATCTTGCATGGGGTCTTGAGGCAAATAAGCAGGTTAAAAGCCAAAGAATGGGACTCATTGGATTGCTCTATGATAGAGCCATGTTTGATGGGCCAGTGACCCTCTCAAGTATTGTCATGACTCTATGATCACCTTACAGATCAACTCATTTAAAATGGGTCATAATCTGGGTATTCTGACATGACCATCTGCTTGCCTCAGGTTTTCAAAACTTGTATTCAATTCCTCCAATCCTTTTCAAACTCCAACTTCATTAAAGGTCAAATCTCTGTTTTTCAAATCATCTAAATTTTCAAAGAAAATCATTCGAGAAAACTAATGCAATCTTCAATGTTGCTTGGACCATGTCTACATAACCTGTTTTCTCGACAGTTTAGCTGCTATGTTAAGGCATGTCATAAATTGAAAGAATGCACGATATTACAGAAAAATCAAAAGATGGCTGTTATTAAGAATGCCCAAGGGGGTTCATGGGAAGGAAGTTATCTTTGGTTGAAACAGATGCACCAAAAATCGAAGCAGTCAACTCCTTCAAACTAACCATTACTTCAAGAGGTTCACTGACATATAGCACGGAAGAAATCAGTCACCTAAGGTTCAAGACCTTACTGTTTCTTCATATGGTATGGAATATCTGTACTGATGCAGAATCAAGTGACATTTACCTTGTAAAAAAAAAATTGGAAATATCCTGATAATATCCCACAATGTCCTGAAGAATGACCAGGCCCTCCCACATTAACTAGTGAATAAAGGTACTCGCTAGTTCAGTCATCATTCAGTGCAAACTATTCTGACCATCAAATCCATGCCAGCTCTGTGCAGGGAAGAAGCAAATTTGAGGCCAATATCAGATCTTCTTATGAAATGACAGAGCTGACTGCAGGGGACATATGATTTACTCCTCCTCCAATCTTTTTATTTTCTTAAGTTTAACGCCTGCATGATGGTAAAACAGTATGACACCTAAACAGAAGGTAGGGCCTGGGGGTTGGTGAGATACGAATAAAGAACTGTATCTAAAAATAAAGTTGGGGATTATATTTCAAATTCAATTATTTGTATGAATGACTCCACAGTTCTCTACTGATAGATGAGTTGATGCAATAGAAACATTTATGAATGTTCCTCAGTTCACTCGCTTGGCTGGATCTCCTCTGCTCATGGTACGCAATGGAACTTCACAGTTTACAGCCAAGCTAAATCCAAAAGGGTTAGCTTTCTACTCAGGGTTTAATTTGGAAAATCAAAGCCAAAGTAAATATAATACCTCCAAATACTGGGTTAACTTGGTGGCTATTCAAATGCAGTGGCCAATTCAGTTTGTGGCTTTGCATGTTGCTGAATAAGAATTGAGAATGAAGAAAGGGAACAGTAACAGAGAAGCCCCAGCAATTATCACCCCTTTGAGAAAGGGCATTGCCAGGCTCATGATCACTGTCATGGTGCATGAACACATTCAACTATGAAGCACCAACATCATATTTCACAGAGTCACAGAGATGTACAGCAGGGAAACAGACCCTTCCTTCAACTTATCCATGCTGACCAGATATTCTACAATAATCTAGTGCCATTTGCCAGCATTTAACCCATATCCCTCTAAACCCTTCCTATCCATGTACCTATACAGATGCCTTTTAAATGTTGTAATTGTACCAGCCTCCACCACTTCCTCTGGCAGCTCATTCCATACACGCACCACACTCTGTGAAAAAGTTGCCCCTTCGGTCCCTCATAAATCTTTCCCCTCTCACATTAAATCTATGCCTTTTGGTTTTGCACTCCCCCATCCCATGGAAATGGCCTTGGCTATTTACCTTATTCATGCCTGTCATGATTTTATAAACCTCTGTAAGGTCACCCCTCAGCCTGTGACACTCCAGGGAAAATAGCCCCAGCCTTTTCAGCGTCTTCTATAACTCAAACCCTTCAGCCCTGGCAAAATCCTTGTAACTCTTTTCTGAATGCTTTCAAGTTTCACAACATATTTCCAATAGCAGGGAGACCAGAACTGAACACAGTATTCCAAAAGGGACTTGACCAATGTCCTGCCTAGCTGCAACATGACATCCCAACTCCTAAACTCAATGCACTGATCAATAAAGGCAGGCGTACCAAATGCCTTCTTCACTATCTTGTCTTCCTGCAACTCCACTTCCAAGGAACTATGTACCTGCACCCAAGGTTTCTTTGTTTAGCAACACTCCCCAGAACATCACCATAAAGATCTAAACTGTGTTTAGTAGACTTGTTTTTAAGAACATGCAAAGATCTGCAGTTGGTTTACTGTTTGTTCAAACAATATGGATGTGTCCTACACATCACAGCTCACAGGGGCTGGACTTATCAACTATTACTTTAAAGAGAAATATGAGTTTGGAATAAAGTGTATACGCCCTGCCCTGATTTGCCTTTCCAAAATGCAGCACCTCACATTTATCTAAATTAAACTCCATCTGCCACTCCTTAGCCCATTGGCCCATCCGGTCAAGGTCCTGTTGTACTCTGAGGCAACCTTCTTCGCTGTCTACAACACCACCTATTCATTCATGATTTGATGAGTGTCATTACAGTCTATTCACTATTCCTTCCCTCGACAGAGCTGATCGGACAACTGCAGTGAAAAACATTTGCTCAATCAACCGCTCTGTTCAATTGGCGCAGCGCCTTCATTCCTTTCGGTATTCTGCAAAACACAAACTTGCATCTGATTACAGCGTCAATAATAAACACAACATCAGCTTTAGGCTGAAAACAAACTGAAGCCAAATGTTTTAATTGACTGTGAAACTGATAAAGATTGAGGAATTATCCAGATTAAATGTTAAGATCTAAACTGTGTTTAGTAGACTTGTTTTTAAGAACATGCAAAGATCTGCAGTTGGTTTACTGTTTGTTCAAACAATATGGATGTCCTACACATCACAGCTCACAGGGGCTGGACTTATCAACTATTACTTAAAGAGAAATATGAGTTTGGAATGGGGCAGGATGGGTGGAAGGAATTTCTATAGCCACAGTATATACAGACGTTCAAAAAGGATGTGTTTATTAGTTCATTCCACACAAAATAGTCATTGCAATTTCTCCTCCTCACTTTGTGCAACCAGAATTAAAGTATACCTCAATGGTTACCTTCAAACAAATTATCTGTCTCAAAGAAAGACAAAGATCCAGCTGTTAGCATTTGCCATTCTATGGGTGGGCACATCTCACTCGCTCACTCTTTCTCGAAGTCTTTCGCGAACACAGATGGAAAGATGCACGACAGAAAGATGATTGTGTTTTGAAGTTAGAGCTATCCAGCAGCATCAGCCCTAGTGAAAGAAATGGCTACTTTCTCATCCTAGTTCTTTCACAGGGCAGCTTTGAGCTTCCCCTCCTCCCTTGACAAATTCTAAATGGACTGATGATTAACAAGCAAACATTTGCTCTCAAACCTGTCACATCTCCTGCAGTTCTTAGCATCACAGCACTAGGATTTGGAAGAGCTGCTTAATGAGAGCTGATGAATCTTATTTGCAGGTTCAGGTTCAATTCCTACCTGGTCTAGAGATGTGTCATGACATCTCTGAACGGGTTGATGAGCAAGCTCCTGTTCACTCAGCCCACACCCACTGACATTTTCCCTCTCTCATTTCCAACTCTCTTCCAAGTGAAAGTTCCCAAGGACACACACCAAGACAAACCTTGACTGTGCCTGGAGGACCATCAGCTCGGTGAAAGGCACCCTTTGGTCTGCCTGAAACTTGTTGGTCTTCCAAAGCAAGGAGTTGACCCCGACTGAGTGTTGCAGACTGGCACATTCCAAGGTCAAGGACTATGTGCCGATGGACGCAATAAAGCTTGGGGCAGCTGCTACCAAGACTCAGTGAAGAAATACCACTGTCTGAGGTCTTTCTGTTGAAGTTAAATGGGCGTCCATTCAGTTTTCGGACTCTCTTGGTCCCTCAACTGTATAAAAGCACAATCTTACAGAAGTAAGAGATGCCCTGGGTTTGTTTGCTGGAGACAGTCAAATTCCAACGTTTGTTTGGAACAAAAACAGAAGTCGCTGGAAAAGCTCAGCACGTCTGGCAGTGTCTGTGAAGAGAAATCAGAGTTTACGTTTCAGGTTCGGTGACCCTTCCTCAGAACTGGACCTGAAATGTTAACTCTGATTTTTCTTCACAGATGCAGCCAAACCTGAGCATTTTCAGTAACCTATATACCTTTGTCGAAATCTTTTTAGTCTGTACGTCCTTTACTTACTATGATCTGCCTGTACCACTCATAAACAAAGCTTTTCACTATATTTTGGTACACATGGCAATAAAATCAATCAATCAAATTATAGATAACAGCATGGAGCTGGAGGAGCACATCAGGTCAGGCAGCAGAGGAGCAGGAAAGTTCAGAAAAGAAGGGTCCCGACCTGAAATGTCAACTTTCCTGCTCCTCTAACGCTGCCTGACCTGCTGTGTTCCTCCAGCTCCACACTGTGTTATCTCTGACTCCAGCATCGGCAGCTCTTACAATCCATCAAACTTCTGTTTTTGTTCCTGATTTACAGCATCCGGAGTTCTTTCAGTTTTTATCCAATGTTTGGTGGTTTCCTTGGTATGCTACTGTACAGAAACAAAATGCATTGGTGACTAAGCCAATTTTTATGAATAAAGTATATTTTTGAAATAAAAAAACGTGATGAGAGATTCCTTTGGTGAAGTACAGGAACTGGTGACCCTTGCTTGGGACATGCAGAGACTGAGCAAATCATGGTCCAGTAAAATGTTATTTCACCCCTGCACTTATAAATCAAACAGGGCTTTTCAAGGGGCTCTGTCAGTGTTATGTCTGTCACTGCAGCACTGTGGTCCTGTCCGGATGCAGGGACAAGGGTATCTCGCCACCTCCTGTTTGAGAGGTGGGGGAGGTGTGGTGAAGGTTATAGCCGGACAGAGTGAACGAGAGGGGAAACGGTGCCATCAGGAAAAAAACCTGCAGCACCCAAACAGCAGGGGGCGAGTTATTTTTCTTTATTGCTACCAGAGCTTCCTGTGAAAAGGGCTGCTTCCTCACCCTTGGGGATCCTGTCATATCACCCTCGCTAGGACATCTGATCCCTCTGTGCTCGGTCTCCTATGTCGCTCCAGAAAATCGAGGAAAAGATTGAAGAACAACTCTTCCTTCGTTGACTTACATCTCTCATTCTTCTAGACTCCACATCAAGTTCAAATCAGTCCGCTGCTCCCAATCCTCTGGAGAGCAGCAGCAGACGATAATGATTCTTCCATTCTCATTTCTAGACTATCTCCTGTTGCTCCATTTGTCCCAGTTCCAGCTCCTTTTTGTGTCTTATACAAATAATTCCTTAAGTGTCTGAAGGTCCTGCATTTCAATATCCCCCACTCCCTTTTCCTGCTTCTGTACTTGCTTCAAATTTGCTGCAGCTCTAGCATTTCCCCTGTTTTAACGGAAGCTCATGGATCTGAAATGTTAACTCTGCCTCCCTGTTCACAGATCCCACCGGTTCTGTCAGTGAACAACATTTTCGTACACTCCTCTTGTTTACTTTTTAAAAGTCTCATATCTTAGTACATCAAAATGAGCGATTGAAGCTGGGTGGGAGGGTGAGCTGTGAGGAGGATGCAGAGATGCTTCACTGTGATTTGGCCAGGCTGAGTGAGTGGGTGAACGCACGGCAGATGCAATGTAATGTGGATAAGTGTGAGGTTATCCACCTTGGGAGCAAAGCCAGGAAGGTAGATTACTATCTGCAGGGTTATAAATGTGAGTGAAAAAATGTGCATTCAGGCCTGGGTGTCCTCATAAACCAGTCACTGAAGGTGAGCAGATGATCCTGAAGGCAAATGGTTCTGATGAAGAGTCACTGGACTCAAAACAATAACTCTGCTTTCCTCCCACAGATGCTGCCAGGCCTGCTTGAGTTTCTCCAGCAATTTCTGCTTCTGTTTCAGACCTCCAGCATCCGCTGTTTTGTTTTATTTTAAGGCAATTGGTATGTTGGCCTTCGTAACGAGCGCATTTGAGTAGAGGAGAAGAGATGTCTTGCTGAAATTGTACAGGGGCCGGATGTGACCATACCTGGAATGCTGCGAGCAGGTTTGATCTCCCGATCTGAGGAAGGATGTTCAGAGGGACTGCAGCAAAGATTAACCAGACTGATTCCTGGGATGACAGGACTGACGTATGAGGAGATGTTGAATCAGTCAGGATTATATTCACTGGAGTTCAGAAGAATGAGGGGTATCTTTCTCTTCCTTTATTCGTTCACGGGATGCAGGCGTTGCTGGCTGGGCAGCGTTTATTGTCCATCCATAATTGCCCAGAGGGCAGTTGACAGTCAACCACATTGCTGTGGGTCTGGAGTCACATGTAGGCCAGACTAGATAAGGATGGCAGTTTCCATCCCTAAAGGACATTAGTGAACAAGATGGTTTTTCCCGATAATTAGCAATGGATTCATGGTCATCATTAGATTCTTAATTCCAGATATTTTATTGAATTCAAATTCCACCATCTGCCATGGCAGGATTCGAACCCTGTTCCCCAGAATGTTATCTGGGCCTCTGGGTTAATAGTCTAGCGATAATACCATTAGGCCATTGCCTCCCCTTCTGACAGAAGCATATAAAATTCTGACAGAACTAAAGGCAGGAAGGATGTCCACAATGGTTGGGGGAGTCCAGAACCAGGGATCACAGTTTTTACAGGTTAAAACCTTCAGCACCGAAATGAGGAGAAACGTCTTCACTCAGAGAGTGGTGACCTTGTAAAATTCACTACCACAGGAAGCAGTCGAGACCAGAACATTGTACGATTTGAGGATGGAGTTGGTTATAGCACTTGGAGCTAAAGGGATCAAAGGATACGGGGGGAAAAGTGGCAACAGACTACTGAGCTGGATGATCAGCCATCACCATAATTCATGGCACAGCAGGGTCAAAGGGCCGAATGGCCAACTCCTGCTCCTATTTTGTATGATTCTATGTAAGTGGAGGAGAGTGCAAACTAATTTTCACTTAAATTCCCAATGTTTAAATTGACAGGACTGTATGTGTGAATGGATTATAACTCCAACCTTGGTGTAACAATGTCCTGCAGAGCAAGACATTGCATGTTGAAATTCGACATGTGTTTGCTTGCTCGACAACACTGCTAAAAATTCAAAAAAAAACCTCACAATAAGTCTGAAACCAGCACAACATAGTCAAGTGTTGAAACAAGAGGACTGAATAATATGTCAATTATGCTCACAAAGCCAATGATCAGATCAATCAGATCCAGAGCTAGTTTTAAAAAATCAAAATGCACCTCAGAGTACAGTCCCAAAATCTTTTTTAGTAAAAATCACAGGTATAATTTTAATTTCAGTAGCTATGCGCAAAATTCAGACACAATGCAACAATGGTAAGAAAGAAATGAATATAAATACTGAAAGTTCTCCACTTCGAGCCTGAAATAGCTCATGCTATTCTCATGTCAGGTCAAAAACACATCGGCAGCAAAACTGCAGCATGCTCAAGAGCAGTTCCACACAGGAAAACAAAGCTGCTCCATCTCAATGGACCAGGCAAATCATTCTCAGAATTCCGCATTGTCTTCAGTAGAATTTCACTGAGAAATAGGCCGTTCAGCCCAATTGGTTTCAGCCAAAATTTTGCTCCAGCCATTCCATCCAATCTGTCAACATATCCTTCCATCATTTTCACCCCATGTGCTTACCTAGCTTCCCCTTAAATGTATACGCATCTCAATTACTCCCTGTGACAGCAGTTCCACATTCAGACAAAGAGGTTTTCCCTAAATTGCCTTACGGGGGATCATTAGTGATTATTTTATGTTATTATCACTTAATTATTGCTCTTATCCAGCCAGCAGGTGGAAATATCTTCTCTATGTCGGCGGGTCAAACCCCCTTTTCTCGAAAATGATCTTGCCTCACATCAGGCTACAGCCTCTTTGGTGGCAGCAGCAGCAAGGAGGCTGAAAGAAAGCTAAAAGCAGGCTTTTCCAGGCAAAGAAAGCTCTTGCAACACCATGAGTGTGCTGGGTCCAATCCCTTTCGACCTTTCAGTTCCGTTTGCAATGAACAGTCTGCACCTTGAAAATGACTGGCTCCAGTCTCTCGGTGCAGCCTTTCCGGCATTCTGATTGCAATGATCCTTTCTGAAAAGGGATCTGTAAAACTGAATGGTTCCTTTTAGCATCAAGACTTGACTCTTCGATCTCTCTCTTTTCTGGTGAACTTAACGTGAAGTCAGAAGTAACTGGAAAGTTTAACAGGTTTGAAATCTGAGAACTTAATGCACCTGCAAGGGTGAACAAATTTGAAACAGACAGCACATTAGTCCCAGGTCCAGAGCAGCACAACTATCAGCAACTCCTCACATCCATCCCAGGAGTACAGCTACAAAAAGAACCGTCAACGCTTGATTTAAGACCAGAGGATCACCACAAACAGAAAGATCGGAAATCCAGAATTTTAAAAAAAGTCAGTAAATGCACGAATTCTACAACAAATTGTATTTATAAAGCATCCTTAACTTGTATGATGCCCTGGAGCACTTGACTGAGGCAACATTAAACCAAATTTGACACAGCTGGAGACCTGAAGCCAAGTGAGTAAAAGCTGGGTCAAAGCAACAGGTTTTAAAGAGTGACCTAAAAGGAAGGGGGTGATGCTAAGAGATTTGGGAAGACAGCATGGGGCCCAGGTGCGTGAAGACACAGACTATCAAAAACTGCACGGTGTTGAGAAGGAACACAGACAGGTCAGACCTGAGGTCTCTGTTTGTTAACACATCTCATGTCAAGTAAGCCAAATGTCAAAGTTTCCTATTCAGCGTTGAACTGCCCCAGGGCAGTTCATTCCCTTTCTACCTGAGGGACGCAATTGTCAATGACCAGGCTAACTGATGGGACTGAAACATGTCTTTGTGAGGATTTCAATAACACACAGGGAGTCACAATACATTTCCCAGTGGCTCACACCTGGAGCTTAAGACTGAACTCATGGGCAGATGCATTCACAAAGCACAAGGATGGCTGATGCAGGAAAGCAAATTATGACTTGTAGACGGGAATTAGTCAGTGCTTCAAAGAGAGGAGAGGCAGCTTCTCTCCTGCACTGGATGATCAGTTGCCTGGTCAAAAACAAAAAAGCAAAGACAAGTGCCTCAGCATGCAGGTTATCATCGGGAAGTACTAAAAATAGCCTCCCCAAATCACATAGTGCCAAGACACCCAGCTGAATGCTGATGTCTCAAGGTTGCTCTTCCCAGGAACAATTAGCACAACACAAATAATCCTCAGTGTGCACCACGGAACATCGGCCTTTTCACACTAGGAAACAAGGTGGCTGCAGGATCTTCGGGCAACATTTCAGAATGTTTAAGCGAAAGCCACAAGTGAATTGTGCATGAAGCCTGGGCTGCTGGTTCTCCACAGGCGACACTGACATCTCTTCAACTCGCCACCACCCCCAAGAAATGACACTGAGGAGAAAACTCTGGGCACAGACAGCATGCACACAGGCATACATGATACTCAGCTATAATTCTAGCACTACGTTTCGAACCTTATCACAGCCAAAACCCAGTCAGGTGTATGAGCCAAACACCAATGGAGAGACCATATAACTCTTCTCGATATTAACATTAGCCCGAGGGTGACACCAAAGAGCCAAAATGAAGCTGACTGTGGTTATCAGAGGGTAATCGTTGTGGTGTCAGAGGTATCACTGCAGGAGCTCCTCAGAGAAACACCTTTTGACCAACATCCATAATTTTCACTTTATTAAAAGGTAAGGAGTGACAGTGTCCCCCACTCGCAGTCTGACTGTATTCACAACAGCTTTAACACTGAAGCAGCACTCTACACCAATGGGTTCCAGGCCTGAAATAATGTTCTGGCCTTGTTTGTCAGATGGCAAATAACATTTGCACCATTTAGAAATGCCACATAGTGAGCATCACAGACAAGGAAAAGCCCAGCAATTTCTTCATGGTCTTCCATGACACAATGATTATACATTCTCCCAGCAACATTTTAGGTGTGATAACTGATCAAGAGCTGAGCCAGATCAGTCACACCAACATGACAGCCACGAGAGCAGATACAGAGTGGGTAATTCGCTGGCACATTCGCTATACTAACCTGGCAGCAGACTTCACCCTGGTTACTGTGCATCTACATTCAGCACAGATTTGAAAAAGGACTGAAGAGGTGAAATCATGAGAACCAGGTGGCAGAGACTAATTTGTATTCCCTTGAATATAGCACATTAAGCCATGATCTAATTGAGGTGTTTAAGATGATTAAAGGGGCTGACAGGAAGAACCCATTTCCTCTTGAAAAAAAGGACATCATTAAAATTAAAGCTCAGCTTTCAGGGAATGTCAGGAATCACTTCTTCGTACAAAGGATAGTATAGTCTCTAGAACTTTCTCCCTCAGAACACTGCTCAGGATGAGGGTCAACTGAAAAGAAGAACACAAAGATTGACAGATATCAGTTTGTTAAAAGTATGAAGGATTATGGGGAAAATGTAGTAACAGGGTGAGATACAGATCAGTCAAGATCGAACTGAATGACAGAACAGGTTTGTGTGACTCAATGGTCCACTTCTGTTCCTATGTCCCTAAAACAACAGGTCTGGATTGTTCAATTAAAAACCGAAAGAACTGCGGATGCTGTAAATCAGGAACAATAACAAAGTTGTTGGAGAGGCTCAGGGGGTCTGGCAGCATCTGTGAAGTTAAAAACCGAGTTAACATTTTGAGTCCGGTGACCCTTCCTCAGAACTGATGAACCTGAGAAACGTTAATTCTGTTTTTCCCTTCACAGATGCTGCCAGACCTGCTGAGCCTCTCCAGCAATTTTGTTTTAGGTCTGGATTGTTCACTTTCTCTAAATTTTGAAAAAGTCCCACACAGGACAGAACTAAATAGACTGCATTGGTGCTGTCTATATGGTTTTTTTAAAAGTTCACTCAAAGAACATGGGCATTGCTGGCTGAGCCAGCATTTATTGTACATCCCTAACTGTCCTTGAGAAGGAGATGGTGAGCTGCCCTCGAACCGCTGCAGTCCACCTGCTGCAGGTTGACCATAATACCCTTAGGGAGGGAATTCCAGGATTCTGACCCAGTGACAGTGAAGAAACAGCGATGTATTTCCAAGTCAGGATGGTGAGGGACTTGGAGGGAAACTTGCAGGTGACGGCGTTCCCATATATCTGTTGCCCTTGTCCTTCTAGATGGAAGTGGGTTTGGAAGGTGTTGTCTGAGGATCTTTGGTAAATTTCTGCAATGCATCTTGTAGATAGTACACGCTGCTGCTACTGAGCGTCGGTGGTGGAGGGAGTGAATGTTTGTAGATGTGGTGCCAATCCAACAGACTGATTTGTCCTGGATGGGCTCTTTCTAAATAACAGTTGATTATGCTTTGACAAGAAAATGACCATAAAAATGAAACTGCGGCAATCTCTTTCTTAAGCAATCCCTTAAAATCAAGAATGACCTGCTTCCACTCGTGTTTGATGGGATCTAAGGTTGGTGATAAGTCCAATGCACAATCTGCATACTGTACCACATGCTGGACAAGTGGCACTTGAGGGGTTGAGTTATTTGGAGGACTGTGCACTGACCCAAGATGCCTCAACTTGATCCATTCATATTCCTGACAATGTTTCACAATCAGTTGGATGCCTTCCTGAATGAGCCTTTCCAGTTTGGTCAGTCACCAGCCTACGAGACAGTGGGAAAAACTCAACCTCTTCAGGGATGCTTCAAGGTCATCCCAAAAGTGTATCTGCTGTCCTCCTTGGAATACTCTGCCGTAGGGGAACTGAATATGAGTGAATGGCACCTCAACACTGGGTGCTTTGGGATGGGATACTGTTGTTAGATCAACTTCATTCCCAGCAGATCTTAAGGGTGTTCCTGTGCCATGACAGGTGTTATATGGAGCTTGCTGTAAAAACAAAGTCAAGGGAATGGATTGAATTATTACCAAGCACGGAGGGTAGGAGCAAAGGAATGGTCTTCAAAATAGCAGGATGTGGGTTGTGAATGTTCAGGGCTCTGTGCTAGCAACTTGATTGACAGTGAAATGGAAGTGATACAGAAAAGTGCTGGTGAGGCCAAATTAGCGCTCAAGGCAGTCCAAAAATAAAAATGCAAGACAGTTGAGAAGGACAGAGATGGGCAAGTGAAACAGGCAGATATGTGACAGCTGCATGGATTCAAGATGGCGCTGACCACATGGCGACTCATTGCGAGCTCTCTACAGCAATCTTATTCCTACATATCTTACAATCGTCCTGCTCTTTCAAACCTCAACTGTTCACCTTCTCAGTAACATCGTATTCCTCGCTCTGTTCTATCACACTATTGCACTTTGTACGGTATGATCCACCTGTACTACATGCAAAACAAAACTTTTCACTATACCGAGAGACATGTGACGATATTAAATCAAATTAAATCAAAACCTACTACTCATTGAACTTGCAGCACTGAAACAGGCCATTCTGTATACTTTGCTTAAGAACATCCCAAGAGCATAGTCTTCACTTCAATGCAAAGAAATATAAAGTATTACACTTCAGAGAAAATGGAACGAATAGCAATATACTTTAAATTGAATTGTTAAATGAATGAAAGTGTTAGTATCTTATTTTCGTGTCTCATAAACTAAAATTTATCGTAACAATAAATTTATTTACAGAATGCAGCATTTCCTATGGCCATTGCCTACCTATCACCCTCTGTCCCAACGGTCACCCTTCATATGTGCTTTAGCAACTTAATTAAACAATGATCTTCATCTGTGTACCTTGACAACATAATTAGCATAGGTTACATGAATAGGAATCCAATGCATCGATCTATGCACGCAGTCAGCAAGGTCATAAAAAAATCAAATAAATGTTTGAGTTGATATGTAGGTCAAGTGAAATTAGGCAGAGCGGAAGTGGAACACTCAGTTCGGGGCATTCCACTAGTCAGGGAGCCACGGAATAAGAGCTGCACTGATTCACTGGGATGATGCCAGAAATGAGCTGGTAAAGGTTAAGAGTAAAGGTTCAAAGTTGTTTTTACTATGCTCCTGTAAAATCATAAAATCCCTACAGTGTGGAAGCACGCCTTTTGGCCCATCGAATCTGCACTGACCCTCCGAACAGCAGCCCACCCAGACTCATCCCACCTTATCCTATCCCGATAATCTCGCATTTCCTACGGCTAATCCACCTAGCCTGCACAACCCTGGACACTATGGGCAATTTAGCAAGGCCAATCCATCCAGCCTGCACACCTTTGGACAGTGGGAGGAAACCAGAGCAGCTGCAGGAAACCCACTTGGACATGGGGAGAATGTGCAAACTCCACACAGACGGTTACCCGAGGTGAAATGAGGCAGCAGTGCTAACCACTGAGCCATAATTGGAGATTTTAAGATGGGAATACTCATGATGCTTGGCTCATCAATAATGGCAAGACATAAACTGAGGATAATGACAAGAAAAGACAGGTTGGACAGACTCTTTCACACAGCGATGGTTGAAACTCGCAATGCTTCATCACAAGAAACTATTGTGGCCAAAATGAAAGCATCATTTAGTAGGGAACTGAAAAAGGAAGAATATAGAGAAATATTAGAAAAAGGAGAGAATGACCGAGATTAGAAGATGTATCTTCAGTCAAGGAACCACTTCCAGTACAGGCACAATGGACAGAAACGGCCCCCAAGTCCCTGAGCTATCAATTATTCTATTTCTTCGCCATCAATGGCTCACATTGGCCAAAGGATCTCTGGCAGGGACCACATGTAAGATAGCATTCTTGGAATGTGACAAGTCAATGGAGTGATGGCATTACTGAACTAGTGAGCTAAAGCTCAGAGCTAATGCCTTGAGGACACAGGCTCATATTTTTGCCACGTTGGGAGTCCTTTAAAAACAGCAGGTGAATGCAATCCCGGGATCCCTGCCCTCATTTCCCCAACGATCTTTAGGTTAGGTGTCAGAACGCACACAGCTCTACCGAGCTGTTAGGAAGTTCAAAACTCCCTGGAATTTTGATGCTACTAGTTCTTTTCTATCAGTAAAGATGGTTTATAGTATTTCATAAGAATCCCAGCCTTTCTCTTGGTGGGGAAGCAAAACAAAAAAGACATTCAACATTGGTCCTTCAACCTGCTCATAAATCTGCCAATCATAGGCATTCAAATTATCAATATCAGAAGCTTTCACCTACGTCACACCTCTTAATGTTTTGTAAAACAGTGAAAAAAACTCTTCAAACAAATAGCATGTTAATACACAGCAATAGCGCTGTCAAAGTTTTCCGTACCTTCTGCACCTGCATAAACATTGCTTGCTGAGATCCAAGTTCATTAACCATTCTTGGAGATCAGCCAAGCATTCATAATGAGGTACAAAAACAGAAATTGCTGGAAAAGCTCAGCAGGTCTGGTAGCATCTGTGGAGAGAAATCAAAGTTAATATTTCGGGTCCCTCAGTTCTGAGTAAGGGTCACCGGAGTAGTATGTACGTAGTATAAGTTAGGAAAGTAAGAAATAAAACTAAAAAGATAGACATTACAGTCTTTCTATAAGGGCTTCCAGGTGGTCTGCTGGTCTCCATTGGTCTCAACCAGTAGCCATCTTCATTCTGCCCCACTGGCCATCTGCACTCTGCTCCAGACCTCTGGCTGACCCTGCTTCGCTCCAGGCCTCTGGTCGATCCTGCTCCGCTCCAAGCCTCTGGCCGACCCTGGTCAGCTCCAGGCCTCTGGCCGACCCTGGTCAGCTCCAGGCCTGCTGGCCGACCCTGGTCAGCTCCAGGCCTGCTGGCCGACCCGGTCCTCTCCAGGCCTCTGCCTGTCCCTGGTCCACTCCAGGCCACTGTCCATCCCTGCTTCACTCTGGAAACCTGTCAGGTTTACTCAATGCCTTCTGGAGGAGGAAATCTGCTACCACGGCCAGATTTACTCCACACCTGACTCTAGGTGACTCTCAACTACCCTCCTAAATGGCCAGCGAGTCAATTAATCCAACTCATTCAGGTAAATAAAATGGGCAATAAATGTCACTCCTGCAGCGAGGTGCAACGTCCCAAGAACCTTACACAGGTCCAGGACAGAAGGCACAGTTGTAGGCTCGTTCCAAAGTGAGGTCATCTCTATAGATATAACCGTCATGTTTTGAAGTACGTTTTCTTATTCTGAGTTAGTTTACCCAACACCCTCTACAAACAATACAAACTGAATCCAGAATGGTTCCTTCACAAATCCCAAAATGAGAACAAGGGCCCATCAATTTTAATGCAAGGAGCAGATTCATGGAGTATGGAGGTTAAATTCCAGATTGAGCCAAGTATCTTTAAACCATATGCTCAGACCGGATCAGTGCTGCGCTTAATATTAAGTGACAAGCTTAAGTAATACAAACCCGACGTAGCAGCTGCATTGCTTTTGTAGACAATGTCAAAGAAACCCATGATAACCAGAGCATATACTCAGCACGCACAATCACTGGCATCAGACGACAAACCAGAGGAAAGGTTAAGCCTCATCTTCTTTCCCCTCCTGCTTCCCATATTCAGTACATTTCAAGGACACGATGGTTTGAGTGACAATTGTTTATTAACATCCTGAATGGAGGGAGATTACTGCCAGCGGATGCCGTCTCATCACCTTTTCATTACTGTTCTTCTCTTCCTTTACAAGTCAGACGAAGACAAGATGGTTAATTATCCCTTCTGTTTGCAAACTGCAGTTTCAATCTCATTAAATCTATGGCACTGTAACATTGTGATATGCATGAGGCTGTACTGCTGCAGAAAATGTCGACGTCTTGTGCTTAAATCGGATGTAATCTGGCAAATATTTTGCTTTGCAAAACTCGATATGCCTTTCTTTTTCATCCTTCAAGGAAAGGTTGATTGTGATCACCCATCTGGGTTCTTGGCCGAGTTTTGGTGGGTTCATAGGTGCCCACCGAAGGGCAGCTCTGTGCCCCCGAAGTTCTAACACAGGTTACAGCAATTTGGCTGTGTTGTTGATAGCTTGGATTTCCCCTCCTTTGGATTTTTATCTCAGTTTCTGAAACATGTTTGCTTTTGAAGGAAGCCACGTCTTTCTCACAGTGAAAGCTATATGTGTTAAATATGTACATAGCATGAAGATACTTAGCAGGCCAATGAGAATATAATACCCCTAAAAGATATTGTTACCTCCCATCACAGAGCCAATCCCTTCATCTGATGCCACTCTCTATTCTGAGAGAGAAATATTTCAAGCTGTTCACACAGGAACTCGATTTAAGTCTCTATATGGTCTCAGGGTTATGGAGACAGTTGGTTATCACTCACTCCTTTCCAATTCATGTAATTATTCTGCCAATATCACACACATATCCATCCCCACCACCCTCCCAAAACTCCCGTTCCAAGCCCAATTCTACCATCCTGATGCACCTTCCTTTTCTAATCTTTCTACATCCAACCCATGCACAGTGGCAAGCCTATTGACTTCCTCTGGACCTGTCTCACCTTGTCTTCCCAACTGGTGCTACTGTTTCGCACAAAGTGAAGATCCTTTGCTGTGAAGGAAAATTGTTACAAGACCAGAGACTACCCTTTGACCGAAGCAGCAGCCTCAGGTAAATCACACACCTGGGAACTAGCCATATTTTTATTCATTCGTGGGACATGGGCATCACTGACTAGGCCAGCATGTGTTGCCCCATCCCTAGTTGCCTTTGATAAGGTGGTGGTGAGCTGCCTTCTTGAACCACTGCAGTCCATGCGCTGTGGGTTGACCCACGATACCATTAGGAAAGGAATCCCAGGATTTTGACCCAGTGACAGTGAAGGAACGGCGATATTTTTCCAAGTCAGGATGGTGAATGGCTTGGAGGGGAACTTGCAGGTGGTGGTGTTCCCATATGTCTGATGCCTTCTTCCTTCTAGCTGGAAATGTCCTGCAAGTTAAAATGCACTGCCTAAGGAGCCTTGTGAATTTCCGTCATGCATCTTGTAGTTGGTATGTATTACAGCTACTGAGCGTTGGTGTGGAGGGAGTGGGTGCTTGTGGATGTTGTGCCAGCCAAGTGCACTTTCTGCTGGATGATGTCAAGCTTCTTGAACGTTGTTGGAGGTGCACCCATCCGGGCAAGTGGGAAGCATTCCATTACACTCCTAATTTGTGCCGTGTAGATGATGGACATGGTAAGGAAATGAGTTAGTCAGCACGTTATTCCTAGTCTCTGATCTGCTTTCGCAACCAGTATATTTTCATTGTGAATTTTCATTTTTCTGAAGGGCCTAGGCCCGAGATGTCAGCCTTCCTGCTCCTCTGATGCTGCTTGGCCTGCTATGTTCATCCGGCTCTACACCTTGTTATCTCTCATTTTCATTGTGAATCCAGTTGAGTTTCTGGTCAATGGTAACCACCTCGCCCCCAGGATGTTGATAGTGGGATAATGCATGATGGTAACACCACTGAATGTCAAGGGGGGGGGTGAGGTTAAATTGTCTCTTATTGGAAACAGTCATTGCCTGGCATTTGTGTGGCAGAAGGATTAGATTTCCTAGTGTTATTTGCCACCTTTCAGCCCAAGCCTGGATACTGATTAAATCTTGTTGCATTTGATCAATATCTGCTTCAGTACATGAGGAATTTCGAGTGGTGCTGAACAGCCCCACTTCTGACCTTATGATGGGGGGGGGGAGTCATTGATGAAGCAGCTGAAGATGTTTGAGCTTAGGACACTACCCTGAGAAACTCTTGCAGAGATGTTCTGAAGCTGAGATGATTGACCTCCAACAACCACAACCATCTTCCTACGTGTCAGATATGAGTTCAACCAGCAGACAGGATTCCCATCGATTCCAGTTTTGCTAGGGCTCCTTGATGCCACACAGTCAACTGCAATCTTGGTGTCAAGGGCCATCACTCTCACCTCACCTCTGGAATTCAGCTCTTTTGTACATGTTTGAACAAGTCTGCAATGAGGTCAGGAGCCGAGTGGCCCTGGCGGAACCCAACCTGGGCATTGCTGAGCAGGTGCTGCTTGATAGCACTGTTGATGAGACAGGGTCAAGGGATAGATCATGAAAATGCCCCCATCCAAGACCTTAATGGTTTGTCCACTTGCCAGCTCAACAGATTAAAAACAAGGAGATTGCCTGTAAACCTAACATATGAGAAAGGAAGTAGAGAGAGCAAGAGATATGAAGAGTCAGAGATGTGGACAGAGAGAACAAAAAGACACACAGGTAGGAGTAGATGTGTGAAGATGGAGGGAGGAATTAACAGGGAAATGGACGTAAAAGCAGAAAGCAAGATGAGCAGACATGGATAGCAAAGTGGAGTGTGAGGAATATGCAGCACAAATAAAAGGATGAAAAATATTGCAATTATATTGTACATCCGCAAATTAAGATGCCCAAATTACTTTTTTTCTTTTTTAAAATGTAGTCAGTTTTAGGGTAGGAAGGTAAACTAACAAAGAGGGCAGAAAACAAGCAGAGATAAATTTACAAGAAGTGTTTCTTTTTAAATTTGAACCATGGGGTAAAATATTAAACATCAACTCAACCACCAAGACTGTTTACAAATTGTTATTTAATAGTTTGGAGCAATTAGTTATTAAATCTTGGTTTATTCTTGAAACTAACACTTTAAAGTAGTGTGATACCAAAAGGTCTGTTTGTTGGTAACGCAACAAGTTATTGACTTCCTGGGTGACCAATACAGAGGACTGAATCACTAGATCAGACAAAGTCAACTTGTTGACAATTCTGGCTCAGGGCATCTGAGATCCTTCAGTTTCTCCGTAGAAATGTGCTCAAATGCCAAGTCAGAGAAGAGCACGTGGTCATTACCTCAAAACCAGACAATTACAAAGACTCTACCAAACGTTTGATTCAAAAAGCAGAAAACAAGAGGGGGTATTCTTCCACACTTAGGAGAAACAAATCTCTTAAAATAGCTCCAGCTCAGCTTGCATCATGAGTCAATGCATAGAATAACCCCAGGATATTGGCAAAGCAACAGTAAGAAATATATTTGACATCTACATTTGTTGGGTTTATTCAGAAACTATAACACCACACACAGACATACAGTGTAAAGGAAGACTGTCAATGACGGTGGGGTCTTGTTTTTAACAATATCGCCATCAGCAAAAATAAAACATTGCCAGCAGGAAATGGGAAACTCTACTCTGAACTGACAGTTCACAGTAACAAATCAAGAAAAATTAGCGTCAAGAAAATTAAAAATGGATTTGTTAATTCTAAACAGGTGGGCAGTTCACAAATTCAGAGTATCAGTTGGAGATTGCATTAACACAGAAAAGATTTGCAAACAAGAAGACGGTCCTTGCAGTCTTGATGCCAGGTGTTTACAGACACTGAAGAGATTTCAGCATGTTGTACAGAAGTCTGGTTCTCTCTATTGTTCATACTCCTACGCACAAGTGTATCATCACTCCAATGCAATCTGGGTCCATCCAGTAGAAATTTAACCTTCACACTATTTCCAAGGTGGATCAAGAGAAAAAGGACGCTCTACTGTCTCATCATTACCAAGTCAACTACGTCAATGCAAAGGTTGCAGGAACTGCAGATGCTGGAGAATCTGAGATAACAAGGTGCAGAGCTTCTTCTGAAGAAGGGTCTAGGCCTGAAACGTCAGCCTTCCTGCTCCTCTGATGCTGCTTGGCCTGCTGCGTTCATCCAGCTCTGCACCTTGTTATCTCTACATCAATGCAAATGCTATTTATCAACCATCAGTATTCCCATCAACTCAATCTATGCAAGTCTCTTCATATCCGGTACTGGCTGTGAGACATCCAGGCAATGAATCAAGAAAATATCATGATCCAAGTCTCTCATGGCTTGTCCATTTAACATCTCAGGGGATGAGAAACAGGGTGATTGCCCATGGGCTAGACATGAGAAAAAGTCATGAAAGTAGAGAGCAAGTGATGTGAAGAATGAGAGAAGTGGACAGAGAGCACAAAGAGACAAGCAGAAAAGAATCCAGTCTCCACTTGCACACTGCCTTGCTAGTGTGCATGGAGGCAACAAACACCCAGATCCAAAACAGCATACAGGGCTCACAAGGCTTTCAGCACTCTCACTTGCTGATTAGCTGGAAGGAACAGGGCAATTTTAGCACATGGCACCGTGCTGAGAAGTAAGGCATCACCTCAGGACAGAGGGCAACCAAGCTCAGGTCAACCCTGTTCTTAATGTCAGCAAACCGAGCTGGGCCACGGCCATTTTGGCATAGCATTTTTTACACACAGCAATAATTATACCAACATTATATTTTAATGACACCAATATTATACACAGTATGCTAGACTGCACAACATGTAGAGGCACAAATAAGATTCACAGCATCTAGAGTTAAGGTGTCATGTTTTACTATGAATTAGGTAAAAACACACTTTGGGGGTCTTACACTCTTGACAGCAGCTATATACTTTCAAACAAAACTTAATCAACACTGAGGTTTAAGCCAGGTTAGAAAAAATAAAACCTTGTACATTCATGTTAGAGTTCAAAAACTATATTATTTGAAATAAAATGAAAAGAGCAATGCCACAAACAACCAGGAAATTTGTCCCCTATTGATACAATAGGCCATGATGTAATATTAACTCTACTAGGAAACTTTGCAATTTAGTGTGACACATTTGCATAGCTAATTTCTATTAAAAAAATGGAAGAAATGGAAAAGTTAACAGGATATTTTGCAGACACAGGATATTTAGATTAATTGCATACCCCCCACACGCAGACACACACACAGTCTTGCTCTCTCAAGTAAAGGCCAAGTTTGGAAATTCCAACAGCTACCTTATTTGTTAATTTCACCTCCCTCACACCAACACAATTAACCACTTAGTAGTCATTGAGTGATGAGCTGTTCGTCACAAACAGGACCTGTGAACCTGAAGGTGAATGTTGGCTGAAGCTGTGTGTCGTGATGCAGTTAAGATATTTAACATTAAATGGAAAATGAAAATGTGAACTGGTAAAAAGAATACTCCTAGTGTAAAATTCACTCTGAAGGCAGCCATCCCTCCCAACCCACAAATGTGTTCAAGCAGTTTCCCTTCCTGTCTCAGTAGCTGCCCAAGGAGTGAGTAGATGTTCTTGGATGTTACGGTACACTGAAGATGCGAATATGACATAACATTTCATCCCACTACATGACTCTAAATAGTGCATTGTATCATTGTATAACTGTTTCAAAGATGAAAGACAGTGTGCCTTTCCAGAAAAATATAATAATGAAAGTCAAGTTCAAGATATCACTCTTTCAATCAGTATTCTCTATAACTATAGAGTACATAAGGATATCTGTTGCCTGCCTCGTGTCTCGTGCTCAGACACACATCAACATTAAGCATCTCTAAGTCAAACAACTGTGAACTCAATATATGTGGCATTTCTACAAGCATGATATTTAATGACTTCCACAACCATATAGGAGGGCACTTCATGTACACAAGCTCCAAAAACCTGCACACTGATTGGTTTCAGCTCAAACTGAGGAATTCCCAATTACGCTGCTAAAGCAGAATTGATAAATTATCACAGATCACTGGCCAGTTTTGCTGCCGCTGGCTCAGCTGGTTTCACAGGACCTGCCTTCCACCATCATCTCGAGTCAAGTTAGAAGAGTCAGGACTCTTGCAATTATCCCACATGCTGCTCAGCAGAATGGCACCAATTCCATTCCTGTTTTGGTGCCATGTGCCATTTCCCTGCGCTCCCCCAGTCAGTACAGCCTGGACTACAGACTGACTGGGTCAGTTTGAAAAACCAGCCCAAGACTACGGCAGCAATTTTGCAAAAGAAAATGAGACGAATTTATTAAGAAGGAGAAATCACTGACTTCCGTGGACTCCTGCTCCCCCTGCCCACCCCTTACCCACAGCTGTAGACATTTTTCCTTTACGGATAATTCCCTCTTGAATGCCTGAGTTGAACCAACCTCCGCCACACTCTCAGGCAGTACATTCCAGATCCTAACCACTCACTGCCTGAACATGTTTCTCATGTCACCACTGCTTCTTTTCCCACTTGAATCTGTACCCACTCATTCTCGTTCCTTGCACAAATAGGAACAGTTTCCCCTACCTACTCTCTCTGGACCCCTCATGATTCTGAATACTTCTGAAAAATCTCCTCTTAACCTACACTTTTCCAAACAGAGCAGTCTCAACTTCTTCAATCTATCTACATAACAGAAGTTTATCATTCCTCGAACCATCCTTGTGATTCTTTTTTGTATGCACTCAAACACTTCATAACATTCCTAACATGCAGTGTCCAGAGCTGGAAGCAATTCTCCAACATGTTATACAAGTCTAACATAATTCCCTTGCTTTTGCACACTCTGCCCTTGCTGAAGAAGCCTAGGATACTGCATGTTTTGAGTGCTCTCTCAATCTGTCCTGCTAATGTCAATGACTCACGCACGTAGGTACCCAGCTCCCTGTGCTCCTACACCCTCCTTGGATTAAGATGGAATCACAATATTTATGTTGTGACGCCTTTTCACATTCTCGCTCCCAAAGTGAATCACTTCATTGATCTCTGCAGTGAATTTCATCTGCAATTTGTCTGTCAATTTTACCAACCTGCCTGTCCTTTTGAAGTTCTACACTATCCTCCACATGGTTCACACTAATGCAAAGTTTGTGTATCATCAGCAGTTTGGAAATTGTGTTGAGCTGTGTCAGGGTGATTAATATATATCAGGAAGATCAGGGATCTGAATACTGATTCTGGGAAACTCCACGACAAACCTCCCTCCAGTTACAAAAAGTATCATTAATCTACTCAGTCCCCTATCATTCAGCTAATCCCATATCCAAATTGCTACTGGCCCTTTCATTCTATGAGCTGTAACTTTGCTCACACGTCTGTTATACAGCATTTTATCAAATGCCTTTTGGAAGTTCATGTACACAACATCAATAGTATTATTCTCATCAATTCTCTGTTCACTCATCAATTAAAAAAGAACTCACATTAAACAGGATTTGTCCTTAACCATGCCAGAGTTGCTTAATGAACCTGCAATTTGCCCACGTGATAGTTAAGTTTGTCTTAAATGTTTCTGAAAGCCTCGACCACCAAAAGTAAACTGGCTGGTTTGTATTTGTTGTCCTTACCTTTACACACTCTTGTGAAAAAGAATATGACTTTTGCAAATATCCTTTTCAGCTAATACCAAGTCTAAGGAAGATTATCCCAGTGCGTCTGCACCTCCACTCTCGCTTCCCCCAGTCTCCTTGGATGCAATTCATCTGAACCTGGTGCCTTATCAATTTTAAGCACAGATAGCCTATTCATTATCAACGACTTCAACATTATAAACTCTTCCAATGTGTGAACTAACTTTCCTTTCACCGTACCCTAGCTGTACCTTTCTTTTGGTAAGGAGAGATAGAAAGGATTAAGTCAATACTCTGCCACGCCCCATTCACATCAGTAAACACACTTATTGATCCATCATTGGTCCACGCTCCCTCTAGGCATGATTGACATGATTTCATTTTACGTTAGCTGCCAGTCTCCCCTGACTATCGCTTTGTATCTCTTATTTGCTTTTCCAATTGCCCTCTGACCCGTGTTAATTCAGCCTGGCTCTTAATTGTATGATCTGCCTGACATTGTAGTCTCAATCTCTTTCACCTTCTGGGAAGTTCTGGATTCTTTTGGTTCTCCTTGTCCTTTCGTGGATAAATACCTTGACTGTGCTCCCTTCAAATTCACACAGAGTTGCAACCATTGAGTTCCCATGAGGATCGTTAACTAGATGGATAATGCTCAACTCACCAATGCTTTTATCTGTAAGCAGAGGCTTGGTTTAGTTATAACTCACGAACTGCTTACTGGTATTATTTACAACATTGACTGAAGAAACCCACTTGCACTGAGAATAATTCCTCTTCAGCAGAAACACTGCAAACTGGCAGCAGGTGAGCTCTTTAGCTTCAATGCAGTTTGCATTATCTCACAGTATAATGTTTACACAGTATCACACCTTTACCCAGCAGTACCTCAGACTACCAGTTGTGCATATCCATTTGACTGCATTTCAATTCAGAACACTTGCAATTTATCGAGCACACACACAGTTGTCAAATTGCAGCATTAGGATCGGTCGTGCACAGGGTCAATTTATGAAGCACGGCCCTGCGCCAATTAAATATCATTTCAATCCTCATGCCAGTTAAATTGAAAGCAGGAAAAAAAAACTTACTTGACCGAAGAGGTGAAGGAGACTTAAACCAGGAGGCAGCTGGGATGCATTGGGAATTTCCTCTTTGATATAAAATTGCAGCATGGCTGAAAGTTGCCCAAGGCCTCCTTTCATTTCTTCGCTCATCCCTTTGATATCTGGGAAGGAATGAACAAAACTGGTCGTCAACCACAAGAGAAAGTATGCTTTGTGGCAGCTGTTCTGTCTAGACACATCTACTCCTCAATTCCATTTGAAGTGGTCACAATGATCCATCTTCGCCATTTTGACAGGTAAATAATGTACATAAAGTGCACAACACGTTCCTGCCACTCATTGCTGTGTGATTTTTAAAGAAAAACTGGACAGCAACTTTCAGGACAGGTAATTAATCAAAACCACCGCAAATTGCGAAGGCTTTCCTTCAACACTCCATGGCAAAGATTGGCCTGAGCTGTTTTTGTTTTGACCAAGACTAGAGCGGTGGCCTTAGAAATAAATCATGTGAGGAAATGTCCTTGTGCCTGAAAACTAATGGGTGCTAAATTGATGGATGAGCTCGGGTAAACTGCCCAACTCTCAGCGTGCTGCTGCTTCCCTGTGTGGGAAGGGTCAGAACTGGCGGATCTGAAAATATTGTTTTGCTATCGTCTCTTGGTAAGTGGGCATCACTGCAAGGTTAGCATTTGTTGCCGTTGGGAAGGTGGTGGTGAGCTGCCTTCTTAAACCTCTGCAGTCCACATGGCGTATGGACGCCACAGAGCTGTGAGGAAGTGAATTCCACAGTTTTAATCCAGTCACAGTAAAGGAACAGCGATATTGTTCCAAAGCAGGATGGTCCGTGGCTTGGGGTGGTATTCCTGTGAGTTTGCAGTCCTCGTCCTTCGTAGGGGGAAGAGTCTCGCAGTTTCGGTAGGTGCTTTCAAAAGAAGTTCAGTAAGTTGCTGCAGTGCACCTTGTAGATGGTACACACTGCTGCCACTGTGCATTGCTGGTGGGGGAGTGACTGCGGAAGGGGGGTGTCAGTCAAACAGGCTGCTTTACCCTGGCTGGTATCAAACATCTTAAGCCTTGTTGCTGCTGCAGCACTTATTCAACACTATCATCCCTGAATCCCTCGTACCAATATGCTGGGGTTTGCCATTGACTAGGAACTGAACTGGACCAGCTATATAAATATAGTTATCTGCCACGCTCCAATCAAACCTAACCTTGCATGTTGACTTGTTTGCTTTCTCCGTCACTAAATGCAAAACTGAGTTTCACAGCATCGCCACTCACCAATTCCCCTCCTGCTGCAAGCCTCTTAGATTTAATCTTGTGTCAGTCAGCATTCCTTTTTTAAACCCTCATGACTGAAAATGACCAAAATATATTAGAATTCCTCCCATGCTGAAAGAGGCCATTTGGTTCATCGAGTCTGCACCGTTCTTCCGAAGGGCATCCCACCTCAATCCAGCCCCAGCCACCTACCCTATAGTCCCACATTTTGTTACAATGGCTAATTCCACCTAACTTGAATATCCCTGGACACTACGGGCAATTTAGCATGGCCAATCCACCTAATCTGCACATCTTTGGACTGTGGGAGAAAACCAGAGCACCCGGAGGAAACCCATGAAGACACGGGTAGAATAGAATATGGTTGGACTGAAGGGTCTGTTTCCATGTTGTATGATTCTATGACTCTATAATATGCGTGACAAACAGAAATGATAAGATTGTAAGAAATGCAGGAGTAGACCATTCGGCCCATTGAACCTGTTCTATCAGTCAACAAGACCTTGGCTCGTTTGATTGGGGTCTTAATTCCACCTTTACCTGCCTGTCCCTGCAATACCCCTGGACTCCCTCAATCACAAAATCTACCCAACTCAACTATAAATATATTCAGCCTTCACTGTTCTCGGGGGATAGGGAATTTCAAATACTAATGAACCTCGAAAGTTCTTCTTCATTACAGTCTTAAAAGGTGAACTGTAAAATCTGAAACAAGTTCTTGATTCCCTCTCATGGGCAAATATCGTCTCAGCATCCACCCTGT
Organism: Ginglymostoma cirratum; assembly: GCA_024137785.1. Lineage (NCBI taxonomy): Eukaryota > Metazoa > Chordata > Chondrichthyes > Orectolobiformes > Ginglymostomatidae > Ginglymostoma > Ginglymostoma cirratum. The sequence continues at coordinate 10,147,898 of JAHRHZ010000018.1, forward strand.
CAAGTTCCCTCAACATGCTTCAATAAGATCACCTCTCTTCTAAACTATAGTGACTACAAGCCCAAATTGCTCCATCTTACCTCATAAAACAGTACATCCATCCCAGGAATCACCCAATGGAACTTCTCTGAACTGCTTCCAATGTAAGACTGTCCCTCTTTAAACAGGGAGGCCAAAACTGCACGGTGGCTCAGTGGTTAGCACTGCTGCCTCACAGGGACCCAGGTTCGATTCCAGCCTCGGGCGACTGTCTGTGTGGAGTTTGCACATTCTCCCCTTGTCTGTGTGGTTTCCTCCGGGTGCTCTGGTTTCCTCCCACAATCCAAAGATGCGCAGGTTAGGTGGATTGGCCATGTTAAATTGCCCGCAGTGTCCAGGGATATGCAGGCTAGTGGGATTAGCAGTGGGAAATGCAAGGTTACAGGGATAGAGCAGGGGGGTGGGTCTGGGTGGAATGTTCTTCAGAGGGTCAGTGTGGACTTGATGGGTCGAATGGCCTACTTCCACACTGGACGGATTCTCTGTGTTTACAAAACAACTGCTTGAAAAAATTCCTGGTCTGTGAGATGTGATAGAGCATTATAAAAATTCAACATTAATATTTTTAACAGATCTTTCTCTCTACAGCCATTTTGCACACTTTGCAATTATTTCCCACATATTTTGAAGCCCTGGTTTTAGCATTCATTATATTTACAGAATTTGACTATTTTCTGTAGCTGGAGGCAATATACTGAATGGGACTTGATTAATCTACACTGATGGAAATGGAGAACATCATTAATAAATGAAATACTATTAAACCGTGGGACAAAAACCAATTTTAGAGAATAGGTATGGTTGCATTGACACTAAAAGGATAATTAAGGCTCTGCTTACATCTCAACATCATTATAAACATGAGCTGTCAGACATTACTCAGCAGGCAGCATCTTTGAAATCAGAAGGTTGCATGTTCACGTCTCACTTCAGAGACCTGAGCACAATTTAGGCTGATGCTTTAATGCAGCACTGAGGGAATGCTGCACTGCAGGAGGTGAAACATTAAACCAAGGCTCCATCTGGCTCTCAGGCCAGATGTTAAAGGTATTATGGCAGTATTTGAATAGGAGCGGGGTCATTCTCCACAAAGTCCTGGCCAACATTTATCTCTCAGTCAAAACCATGACGGCAGAATATCAGATTATATTTTCATTGCTGAGTACAAACTAGTCACCGTGTTTCCCCGCGTTATAACAGCAGCTCCACGTCACAAGTGTTTGATTGGCCTGTAGCACACGTTGGGTTGACCCACGTTCAAGAAAGGAGCCAAATCAATTCAGGTTCTTTCTTGTTACCATCCTTTTACACCAGTTTATGAAGTGAAATCCTTGAAGCAGAAACATATACAGACGTTTTGGTGACATATCCAGATATCGAAATGAGGCAATTTTCTTTATTCGCGCGTCAAGGCCAACATTTGTTGCTCACCTCAGAATGCCCTATGTTTGCCCACTGTCCACGACAACACCAATATTGACATCGTCTGCAAATTTGCTAACCAGTCCTCCTATATTCATATCCAAATCATTTACACGTAAATGACAAAAAGGAACGGACCCAGCACCGATCCCTAACACCACACTGGTCATGGGCCTCCAGTCCAAAAAGCAACCTCTACCCCCACCCTCTGTCTCTTACCTTCAAGCCAATTTTGTATCCAATTGGCTAGCTTCTCCAATCCCATGTGATCTAACATTATTAACCAGTCAACCATGTGGAACCTTGTTGAACGCTTTGCGCAAGTCCATATAGGCAACATCTACTGCTCTGCTCTCATCAATCGACTTGGTTACCTCCTCGAAAAACTCAATTCAGTTAGTGAGACACGATTTCCCATGCACAAAGCCATGTTGAATATTCCTAATCAGTCCCTGCCTTTCCAAATGCATGTAAATCCTATCCTTCAGAATCCCATCCAACAATATACCCACCACGGACGTCAGGCTCACCGGTCTATAATTCCATGGCTTTTCCTTATGGCCTTTCTTAAATAATGGCACCATGTTAGCCAAACTACAGTCTTCCAGCACCTCACCCGTGGCTGTCAATGATATAGATATCTCAGCAAGGTGCCCAGCAATGTCTTCCCTAGCTTCCCAAAAATTTCGGGAAACACCTGATCAGGTCCTGGCAGATTATCTTAGAGTACAACAGGGTCTTGATCAGATGGGCCAATGGGGCGTGGAGTTGTAGAAGGAGTTGAATTTAGATAAGTGTGAGGAGTTGCATTTTGGTAAGGCAAACCAGGGCAGGACTTACACAGTTAATGGTGGAGCCAGTTGGATAGTTCCTTGAAAGTCAAAACACAGGTAGACAGGGTGGTGAAGGTGGCGTTTGGTATACTTGCCTTTATTGGTCAGTACATTGAGTATAGGAGTTGAGAGGTCATGATGTGGCTGTACAGGACATTGGTTAGGCCACTTTTGGAATACTGCATTCAATTCTGCTCTCTCTGCCTTAGGAAGGATGTTGTGAAACTTGAAAGAGTTGAGAAAAGATTTACAAGAATGTTGCCAGGGTTGGAGGGTTTGAGCTATAGTCAGAGGCTGAATAGACTGGGGCTATTTTCTCTGGAGCATTGGAGGCTGAGGGATGACTTTATAGAGGTTTATAAAATCATGAGGTACTTGGATAGGGTGAATAGACAATGTCTTTTTCCTAGAATGGGGAGTTCAAAACAAGAGGGCTTACGTTTAAGGTGAGAGGAGAAAGATTTGAAAAAAGGACCCAAGGGTACCTTTTTCATGCAGAGGGTGGTCCATGTATGGAACGAGCTGCCAGAGGAAGTGGTGCGGGCTGGTACAATTACAACATTTAAAAGGCATCTGGATGGGTATATGATTAGGAAGGGTTTAGAGGGATATGGGCCATGTGCGGGCAAATGGGGCTAGGTCAGACTTGAAAGTCTGGTCGGCATGGACGAGCTTGACTGAAGGTCTGTTTCCATGCTGTATGGCTCTATGAGAGCGGTCACATGTAGGTCTGACCAGCTTTTCATGACAGATTTCCTTCATTGAAGGACATTTGTGAGCCAGATTGATTTTATGACCATTGACAATAGTTTCACAGTCATCATTAATGAGATTATAGCTCTTGGTTTCCAATTTCAATTTTTAAAAAATTGAATTCAAATTCCACTAGATGCTAGAGTGGATTTTTTAACCGAATGTCTTTGAGCATTAGTACAGAACCCCAGATGACCTATCTAGTGACATTACTACTTGATCACCAACTCTCCGGACATGAAATGTAATATCCATCTGCTCGGATACAGTCACAGAAATAGAAACTAACTTATGTGAATCTAATTGCATTTACTTCAAATCAGAGCTAGCTCTGAATGAGCATTTGCGAGGTACATAATGAATCAAAACCACATTAAACAAAGAAAATTAGTGACCCCAGGGAAAAAGGGGATTATAACAGCCAACCTTTCTTTCACAATTTCCAGACAATTTACCCAGAATTAGCCCTGGGGCAAGTCACCTTGGCATGATTGCAAATCTGGGGAATGAGGGTTTCTTCTGGCTTGTCAGCACTTCAGGAGGGGCGAAGATTAGTACGCCACGGGAGTGTTTTATAGGATTTGCCAGGAATGAAGTTCTGTAGCAGATGGGACAGAAGGGAACGGAAGCCATGTTTTGGGGAGGGAGACTGATTGATGAGGCACAAGGAGGAGATGGTTAAGATTGAATTCAGGGTGACTAAACAATCAAGATAGCGGCAACAAAACCAAAAAAAACCCTATAAGATGTTTTTCCACAGGCAGATTGAACAAGTTTGTAAAGTAACACGAACAGCTTGTTCCATCAAATTAACTTCTTTTATAAAAAGCAAAATGCCGGGCCAACAATTGCATTTTAAACCCCGTCTATCCAACTCAACAATGAGCAGATAAAGGAACTGGTTCCCTCTTCTTGCCTGTTGTTTAACTGGTGACTGTCTTCCATCTAAGACGTCTGACTGATTATTGGTCATGTTCATTTATTGACATGTATGACTTCAAGCCCCATAGCCTCGCCTTTCCCAATACGATAACATCTTCCAGGCCCTCCCATCCTGCGCCATTTCTGCACTTCGTCATTTGTACAGATTCACAATTCTAAATTCTCAGCCCTATCAACTATGCCTGGGCCCTGAGCGCTGGAATTCCTTTCCTCAGGAGCTCAAACTGCCTCAAGACACACCTTAGAAATCCACCAAATATTTTACCAAGCTTTTGGTCACCAGTCATAACCTCTCCTAATGTGACCCAGTATCCAATTTTGTTTGATTACACTCCTGTGAGGAGCCTTGGGTTATTTCACCATGTGCTATATAAATGCCAGGTGTTGTTGCTTACTCATTAACAATTCAGCCTAGTTTACAATATTCCATTTAGTTCTCACCCCTTCGAAGTGCGCCTTACGAAAATTTAAAATCTGTTTGTGATCAGCTTTCCTTGAAATCCTAGCATCAAATGCAAATATTACATGTCAATATCACAAACTGCTCCCTCCCAGATTGCTAAGTAAATCTCATTTGTTATTTACCATTAAACCAACATGCCATTGAGACTTGGTCTGCTCCGCTTCTTGCGGGTGATATGAAAATTAAAATCTCTTGTCGTAACCACATTATATTTGAGAATGTTTTCCTCGATATTCTATCTACATAAAACCCCTGCTGTATTATTGATGCCAGCTGGTCCGTAGATAACTTTAGACCAGAATCTTGCATCCATAGCTGTTCCTTCAGTCTACCCAGAGTGTTCCTGCTGCTTCAGCACAATCACCAAGAGATCCTGCACCTTTTCCTGCTGTCTCATGTCTTTTATCAATGCAGTATCGTCCCCCTCCATTCTCAATTCCCCAGGCCCTTCGAAAGGTCATCAGAATTTTGAGCTCTCAATCAAATTCCACAACCCGCTTGATTCATGTCCTTGTCACTTGCAAAAATCCTTTTCACTACTTTTTGTGTTTTAAATGCTCTGAAGCATCTCAAGCTCACTCATCCAGCTTTCAATATATCTCCATTTCAGCTGCTAAAATTGATATTATTGAGAGAGTGCATCAACAGTAGGTTAATTTTTAAGGGTGTCTGGTTTTCCTTTGAAATGAATCCACTTCTTCCTCTCTCTTGTGTCTTGACAGGAAAAATGAAAATTCTCCAAAAAACGAAGCCAAATTTTTCGCTCTCATTTCTCTTCTTCGCAGTTCTCTAATGTTTGATCTTGTTGGTGAAGAACCGTCCTCCATTTCCCAATCACTGTGACTAATTTCCTTCAAATGGCAATGCCCTGGTACTCTCCCTATCCATTCCCTCAGTATAATAATTTACTCTCACTTTTAGATGAGCATGTGAAAATAGTCTTTTCATTTAGCTCGTCAAAGCCAGTTCCTTCCTGTCCTCAGGTTTTGAGATCAGTAACTACCATCATTTAGCCTTGTGCTTAGTACGGGTCTTCATTTGTCAACATTCTTGATCCCATCAGCTCCTCTGGCCTCAGGGAGAGGTCCAAATGATTGCTTCAATGCACTGCTTAATAAGTACTCAGATCCGTTTGCATTTCCTAACTAGAATCAGAGGCACTGGTCAAACTAAATCCTGTAGGCAAGGAAGACCTCATACTTGTCACTAAAATAAATTGAAAAGACGAAATGGTGATGGGATACATGGTAAGGAAAATGGGTCAACAGTTAAGAAGTGAGCCGGAAAGCAGTGGCTTTAGCATAATTAGGTTTTCAGGGCAGAAAGGAGTCTCTGAAATGCAGCATTAGACTATGCAGAATAAAGAAGGGCAAAAATGTCGTTTTGTCCAGAGGTTGTTCCAAAAACTGGAATAAGGGCCACAACTATCAGCTAATCTCCCCTTTGGGAGAATCTATCAAGGTTGTGGAATGGGATCCAATATCCTAAGACTATCTTGGGGCATTCCTTTGGTTCAGAGTTTAGGTTTAAAAATTGAATCACATCTGGAAGGTCACAGATCTGAAGTCCATGTGGAAATACTTAATTACAGTTAGTATCTCAAATGGGTAACTGACATTATGAGTGTTAGGGACCAGACCAGACCAGACCAGACCCCCTCAAAATATATTAAGAATGTAGGCTAGACCCTAACAGTTTCTTATTTTAAAGATAAACATGAGGTACTATATTCCAGATGCAATTCGATAGGTCCATCTACTCAATGGTATGTAAAATACAATTTATTCAAATGCCACAGTTAAAATACAACAAATGAAAGAATGAATTAGAATAACTTAACTCTTTTAGAGTTAACAACAGATACAGCAACTATTACAAATTAACTGTTCCAATATCGCAACATCCTACAACACATCCTCAGCAAAAGGTAAATTCAGAAAACAGATTGTCTCACATGCAGTTCTCCGATCTGAGAGAAAAGAACATCAAAAGACAATTCTGAGCGAGACAGAACTCCAGTTTTCAGCTGTAGCAAAGAGAGATGTGACAGCTTAGCACAACTGCAGCAGCGTCTGCTGGAAGTTAAACTAAAAATCCTGGTTCTGTGGGAGTTTGACCACACCCATTCAGGCTGCTTCTATTGTTCCAACTTCTTAAAAAAAAAAACCTCAGAAGCTGTTTACTTTACTGGCTTTCCAACCTGAGAGCTCAGTAGCTCTGTCTTAAAATGTCTCTTTCAAAAAAAAGGACAAAATAATATATTAAAGTGACTGCATCATCACAAAATACACACTGCTTATCAGGACATAAAAGACTGTTACTGGGAGGAGATAACCAGTTTCTAATTCTTCAGTGCTAGGCTCTAGGAATCTGAAGAGAAATTCCTAGATTTTCTCTTTTTTCTCATATATACATGTATATATGAATAAGTCTAGCCCAAGGTCTCAGAAGAGTCTCTCTTGTAACTTGGGTGTAGTGTAACCAGTTATGTGCCATATAATAAGCCTACACTATTTATCAAGACCAAGACTCCATTCTGCTGAAAACTTCATGTGGGCACTCTTTCCCACTTAGTAAGTTATACTAGCACCAATAAGGAGGACCGATAGCAATAAACCTGCCCAGTCAATCTCAGATGGCACCAAAGGACACACCTACAATAAATAGGACACCTGAGGGAATAAAAGACAGTAAATCGAGTCATAAAGGAGAGTGGGTGATGTTAGGATGCAAATCAGCTGCGATCCCGTGGAGTGACGGAATATGTTCACAGGGCTGAATGGCCTAGCCCTATTGTTATATATGTTCCGTCCTGGAACAGGCATAAGCATGACGGAGAGATTAACTGTGATGTGACCCTTGCTAACGCTCCCCTCCTCCCTACCCATCAGAAATCCAAATAACATTCAGTGGCAAGTTGCCCACATGTACACCGGATGAAGTGCCAGATGGTTGGCAACTCTCTCAGAGTCATTTGCCAGCAGGAGATGAACATGTTCAGGAGTAACCATGATGAGAAACATAGGTTCGGTATTCACAGAGGTACCACTGACCAACAGAGCTTCTCTCAGAAACCCTCCAGGGCCCTGCTGTTCAAGATGCTCAGCAATAATCACACAGCAAGTGCCTCTGATGATATTGTTAGAAGCCAAACATTCAGAGAATACTGAACATGCTACTGAAGAATTATGTCAAGTATGGTCGACGTTTGCAATTGAAGTCCTTTGGAATGTTAAGTGAGCAAATGTATGATTCAGACAGTCATTACCATAAAATTTATAGTATTTACAGTGGTCTCCTGACATCGCTTTCTTCCAAAAATAAACTTTACAGTTTATTTTCTCCACTCCTTTTTTACCGTTTCTCCTCCAGTTTAGAATTCAACTTCTCAGATAACTACATAATACGGATTTACGGGACATCCTCAAACAAAGGAAAAAGGATATCGATACAGGTCAGGAAATTGGACAGGATATAGAAACAGCACAGCATGACTAAAAGATTAATAAGGAGGGGAAGTCTAGAGTCCAGTAGAATGCTGGGCTGAAACAAAAATGAACAAATAGTGAAAGGTTCCATTGATATTTTAAAAACTAAGTAAGTTAACAAGGTGCGTGCTGAGCTGATAGAAAGAAGGTCTGAGGAATGGAGAGAAGGAAATAGCAAATTAGTTGAACAGGTATTTTGCGTCACACTTCACCATAAAGGATATAAGTAATGTCTCAGATACAAATCAAGAAAATGTAGGAAAGGAGCAACTAAAGAAAATTACAATTACCAGGAAAGTAGTATTGAAACAGATGGTGCTGGGGTTTGGTTAGGTCAGTTGGCTGGACGGTTGGTTTGCAATGCAGAGTGATGCCAATAGCATGGCTTGAAGTCCCGTACAGGCTGCAGTCACAATGAAGGTCCCACCTTTTTGAACTCACCTGAGGCATAGGGACCTCAGGTTAAATCACCACTAGCATCTATCTCAGACAGCATACCTACAGTCATTTGGGGCCATGATGGTGTTACCTTTCCCTTACTGAACAAACCATGGTAGATATGGGCCCACAAGTCCTTGGGTACTGATGGACTTTATCTTTGGGCGTTAAAAGAAGTGGCAAGTGTTGTAATGTGTTTTACAGTGAAGAAGGTTATCTAAGATTACAAAGGGATCTTGAACAATTGAGCCAATGGTCTGAGAGTGGCAGATGGAGTATAATTTAATTCTGTGCGAGGTATTGCATTCTGATAAAACAAACCAGGGCAGGACTTATACAAATAATGGTACAGCCCTGAGTAGCGCTGTCAAACAGAAAGACCTAGGGGTTGGGCACTTGGTTCTTTGAAAGTTGTATCACAGGTGGACAGGGTCGTTAAGAAGACATTTAACAGGTTTGCTTTCATTGCTCAGAGTCAGAAGTCACATGACAACAGATTATAGTCCAGCAAGTTTATTTGAAATCACAAGCTTTCATAGCACTGCTCCTTCATCAGGTGAAATGAAAAGGACATTTGCTGTTATGGGAGAATCTAGACTGAGGGGTCAGTGTTTAAAAATAAGGGATTACACATTTAAGAAAGAGATGAGGAGGCATCTTTTCTCACAGAGGACCACACACTCTTGGAACTCCTTCACTGAGAGGATGAATCCCTGGATATTTTTCAAGCAGATCGAGATCAATTATTGGTAAGCAAAAAGACACAATGTTGTTGGGGAGGGTTAATGGATTAAATCAGATCTGCCAGGAGGTTATTGAATGGGGAAGCAGGCTTGAGGGGCCAAGTGGCCTACTCCTGCTTTGAATTTCTATGCTCATGTGTTCGAATGGAAGGAAAAAATTCAAAAGTTGTCTTCCAGACATATGTAATGCTGCTGTATTCCCGTCTCACTACATCCTGTGTTGACTTCGTAACCTTTAAAATCAATCAAATTATGAGTCTCTAAATGGTACAGTAATAGACTGAAAAGCAATGAATGCACACTATCAAATCCACAATTAGGTTCAATTACTCAACTTACATTAATAAAATATATTAATGACTACAGCAAATTTTAATGCAATGAAGCTTTCTGTTACAACAAAATTCAGCGACAATTAAAGCTAACGCTCTTCTTTTAAAATGTGGTATAAATTATCACTGGTTCAGCTTTCAAATTCCCTTACGAAAGCATTTTCTGCTGACTATTTTAACACTATTAATCTGTGTAGGGTTCAGTGCGCCTTAATAGGTTCCTCGACACTAAAACGGAACAGGGAGTAATGCATACAAATACCTCAATCACCCTCAAGAAGTTTGCACTGTCCTGCTCATTACTTTATTAAAATCTGATCTAACTAGTATTGTTCAAGCCTCAGGGGTCACAAATCTCATCTCAGGTGCTGAAAAATTCTAAAACTCTTGAGCTGTGCCTGCTTTCCAAGGTAATGTTTACACAGTTGTGATGGTGGTGTTACTGTCTACTCAGGGAGTCTGAGTTGCTGTGGCAACATGCACTTTCACAAGCATGTTGTAGTCTGGAGCTATGGGCGATAACAGTAAAGACTCCAATGCTCTTTCCTTCATGTGACTGACCAGGGATCTATCCTGCTTGCCACTGGTGTGTGACGAAAGAACTTACAAGTTGATACACACCCTGTCTCCTCCCTACCTCCCCACCTACACTCACCTCTTTGACCTGTCTGCTCTCCACCTATCTTCTCCTCTATCTATCTTCTATCTGCCTCCCCCTCTCTCCCTATTTGTTTCAGAACCCCCTTCCCCTCCCCTATTTCCAAAGAAGGGTCTAAGCCTGAAACGTCAGCCTTCCTGCTCCTCTGATGCTGCTTGGCCTGCTGTGTTCATCCAGCTCTACAGGGTTAGTATCTCAGATTCTCCAGCATCTGCAGTTCCTACTATCTCAGAGATCTGAGGGGGGTGGGTTGTGAGAGCGGGGCCCAGTTAGGGGCGGGATCACGGCTGTTCAAACTCTCTTAGAGCCCCATGGTAACCATATTGCTAACCTCGTAACCTGAAAATTCAGTTGAAGGCCCCATTTGGTAACACCACAGTCCAGCTTTTGGATCATCCATCCCAAAATCTCCTTACAAGAGTCGGGGTCAAATTTTGCTTAAATGTGCTCCTGAGAAAGGTCCTAGGATATTCTGTTAAGGCACTACATAAATGCAAGCTGTTATGAAATACATTACGTAGAACATAGGACAGTACAGGGCAGGAATGAGCCCTTCGACCTGCAATTTTATGCCAAACATGGCGCCAAATTAAACTAATTCCTTCTGCTTGCTCTTGGTCCATATCTCTCCGTATCTTGTATATTCATGCGCTTATCTAGAAGTCCCTTTAAAAACACCTATTGTATCTGCCTTCACCACCAGCCCTGGCAACAGACTCCTACCATTAACTGTATTAAAAACTCACCCCTCACATCTCCTTTGAACTTGCCCACTCTCCACTATGGTTTAATTCAGATCAGAAGATTTCACGATAGTTTCGTGTATCAGACGCTTGTCTGCTCTTTTCTACAAAAGGCCAATTCAACCAAAATGCCCAAGGATGGGACGAAAAGGCCACAGTTTGCTGGGTTAATACCAGTGGGGACAACTGAGGAAGGAGGGGGGGGGAGGTTTAACTGGGCACCAATATCCCCCTCAAGCTCAGTATCTGGCATGGGGCATGAAGATAGGTTTTCCCTTCCTGTCAGGGTGGAGACCACAAGGCAGCAAAGGTCCCATCCTCCCTGTCCCCTCCTCCAAGTGAACCACAGGATTTATGACTTTGGTCTCAACTCAGAAAATCGCTGATAAGCAACTGAAAATCACTGGCAACACAACTGGTGCACAGCACTGTGTACATAATTAGTGAACTTTTATAAAGAAAGCTACAGTCTCTACGTAATTTGGCAGATTGCAGGGTTCTTCAGATATGACTGAATGCAAATCCTGTTGGTCAAAATCCAGATAGAATTCTTCCTCCAGACACATGGTCATTTGCAAACAAGTGAACACAGCGGATACAGCTTCATTATCCAAAAGGATAGGAAAAGAAAAGGCTTACTGGACTGAAGGTCAGACACGGAATACAACTCTTCTGAGGGGCAGGGCAATCCAGTCAGCTGTAAAATAAATATAGATCATTTTAACACCTGATTATTATGAATGCCATCCCCAGCCACCACCTCCCTACACACATGCACGCTAGCCTGTTACCCATCTCTCTGCAGACTTACACAAACAGAAATTACTGGAAAAGCTCAGCAGGTCTGGCAGCATCTGTGAAGAAAAAAAATCAGAGTTAACGTTGTGGGTCCGGTGATCCTTCCTAAGAACTCAGAGGAAGGGTCACTGGACCTGAAACGTTAACTCTGATTTTCTCGTCACAGATGCTGCCAGACCTGCTCAGCTATTTCAGCAACTTCTGTCTTTGTTCCTGATTTACAGCATCCGCAGTTCTTTCGGTTTTCAACTCTACAGACTTGCTCTCTGCACATTTGCAAGCCCTTCTAGGATGTCCTTTTTTCACGTTAGAGCCTCAACAGTGATTGCCAATTTACAGGTTGAAAATAGGGAGGGCATTGCATCTATGCTCCCACTCGATCACCCTCACCTCAGCTTCGGAACTTCAATGGAGAAAGGAAGTCGCTGGGCAGGATCAACCCTGGTGTGGGGGGACAAAGTTAGAGAGTGCTCATTAGACTCAGCAAGGAGTGCCAGATCTTACCAAGAATGGTCAAGGCACCAGAGACCGTGAAGAAATGATGAACAAGAATGGTTCAGAGACTTGGAGAAGTTGGGATTGTTTTACTTGAGCAGGAGAAGGCTAAGAGGAAATTTGATAGAATTTTGAAAATCACAAGAGGCCAGCAGAGAGTAGCTACGGAGGAATTGTTCCCACTCACAAACTAATCAAGAATAAGGGGACACAGATTTAAAATTATTTGCAAAAGTGGTAAATGTGACATTGAGCAAAGTTTTTTTTTCGCTCAGCGCATAGTTAGGGGTGGAATGTACTGCCTCAAAGTATGGTGGAGACATTTTCATTTAAAATATTCAAGATAGCATAAGATGACTATTTGAATGGGAACAATGTGCAGGGTTAAAGGGAAAGGCAGGAGATTGACTGACACTGAATTGTAACGCTCAGCTGGTGAGACAGGATGGGCAGAATGGTCACCTTCTGCACCATAACAATTGTGGGGCTGATATTAAACTGACTCTCCACCTCCCGATTCAGGGTGGATATGAAAGATTCCATTTCACTGGCTTTGGTGAAAAGTACAGGAGATCTTCCTGGTTTTTGACCAATGTCGATCACTCAACTAATATCACACACGTAGATTACCCAGTTTCTTCACATAGTGGTGTTTGTAGGGGCTTGCTGTGTGAAAATTTAGCTGCCATATTTCTAACATTACAAGTGGTAACATTTCAACATTGGGCTGTACAGCACTATTGAATGACCCAAGGTCTTGGAAAACAGTGTGCAACTGGAAGCCTCTCTTTCCTTCTTTCGTCTACAAATTTTCTCCACGACCCTCTTTGAACATCGCCATAGAATCTCTGCAGTATGGAAGCAGGCCATTCAGCCCATTGACTCCACATCGACCTTCCAAACATAATCCTATCCAGACCCACGCCCCCTCACACCATCCCTGTAACCCTGCATTGCCCATGGCTAACCCACCTAGCCTACACATCCCTGACACTTTGGGCAATTTAGCATGGCCAATCCACCTAACCTGCACATCTTTGGACTGTGGGAGGAAATCAGAACACCTGGAGGTAACCCACGCAGGCATGGGGAGAATGTGCAAACTCCACACAGACAGTCAAATCTGGAATAGAACCTGGATCCCTGGCACTGTGAGGCAGCAGTGCTAACCACTGAGCCACCGTGCCGCCCACCATGGATCTACTGCAGCCACCTGAACAGATGGGCACAGCCTTGTTTTGTTGTACTACCTAAAGGAGGGCACTTACAACCATGCTGCACTTTCCCAGTGCTGCACTCAAGTCGCAGCCTTGAGTGGGGCTTTGAATCCACCAAACTCCAACTCAGAAATGAGCATGCTTTTCCCTGCCATCAGAGAGTAATATATCCCCATTTAGAAAACAAATGTTTCAGCCACTTCACCGCAAACAAAAAAGCAGTTTCAATAGTCAGTCAGTCTCTAGCTCAATTATAATTGAGGCTGAAATGTCCTTGAAGAATATTAACCTTTCAGTTACACTAATTATCTTCTCTGTTTGACTCGGTTTTCTGCAGAGATTAAAAAAGTATAAATTTGCACTTGAAGAGGTGAGATCATTCTGATCAATGAAGACAATTAGCAGTCTACAAAAAAATACCCTGCTCCTTCAGCACTTGCCATATTATTTTGTATCCACTAATATGCACTGATTGGACTGAGGAGTCCCAAGGACTAATATACAATTTGCCTTTTCTTCTGTCTGCAGGTAATAAAAGTTGTATTAATTGGCATGCAGTAGAGCTGTCGGTGATTACTGCAAAGGAGAAGAATGATCAGGATTTGTTCTTCCAGAATAAGAGATTATCTGCTGCTGTCATGCCAATGGTTTAAGCTCTTGCTCCAATGTCCTGTTCCTGCTGATCTAGTGCACCATGTGTTAAAGAGACAGAAGTTAGTGGTCAGCCCAATATTCACGTGAACAAAAACCAAAATGAAGCAGTCAGTAAAGCAATGATGTGACGGTAGATAGGAACATTTTAACTGGCATATTTTGCTGTCTCTCCTTCTAGAACTTGGTTGTCACTAGGTTCAGTCTGAAGGATATCTCTGTAAATTTGGAAATTGTGCTTGTAATAAAAAGTGATGACATGTATACAAGTGCAAGTGAGTGAGATTGTAACTGTGAGTGCAAATGTTGGAGCGTATATGAGAGAGAGCAAGAAAGACATATTTATGATTCATGACCAATAAAAGGCACCTGACAGACAACTGAGACTTTGCACTGTTGTCACTGCTGTGATGCAGGAAAAATTGTAGCCAGTTTGTGTGCAGCATGTTTGCACCAACAGTAACGTGATAACAACCAGGTTATTTGTTTTGTCATGTCGAGTGAGGCATAAACATTGGCCAAGACCCTGGGATAATTCCCCTGCTCTCTCTGATACATTTGAATCCATTTATAAATGTGCCAAATTCCTATTAAATTGATAAATCATATTAAATTGAACCAAATTCTATAACAATAGGGAATTGAGACAATAGTATTTGATCATTACATTAACCTACCATTTTGAAGATTATCCTTGCCACAAGCCTGGTCATATCAGTTGGAACTTTCGGATAGATGCTTCGCAAACACTTACATTCACGCTTGTGGTCCGGCCAAGCTAGTTTCTAAAGTGAAAAGAAAACACTTTTAAGTGAGGATTAAGTGGACAAATAACTGCCAATCACTATGAACCTGTGTAGAGGCTTAAGAAGGGGTAGAGTTAAATTAGAGTCGTAAGTTGATTATTCATATTCTATTTACCTGTGTTTAGAACAGATTTATTTGTGATAAATAGTAGTTCTTTTTAAGTGCAGAAACCTGGTCAGTGTTTTCTGTTAACTATGTTCAGCAGACAAGAAAATTGTGGCCTTGGGTAATTTGATTAAATTGTTTGCGTAGACTCAGGGAGTATCGTGTGGTTTGATATCTGCGTACTTTCCCAATTGAGTCATGACATTAAATCATTTGCTGGACTTCATTGAAGAGGTAACATTGAAGAGGTCAATCAGGATAATGCTGTGGATGTAACGTACTTGGACTTCCAAAGGGGGCTTCATATAGTGCCACTCAACAGGCTCGCAAGGACTCTGGAATAAAGGGGCATTAACAAGATAGTCACAAAACTGAGCATCGGAAGCAGAGAATAATAGTTAACGGATCTTTGGGGAAAAAGTTGTGTGGAGGAGTTCCCAGGGTTGACTTTTGCTGATGTATATTATCCAGGTTATGCAGTGCAGGAGACAATCACAAAGTTTGCAGATAATGCACATCTTGGAAACATATTAAACAGTGAGAGGACAGTATAGAACTTCAGAAGGACGTAGACAAGTTGGCGAGCAGTTAGGTAGCAGACAGAGTTCAGTGTGAAGCATAAGTTGATACATTGTACAATGGGAAAAAAACAAGAGATAGTATAACTTAAAGGACAGTACCTTAAATGGTGATCAGGAGCAGACAGGCTTGAGTGTGTATGTACACACAAGTTACTAAAGGTGACAGGACAGGTAGAGATAACAAGCATGGGGCTGGATGAACACAGCAGGTCAAGCAGCATCATAGGAGCAGGAAAAC
>JAHRHZ010000018.1:10164043-10180890 GCA_024137785.1 Ginglymostoma cirratum
GAAGGGTTTAGGCCCGAAACGTCACGTTTTCCTGCTCCTATGATGCTGCTTGACCTGCTGTGTTCATCCAGCCCCATGCTTGTTATCTCGGATTCTCCAGCATCTGCAGTACCTTTTATCCCAGGACAGGTAGAGAAACTTCTTAATAAAGTATTCATACACTAAAGCAAAGACACTAATTAGACTTCAGCTAAGGTATTGTGTTCAGTTCTGGGCACCACATCAGGTGAATGCATTAGGGAGACAGCAAAAGAGATTCACAAGAATGATTCCAGAGATTAGAAACATCAATTTTCAAGAGATATTAGCTAAGTTTGGACAAATTTCGTTGAATAGGAGAAGCCCAAGAAGAAATTTGATAGAAGTTTTGAATTTTGTGACAGGTCTAGACAGTAAACAGAGAGAAACTGTTCCCTGCTTGTAAAATGGATCAAGAATGACAGGGCATAGATTTAAAGCAATTTGCATATAAAATAAATGGAGGCCTGGAACACACCGCCTGAAAGTACGGTAAAGGCAGGTTCAATCAAGAGACTCAGTACGGTGTTTGATGATGAGTTAAGTAGGAACAAGAATACAGGGTTATGGGGAAAGGGCTGGAGAATGGCACAAAGTCATAATGCTCGTTCAGGGGGCCAGTGTGGACAGAATAGGCTGAAAGGCTTCCTCATGGGTTATAATAATTGTTCGACTTGTGATCACTGTTCCTTCACTGTCAGTGGCTCAAAGCCCTGGAACTTGCTCCCTAACAGCACTGGGGGTGCCCCTAATCTCCAAGCACTGTAACAATATGAGAAGGCAGCTCACCACCACCCTCTCCAGAACAATTAGGGACGGGCAATAAATGCTGGCCTAGCTAGCGACACCCACGTCTCGTGAACGAATCAAAAGGAAATGGTAGGTGTGCCCCCATCCCTTGACAGGGTTGACTAAAATTATTGGGGAGGAGAGAAGGAACAGGCAAAAATCAAGATAAATAATTTGAAGGGCTAGTGCTTCAGAGTAATGGGACTACCAGAGTCGCTCTTCCAGAGACCTGACAGTGCTATGATGGACTGAATAAGCTCCGTCTGAAAGCAGTTTCCTTCTTTTAGAGGACCTTTTATCACAATTTTAACACAGCACACTGTTCCAAGACATTTCCCAGGAGCATTACTAAACAAAATTTGACATAGGGGCAACCTAATGGGGACATGGGCAAAGAGGTAGGGTAAAGTGAGGGGAGGGCTGGGGGAGATTCAACAAAGAAATCAAGATGCTGAGTTCAAAGAGTCCCCTCAATGTACCGAGCAAGTGCAATGGATTCAAACAGGATCCTAGATAAAAGGAAATGTGGTTGGGGCAAACGGAACAATCTAACAGGGTAGATAAAAATTCTAAGAGACACAATCACAGCACTAAGCAGGCATCGGACTAACAGAGGAAATGATTAGGGCTCTGAGCACCAAAAAAAGTTTGTCAACACAGCAAAATCAAGGATAATGGCTAGAGTTGGCTATCAACGTATATCCCATCACATCTTAATCAAAGATAACAAGGTGTAGAGCTGGATGAACACAGCAGGCCAAGCAGCATCAGAGGAGCAGGAAAGCTGACGTTTCGGGTCTAGACCCTTCTTCAGAAAACCCTGCTCCTCTGATGCTGCTCGGCCTGCTGTGTTCATCCAGCTCTACACCTTGTTATCTCAGATTCTCCAGCAGCGGCAGTTCCCAATATCTCTGAATCAACATCTTAATCCAAAATCTATTTTCACAAAAGGTGCCAAAAAACCCAGAAATCTTGCAGAATTGCTTGAAAAAGGAGAAAAAAAAAGGCAACAAGGTGAAGATCTAAAAATAAAACTTGGCGCTCTATCTGTCTGGTAGACAGCACTTTCAGGAAAGACAATTATGTTGGCAAATCAATCTGTTTACAGAGCAAGAAAGGTATGGCAACTAAAATAACAGCAGGTGGAATGAAGTGCAAGTCAACAAACAAAAAAAAAGCTGTCAGAAAATTTAAAAATTTAAATGAAGGTGAATTCAATTCCAGAAGCACAATTGGAAAGAAAGAAAATTGGCCAAAAATTGCATTCACTTAAAGACAGACAGACTTAGGTTCATGCATCTTTCACCACCACTTAAATACTACACAATTGTTCATGATTTGATTTAGAAAATGCAAATCCCCAGAGCTAAGTGATAGTCTCCTCATTTGATAAATTGAAGGTAATTAGAACTCCGTTTATTCTGGAGAGGGGACACTTCCCCAGTAACGTCCAGCATTATCACAGGCACAGAAATAATTTCACAACATGGTCATTGTTAGAATGTAGGCAAGGAAGCAGAACATCTGCAAATACTATAGCAATGAGACAAACAACGACATAATCTGCATTGATTTAAGGACACCAAGTGATCTTGCACCTGAGAGAGCAGATAGAAGATAGTCTAATCAAAACGACAATGCAGTAACCTCTTAATGTGGTTGACTCTTAATTGCCCTCTGGGCAATTAGGGATGGGCAATGAATGCTGTCCTAACCACCAACACCCTAATCCAATGAATGGATAACTGCACTGGGATGTCAGCCGAAGTCTTTATACTGAAGTCTCTGGAGTCGGACTTGAACACACCATCTTATGCCAGAGATGTTAGGTGATGGCTGACATTCATGGATCTTTGTGGTTAAGTGTGGATCCTGAAGACAAAAGGCTGACATCCATCTATTGTCAGACAAGGATCACAATGAATAGCCTGTTCAGTAAGGCTATCAGGATAACGACTCGCCACATACACACAATGCTGGCAGGAGCTTAGGGCAAATGGACCAGGATGTGCAAGCAAGTCAGCAGTGCACAAGGAGATCAGACACACAGACAGATATGCAAGCAGGAGGCCAGAGCCAATTGGGCAAGCCACTCCTGACAGGAAGGAACTGAAAACAGCAGCTACTGTTGGAATAAGCACAGGTGAAAGGTAGGGATGGGGAGTGTGGACTCGAATGTAAGGCAAACTCCAACTACTGAACACAGTGTAAGCAAACTGGTTAAACCATCAGATCGTGAACAGAGGTAGTGGGTGCAGCCAAAGTCAAGACGGAGGAACTTGCCTCGATATATGTGGAAGGCAGCCAAATCAGGACGGCCTGGAGCATTTACACAGTCATGAAATAAAACATAGTCCAATCCAATAACTCAAGCTCCAGCCAAACTCGCCAGGTTGTGGCTCTGATTTCCAATATATGAAAACAGCTCTGTGAGAAAATCTATGACCAACATCATTCAAGTCACTTTGAAAAACGGGCACTTTATGCAGAATGACTGCAACTTATTTTAAAATAATTTCTTCTGTTACTTCTTGCAACAAGTTTACAGTCGAGGAGGGAAAAAAATTCAAGATGGCATCATTGTTTTATTTATTATGGGCATGCAGGCTTTTACTGCCCATTCTTATGTTCCTTGGAGAAGGTGGTGCTGAGCTGCACTCTTGAACTGCTGAAATCCACATGAAGTAGGTACACCCACATTCTAGCATCATTATCTAGCAACACTGAAGGAATTGCGATATATTTCTGAGTCAGAATGGAGTGCAACTTGAAAAGAAACTTTCAGATAGTGGTGTTCCCAAGTATCTGTGGCTCTTGACTTGGTAGAGGCTGGGGGTTTATAAGGTGCTTTCAAAGGAGCCTTGATGAGTTGCCACAATGCATCTATAGCTGGTACATACTGCTGCCAGAGTGCATTGTTTGAGAGGATGGAAGTTTAAGGTCGTGCATGGGGCTCTGACCAAGTGAAATGCTTTGCATTGGAATGTGTTGGGCTTTAAATGTTGCTGAAACTGCAGTCATCCAGGCAAAGAGAGAGCATTCCATTACACCTCTGACCTCTGTTTGCAGATGCTGGGCAAACCTTGGCAGTAAAGCGAAGTTACTGGCTGCAGGGTTTCACATGTCTGACCTACTTGACTGACCAGTTAATCAATGCTAAGCCCGAGCATCTTGACAGTACAGGTCTCAGCACTGGTCATGCCACTGAATTTCAAAAGGGAGTTTAGTTCAGGCTGTTATCTTGCTCGGCAAGCTGGCTTGTTATTGTTTAGACATTTTGTCACCGTGCTAGTGATAGTTAACTATCAAAAACAAGTGCAGCCTCTGATGAAGCAATGTTATTCTACTCCGCTTGGAATTTATACTGTCCGGCCCGTTATGGTGAGTATTGTCATTTCCGGTTTTGATCTGTATGGGTTTATATATGGGTCCAGTTCTATATGTTTGTTGATTGAAGTATGGGTGGAGAACCAACAGGAATTCCTACAGGCATGGGTCTGCACCCATACTTCAATCAACAAACATATAGAATTGGACCCATATATAAACCCATACAGATCAAAACCGGAAATGATAGCACTCACCATAACGGACCAGACAGTATAAATTCCAAGCGGAATAGAATAACATCGCTTCATCGGAGGCTCCACTGATGATGTCATCTGGCATGGCGATAAAACGTCTGAAGAAAAACAAGCCAGCTCAGCGAGCAAGTCAACAACCCCATCCACAACCCGAGCTACAGATCTTTGCCAAAACTTTGAAGGGAGTTAGTTAGATTTTCTCTTGTTGGAGATGGGCACTGCCTGGCACTTGATGCTACTTGCCTCTTGTCACACGAAGCCTAACTGTTATCCAAGTCTTGCTGCAGATGAACATGGACTGCTTCAGTATCTGAGGAGCCGCAAATGGTGCTGAAGATTGTAAAATCATCAGCTACTGTCCACACATCTGACCTTGTGTTGGAGTTAAGGACATTGAGGAAGCAGCTGAAGATGGCTGGGCCTAAGGAACTCCTGTGGCAAGGTTCTGAGGCTATGATGTTTGGTTTCTGATAACTATTGTCAACATTTTGTCTTGTACTCATCAGGACCAGTTGCAAGATTTGTCAAAGTAAAGGAAAAAGAATTGTATAGTATGACAGAAGAGTGCTGATTGGCTGGTAAGTGGACTCTGATTAGTAGAGGTGTTGCCATGGAGAAAACACCAGTTAAATAGTGATTGACAGTTAACTATCAAGCTTTGCTTAACTTTTAAAACATGCAGTTTGATTCTGATTGGTCAAGGCATTACCCTGAGAAATGAACAAGAGATTGCTATCACCTAATTGTTTGAATTAAAATTGCCATATTCTCTGTATATGTTATGTCTGAAAAGAAACAGGGTCCTGTGTATTAAGATGTAGCTTCCAGTATATGCATGTGTGCCACACTGTAAGCCCGATTCACAGTCCCATTGGTTGTCAGCATAACTTCACACGTCAGAATTATTTTACAAGCAAATGTTTTCAAAATCCACTGCTTGGACAGTTGTTTTAGTCACTGACCTAAAATGCTTCTATCCCAGAAATTCAAGTGCACAGGCACATTTAATTAAATCAAAATACATAACAAATAAATGCCAGTTTCTACTGAACATTTGGTACATGCTTGTATAAAGACAGTGTAAAAGAATGGTGCACTGGAAGCATAAGATGACACAGTGCAATCAAACATTGTGCTCAGGAATTAATTAAACAAACACAAAAGCTCATCCAGAAAATCAATCACTTTTAGAGCATCTGTTCAGTCGCAAAGCATAGGTGATCAGAAACCAACCCATGCACGAAACCAAAGTTGCGCTTTCTCATTCAGATGATGCAGTGATATCATATCCTAAAGCTTTTGTATGGGATGGCAGTTATCACAAAATCAATGGCCATTTTAAGGCAGATGTCAAAACATGGGCCCAACCACTGGAAAAAGCTGGAGTTAACCTTCAGACCAATCACCTCAGTTCCAAAAGACTGGATTACAATTTAGGCTTGTTAAAACAGGCCTTGTTCTTCGCCTTTTAAAGGAAGGCAAGTTGTAACTGTAGAACCGAAACCACAGGATGACAATATGGACTGAAAAACATCTATCCTGCTCAAAGTCAATTATAGTTTTTGCAGATAATCCAATATTTTTGCCAAGTTACTAAGTGGACGTATCCACTTTCTGGGAGAGGCACCAACATTTAATGGCCTGACTCATGCTCTGACACTTGATGCCTCCTCTACTTCCCATCATTCATAACATTGCCATCTTAATAAAACCATGCATGTTTCAAGTCTCAAAGGCACACAGCTTGTTTCAAAGTATTTCTTTCTTTTAAACAGAGACAGGAATCAATGAAGGCTTTGTCTACTAATTTTTCTGGCCTTATTCTTCAGTGACGACACCTTTATGTTTGGACATGGTCTATAAGTGGCACCTGTTGGCTTCCATATTGGCTAGCCATTCTCAACCTCTCCAATTCTGCATATACCCGGTCTCTGTGTGAATGTTGCCAGGACAAAACTTGTTTGACAACTCACACCTGGTCAACCAAATATTCCACCCCTCATGTATACATTGACCACTGACACCCTGAACAATGAGATCTATAACCTGATCAGCAGTGTCAGTTCAACATTCTACGAGCCAGCATTTGATAACAAAGACCTCTGCAAGTTAACAAAAGGCTTTGTTTATAGATTAGCTGTTGTCACCACAGCCCTGTACCTCAGCAGGAGCTGGGTTATATACAGCAACACATAAAAGCACTAGAGAAATTCCATCAGTAATACATCCGCCCCATTCTCTGAGTTCAATTAGTGGAACATAAAACAAAGGTTGGAGCCTTTCTTGGAGACAGCTCTGTAAGTATTCAGACAAAACTCCTGCAAAATGAACCACGATAGACTGGAGACAGTGCCCAGATGGCTGAAAACTGTTTGCCCTGCCAGATCCCGTTTTCTCAAATTCAATATGGCCACCAATCCAGGAGAGGAGAAAGAAAACATAACAAAAACATTCTCAAACTCTCCGTGTACGGCAACAGCATTGACATTCATGACTGAGAGGGGCTTTCTGCCAATGTTCAGAATAGCAACAACAAGTCCAGGGCTGCACCATACTTTATGTCCTAGCGTCTTAATGATGAGGCAGAGTGTTGGCCGAGAAGGAGAGAAAAGACATCCTGCCCAATCTTCCCTCAAACCTGCACATCAACAAATGTCCTGCTCAGTTATGGAAAGACCCACGACAGACACTCATGACCACGAGTAGACATCACCTTCAATTTGGGGGACAATTGATAATATTTCAGCGACGAATTTAACCTCGGCCAATCAGATACTCGAGAGAAAAAGTGGCTTTCACAGTTTCAGGACATCTCAAAGCGCTTTACAGTTAATGAAATAGATACCTATAAAACGCAGTCGTGCTGCATTATGGGAAATGCAGCAGCCATTTTATACACAACATGCCCCCGGGCAATAGCAATGTGACAATAGCCAGGTAAGCTTCTTCTCTTTTAAAGTGTTGTTGGTTGATGGACAATTATTGGCCAGGAGTCTGGGGAGAAGACCCCTGCTCTTCCTTGAAAAAAAATTCCACATCTATTAGCAAGAGAAAACAAACAGAGTCTCGATTCCATCAACCAAACGACGGCACCTCTGACAATGCAGCCCTGAAGTCTCAGGTTGGATTTTCAATCTCATGGGTCTTGTTTCTCCTTGGACAGTTCATTCAATGTAATGAGATGCTTTGGTGGGGCCTCTCCCTGCTGTGTGGCCAATCAGCTAAGCTCAATTACAGGGAGCAGCTTCACTCTCAACAAAACGCTTGCACCTTAAAACTGGATCAAGGACCAGTTTTGGGGTACTGGGTTTGCTGTGCCATCAGCTGATAGGTCTTAGTGAGTAGGCTTTAAAACAGTATTCTGGGGTCAGGCAGCAGTGAAGATGCCCTCCAGACAGGTTAGTGTCCTCTGCTGAACTGCACTGAGAAATATGGGGACACTACGTTGAATCAATATCGTAAAGGTAGGGACCAATCAAACAATGTGGTCCAACTTCCAGATTGCATCACCCTCTTTTGCCTTCTTGCTTCAACTTCCAGTTCCAATCTCTGCTCTCATCCCAGTCACGTTCATCCTTCACACAAGTTACCTCCCAACCTCATCAGCATGACCTTATTGTTGCTCTATTTTAATGTCTCTCAAACCGGGCCTTGTGCTAGTGAGCTCCACACGTTTGTAAATTACTCCAGTTTTAAGAGCCTGTGTACAAAGGGAGTGAGGTTCCCTACCTCCCTCAGTCATTCCTTCTCTGTTCATGAAGCTGTCCCATCCTGATGCTCCCACTCTCATACCCACTTTAGTAAAGCAACCAGGCTTCGCGTGAAATGCTGAAACTGTGATGCATCGCTCCGTTGTCTCAAACTAGGCACTGCCCTGCAACAAGATGCCTTTCAGTCCCACCCATCCCTAAGCTTGATTACTTTCATTGTCCTATTTAACTTGCGTTGTCCTCTTCTCTCATCACCTACACAGAGTTTTTAAAAAATCAAAGTCTACTTGACTACAATTAGGGAGAAATAAAAATACTTGATGGTACCGCTGCACACTGAGATCATGCTTGGCTCTGCTCTGAATCTGACTTAAATCCATATTTATTAAGTGGCTTACTCAGCAGTTCCTCATCTCTGGAAGGACATGCACTGTTATAGTGAGAAAAACTGCAGCATGTTTATACTGGTCTCACCTTTATAAATAACTCTTCCTGTAATTATTCAGCACGTCTTTTATCCAACATATTCATCAACAGTGATGCAAGCGATCCAACAGTGCGTTCGAATAAGTGATCGCAGTTGTCAGATAGCTAGTTAAACCAGTACAACAGATCCGTGCTTACCCTTGGCTAGACAGTACAAAACTAATCTCACTGGGTCAGTTTCTGCCTTCTGTCTCATTCTGCTTCATTTAGTTACCCATTTTCCTCCTAATGTACAACAGTCACCACCCCAACCACTCCCTGTGACTAAGCAATCTATGTTCCAACAACCCTAAACGTGAAGGAATTCCTTCTAACTTGTCTCACAAGTTAATCATTTGGAATAGACTCCTTACTGCCAACCCCCTAGCCAAAAACAACAGCATTTTCAAACTCTATGTTGTAAACCTTACATTTTAACAAACTCTCTTAAAGCTTCTTGAAGCCTATTTTGTGCTAGTGGAAAGCTGGGCGGAAATCTTGGTCCCAGTATTTTTAAAGCTTCCCCTCCTGAAAGTGTCCAGGTGAATCAACACTATATTCTGCAGCATTAGTGTGCTGTCTAGTGGAGCGCCTCAGTGCGACCGATCAGACTAACTGCAGCCTCTACAGTGTTTACTATGGATTTGCCACTTCTTCCTTGCTTCAGTCAATTTTAATGCTTCTAACAACCAAAACTTTCTTTGTTCTGCTGTGAACTGATCCACTTGTAATTGACCGTTCTGGAATGGTATTATTGCACATTTAGATCTCTTCCTTTTTTTCATTCACACAAATGGGGCTGGTCGTGGGCAAGCATTTATTGTCCATCCCTAGTTGCCATTAAGAAGGTGGTGGTTTGCTTCCTTCTTGAAATACTGCAGTCCATTTAGTGCAAGTGTATCAAGCTCTTAGGAAGGGAGTCTCAGGCTTTCGACCCAACAACACTGAAGGAGTGGCGATATCATTCCAAGTCAGGAAGGCATGTGGATTGTTGGGGAATGTACACGACGTGGACAAGGTCAGAAGCCTGACGAAGCAGCAGCGCTCTGAATGATTGCGATTTCAAATAAACCTGTTGGTCTATAACCTGGCGTCGTGCGACTTCTGACCTCAGGGAATGCACAGGTTTTCTCATCCATCTGCTGTTCTTGTCTTCCTGGGTGGTAGGGAATCCAGGTTTTGAAAATGGTGTCAGAAGGAGCCTTGGTGAGTTGCTGCACTGCTGTCACTGTGCACCAGTGGTTAAGGGAGTTAATGATGATGGCGGTGAATGGGATGCCAATCAAGCAAGACGGATTTGTCTTAAATGTTATGAGCTTCTTGAGTGTTGTTGGAGCTGGATTCATCCAGGCAAGTGAGAGTATTCCATCTAATTCCTGACTTGTGCCTTG
The DNA here is from genome assembly GCA_024137785.1 of Ginglymostoma cirratum. Lineage (NCBI taxonomy): Eukaryota > Metazoa > Chordata > Chondrichthyes > Orectolobiformes > Ginglymostomatidae > Ginglymostoma > Ginglymostoma cirratum. The sequence goes on from JAHRHZ010000018.1 coordinate 10,174,001, forward strand.
CAGATAATAACTGGCTTTGGGGAATATGTTCACTACATCCAGTGGATAGAATACATACGACTGTTCATTGCTTTTCCTGTGAAAATGCATTGTGTTTCTCAATTCTGTGCCTTGACAACATCTTCTGGAACTTTGAAAGAAACATAAGTTAAAATGGTTTCAACATTTCTGGCTCCTTTCCCCTTCCATAAAGTGCTGGCTGAATGTACGTGTGAACCGTCCATGTGCTAATGGAAGCGTTAAAGAGGTACACAGCAAAAGAAACAATTGGGTCTTAGTATCTGAAACCCAGCCTCAGGATCAAGTGAATGCCACCCATTTAAATATGAGGGGTCATGGAGCAGAGGTAGTTAAAAACAGCCAGAACTTTGCAGCCTGATTCTAACCACACAATCCACCTTCATAAAACTCAGCACGGCTCACACACAAAATCAGCTGGATTGGTGCCAGACCACAGGGATTTCGTTGCTCTGTTTCCTGAGCCAATCATCCAAAATGTGAAACAGACTTGATATTTTCAAAAATAGCCAAGAGATGATTCAAAAGAAAAAGTGTATCAAAATGCACAGAAGATTAGAAACATTCAAAGCAGGAAGAAAGGATCAGATTAGAAAATGAAGCAGCTAGACTGAAGGAGCAGTACAGAATCAGCTTGTAAATCTTTGATGTCTATAAAACATAGAACAATGTGTGTAAATGGAAAAACATGGGTGCATAACTGCCCTGATACATGCCAATAGCCTTCAAATAATGCTAATAAAAATGGGGCACTGCTCCATCTAGGACAACCTGTTTCAGTTTTAAGTATGGGGGGGAAGCAAAAGATACTTAACTCTGTTCTGACTCTGGCCTGTCTGTCTCCCATACCCTATGCCATTCCAATAAAGCTCCGTAGAAAGACAGAAACAGTACTTCATTTTTCATCTGGCCAGTTTTACATCTTTCTGGTGTCAATATTGACTTCAACATTAGATTGTTACAATACAAAGACAGCCAGCCAAATCAAATCAGGCTCCCTGTGCCTGTATTCACAACACTAAAATTAAAGCATTCAATGACCCTCAAAATTGACTACAATGATTCCTAACCAGACCTTTCGAATGACCGAAATGAGACACCAAGTTTATAGCTTAAACAAAAGAATTAAAAGTTTATGATTAATACAGCAGCTTTAACAGAGCAAAGTTAAACAACAAGGTAATTGAATTAATGCAAATAATTTAAACCCAATCTTTTTTGACTCTAGCCCCCACTCTCACACATACAGACAGACAAACACAGTTAAGGGATGAATTAAAGAAAAACTAAAGATATGCAGCTGGTCAGTTCACTTGAGCAGTTTCCACGATGCATAGTAACACAGGCAAACGGGATTATATCTAGCTTGATATCTGAAGACACTGTAAAACGCAAATAGCTTCCAATCAGCTCTGAGGAATGTTTAATTAACTCTTATAACTGAGATTCTATTCTCTGAACTTTCAGTAAGTTGACAATGGCAGGATAACTAGAGAGCAATCAAACCTCAGTCCTGTACCTTTGGCAACCATAATATGACTGGTTAAAAAAAAAGTTCAAACTCTGATTTATCTTTCTGCTTTTCTTCAACATTCTCTTTTGTTGGACTGGTTGACACCAGTCTCTATGGGTGGCCCCTGTTAACATCCGAACATCTGCCAATACTTGAGCATAACGCATCTCCAGAGCTGAAATGTCTATGGTGTTCTTTGAACAAGAATCAACCTAAAAATTAAACTTCCAGCCTAGGTACTATAAACAAATATCAGCTAGCTTCCTACTGTGTAAAAATATCTGCTGCTCACAGTCGAAAGATCACATTCAACTCTCAGCTCACAGTTTCAAGTGAAAGGGATAGAAAGATGAAGTAACACAAAGAGGGCTCTAACTCGATCATCAGACTATCTTCCTGGGGCAGCAGGATCTATTCATGGTTGTCGTCTTTTGCACCACCCTTGGATCCTGGGACAACCTGGGTAATGGGAATCTTGCCCAAAGAAGCATGAAATTAATCCACAAGTTAAGGAAGGGCTGAAGGAAGGAACTTGCCTGAGAGCATCAAGAATCCGCCATATTATATGAGGTAGCTCTGCTTTCTGCACACAGATACTGCCAGACTTGGATGAGTTTCAACAGCAATTTCTGTTTTTTGCTGCGTTTAAGCAGCTCACTAAGTTACCTGCTCAATTCTCTGAAGGGGCATTTGAATGCATAAGCGTCTGAACTAACAAAAACAACTTGCATTTACATACCGCCTTAAAAATAATCCCATCTTATCTCACAAAACCTACACCTACAACATGGTTGGCTCCAGGATTGAGGTTGACAAAGTAATCCAGCAATCTTTTAGACATAGGGTCCAACGTGACCTTTTATTTAAGCGTAAACATTAACAAGATACTGCTCAAGACTTCACCTAAGTCATGAACCTGAGATAAAGAACCCCTTCTAGCAGTTACATTACTTCACTTGCTTTTCAATGATTTCACTTAAGTACAAAGTAACCCTTTAAAGTACAATATTCATACAGCAGCACTGCTGCCTCACTGCGCCAGGGACCCAGGTTCAATCCCACCATCAGGCAACATTTCTGTGTGGAGTTTGCACATTTTCTTTGTGTCTATGTGGGTTTCCTCTGATGCTCCAATTTCCTCCCACAGTTCAAAGATGTGCAGGTTGGAGCTCCACACCTCCATAGCTTGAACAGCTTTTAATTTCAGCTCATTGAGATGTTGGTCAGAGTTAGATACATGAAACAGTTCCACCTACACAAAGGAGTCAGTTCAGAAAAGTTAAAAAACAGGGTGTAAAGGGTTTAGTTTGGAAGTCCCAGACCAGAAGTGATTAGAAATATGAAGGGGCTATTCAAAGCTCAGAATGCATAACCTACGCTGTGTTAATGTTCAAGGAAGAGGCTGTCAAACCCTCAAGACCAGGAACTGCAGGCAATAGTTAGGTCAAGCCTATAAAAGTGATAGAGAAGGGAATGTTCTCTGGTGTTTAATTACTGTGAAGGGATGTTGTTAGTATGGATAGAATATTGCATTTTTATCGTGTGTTTTTGAAATCCTCAAAATTGACGACAAGCGATAGGTGGAGATGGAACCCAGAGAGAGAGATAAACAGTTGGACAGATAAAGGAGTGGTTAAAGGCCAGTGTGGGGGAATGAACAGCTACTAATGGGGGCTATGAGAGGCTGACAATGGGTAGTGTGAGCTAGCAACCCATGTGATGACAAGGCCTGGTGTGTGAAGGTGGGGGTAAGGACATGGCCTCAGGCCCCAGAATTGTGGAACCCAATATCAAGTCCAGAAGGCTGCGGAGTTCCCACATGGAAAATGAGGTGCTGTTCCTCCAGCTTGTGCTGAGCTTCGCTGGAGCATTGCCGTAAGTCTTGGGACAGAGATGTCGGCCAGGGAACACGGTGGTGTGTTGGATGGCAGATAATTGGAAACTCGGGGCCTTTTTTGTGGACAGGTGATGCATTTTGAAGGCAACTCACGCTGCTATGTTCAGCGAACAGAGAAGTTAAACAGCAAGCAGGGGACAATACAGTACAAAGGCAGTATTGCAGTCGGGTCTGTGACCACAAGTTCCTGATTACAATGTTCTACAAAGAAGTAGATGCGTCGGTGTTGGACTGGGGTGGACAAAGTTGAAAATAAACGTGTTGGAAAATAACCTGGCGTCATGTGACTTCTGACTTCAACAAAGAGGCCTACGTTTTTGGATGTGAAGGGAAGTAGGGCTATGGTATAGAACGGGAAGGTGGGAATGAAGTAGCCAATCAGCCACGATCTTGTTGAATGGTGGAGTGAGTCCGAGGGGCTGGATAGCAGTGCAGGCCCGAGGGGCTGAATGGCCAATTCCAGCTGATATTTCCCATGTCTTTGTGTCAGAACAAAAAACATACAGGTTAGGTTGACGAAAAAAGCTTTTGCAAAATAATGCAAAAAACATAATTTACACACAAACACAACAACGTGCTTAAAAAAAAAATCAGTGCCAACCAGGAGCAACACTTGCGGCCTTCCTCTCTTCCCTAGTGATGAAGCAAGTCCCTGTTTGGAATTCCGAAGGAAATACAGTTAACACATTTTAATTCACTTCCTCACAGACCTGAAGCTACAACACAAAACGCGGCTAATATCTGCATGAATTAACATTCATTTCACAGTGTACTTCGAGACAGCACAAAAATTAAATAACTACAAACAGCAGGGAGCAATTTGCATTTGGAAAGGATTGAACATGCAGAGCAGCTCCGGATGTTTGGAAAAGAGATGGATTTGGGTAGATACAAAAATAAACTTGAAGGGAATGGGGTGAGGAGGAGGTGGAAGAAACGGTGGTGTGGGAAACGGAGAGAAATAGAAGAGAGAAAGGGGAAGCAGGAAAGAGAGTGAGGGGGAGAGGAGAAGGGGAGTAAAAGAGAGGGGATAGAGGGGGAGAGACAGGGAGCGAGTGAGTGTGGAGGGGAGAGAGAGACAGACAGAGAGAGAGAAAAAGAGAGGGCGGAGGGGATGGGGGAAGTGAGAAAGAGTGGATGAGAAAGTGTGGGAGAGAGAGGAAGGGAGAGTGTGGGTGTGGGAGACAGAGGAGGAGGGAGTGGGGGAGAGAGGGGGAGGTGGGGGGAGAGAGGGGGAGGTGGGGGGAGAGAGAGAGATAGAGAGGGAGAAAAAAAACAGGGTCAGAGAGAAATTGAGTGACGGGCAGGGAGAACAGAAGGACGGGTGAGAGTGAGAGAGAGAGACAGACGGAGACAGCGAGACAGAGGTGGGGAAAGAGAGAAAGAGAGAGGGTGAGTGACGGGTGAAGAAAGGAGGGAGAGAGGATGAGAGTGAGGGGGGGACAGAGAGAAAGAGAGAGAGAGATAAAAAAGAGAGAGAGGAAGAGAGAACTTGAGGCCCTTTCACAGATTGACTAATAAAGTAAAGCAACAATATGGAAGCAAAAAGAACTAATCACTGGCGATGCTCTGCTAATTTTATAAAGTTGGGTCTACAAAGACAACCCTCCAGCAATGGTTAATGGATCTTAATCAAGAGGAGAATCCCTGGCATTTTTCTATCGAGTTGTGTAGCTCCCAGAGAGGTGCCTTGGATAACAGTCAGCTCTGTGATTTGCTGTGGATACAGAGCCTTTCTGATCACAGAGATCAATTAACGCATACCAGGCAATAGGACGACTACAATACTGGGCCACTGGGGGAACACATCATTGATGACAGCTTTAAAAACAACATGAGTCCAAGTTAGAATCTCATTAAATCAAAACTCCCTCATGAGGTTGTTGACAAGTGACAGCAGCTGAGATATTCCACCTTGTAATGCACCAAAACCATATTTAAACTAGATGAGCAAATGATAGACAATTATAAGGCTGAGGGAAGACTACTCCAAGTCACAGCATCACCAAGCAAGGCTTTTCTACCAATGCAAATAACGTAATAAAGCTTATATACCACACCATGGCAACACTGGACAACAACTTGATACCGATCTATTTTTGAAACACCCACGTGGAATTCTGGTCACCCTTCTATAGGAAGGATGAGAGGGTGAAGAAAAGATTTACAAGGATGTTGCCGGGATTGGAGGGTTTGAACTATAAAGGAGAGGCTGGAGCTTTTTCTCCTTGGAGCACCAGAGGCTGAGGGCTGACCTTATAGAGGTTTATAAAATCATGAGGTACATGAGTAGCATGAAGAGTCAAGACCTTTTTCCTTGGGTGGGGGAGTCAAAAACTAGAGGGCATAGGTTTAAGATGAGAGGGAAAAGATTTAAAAGGGACCTAAAGGGCAACTTGTTCACTCAGAGGGTGATGTGCGTATGGAATGAGCTGCCGGGGAGGTGGTGGAGGCTGGTACAATTACAACATTTAAAAGGCATCTGGATAGGTATATGAATAGGATGGGTTTAGAGGGATATGGGCCAAATGCTGCCAAAGGGGCTAGGTCAGATTGGGATGTATGTTTCCGTGCTGTATGACTCTATGACTCCATTATAATTTGGAATAGTTCTTTTAAAGGTGTACATCAACCGTAACACATGCAGGTAAACAGCAGCTTTATAAAACTGTCCATCATGATTGACGTTCTTTGTTCAATTAAAACATTTCTTGACATGTAGCAAGTCACAAATTGATAGTTACATATTCACTGACAGCAAGGCCCCGAGGAAGCAGAAAAACAATGAAAATGTCCAAAATTAATACACACAGAGCTGGCTTACATACTGTCAACTGAAAACTCAACTTGCTGAAAGGAGCAGATATCCAGTGGCAATTACACTTGGCGATCTCCTCATACCTTTTATGTATACAGGCAGACTACTCTGAATATTCCACCAAACTATTAATCAAACGTGATTGGGAAAAGTGGTAATGTGTAATGCATCAATACCAAGATGAAACGTTGGATAGCTTTGTCAGTCCTAAGGCGAGTAACACCATCACTACAACACCTTTTTGCATCATGACAGCGCTACATTAAAAACTGAAGAGGCATCAAAGTAGTGTGTGTGTATGATATGACTTTGATGTGTATTAAGCCAAATCAGTCACGGAATTAACGTTGAAGGTGGCTGCTTGGGCCATCCCATCTGTGCCAACTCTCTGTCACAGCTACTTGGCCAGTCCCACTACCATGTCTATGACAGTCCAAAAAGAGGATGGGAGAGGGGGCAGGAGGAAGAGGTGAACTGTGAGGCTTTAGTTACTATATGCAAACTTGCTGATAGTAATTTAGCGAGCAGATCACACCAAACGTGTATACTGTAACATACTGTTTCAACATCAACAGCAGTATTGTGAGATAAGGTGTAGAGCTGGATGAACGCAGCAGGCCAAGCAGCATCGGAGGAGCAGGAAA
>JAHRHZ010000018.1:10181290-10237698 GCA_024137785.1 Ginglymostoma cirratum
GAAGCAGGGTCGAGGCCCGAAACGTCAGCCTTCCTGCTCCTCTGATGCTGCTTGGCCTGCTGCATTCATCCAGCTCTACACCTTGTTATCTCGGATTCTCCAGCATCTGCAGTTCCTACTATCTCTGAAACAGCAGTATTGTGTCTAGTTGAGGACACCAGACTTCAGGAAGGGTGTGAAGGCTTTGGAGTGAGGGCAGAAAAAATTCACAAGAATGATTCCAAGGAACTTCAGTTGTGAAGATAGATTGGAGAAGATGGGCTGTTCCTGTTGGAGAAGAGAAGGCTGAGAGATCTGACAGAGATATTCAAAAAGGGGCCTAGATCGGGAGAAAATGTTTCCACTCATGAAACAATTGAGAACAAATAGGTACAATTTTTAAAGTTATTGGTAAATGGTGCAAATGCGATGACAGAAAAAAAAATCGACACAGTGGATGGTTAAGTGTGGAATATGCTGTCTGAGGGTGTGGTGGAGGCAGGTTCAGTTAAGGAGTTCAAAAAGGATGAGATGGTTATTTGGGAAGTAACAATGGGCAGGATTACAGGGAGAATGGCATAAGGTGAGATGCTCATTTGGACAGCTAGCACAGACACAGTGGACAAAATGGCCTCTTTCTGTACTCTTAACAATACTGCAACCACTTTTCTTTGTTTTATTCATCCACGGGATGTGGGCATCGCTGGCCAGGCCAGCATTTATGGCCTATTCCCGGTTGAAGAGTCAATCACATTGCTGTAGGTCAGGAGTCACATCTAGGCCAGGCCAGGGATGGGTTTTTATGAAAGTTGGCAGTAATTTCATGGTCATGAGATTGGCTTGTCTACCAAATTACAGACATTTATTGCCATCTGCCACAGTGGGATTCAAATCCCATGTCTTCAAAGCATTAGCTTGCAGCTCTGGTCACTAGTCCAGTGACCATAGCATTAAACGACTACCTCCACATACTTTGAGATTTACCTAAGCTTGCTGGTAGTAATCCCACTTTGAGATTTCACACAGTTTACAACAAAGAGCTGAAATTTGTTGTATATTGCCCTCCAGTATAATACACTTCCACTTCCCACGCCTGCCATCTTGCATTCTATCTGACTTGCAATTGACAATTTAGAGTCATGTAATGGCCTCTAGTTGCAACAGGTAGGCTCATGCCTTCTATGAACTACAGCTGCACTGTCCAAATGCACGATTCATAGTAGAAATGAGAGCTAACGATGGTTTCCATTGGCCGTGCGGCTCTAAAAGCCACAAATGAGCATCTGGATCATGCATCACATGCTTCCTGCAACTGAAATCAAGTTTTTTTGTAAAGGAAAGGAAGAACGTGCAATTATCAAGTGCCTTTCCTGACTACTAGGTGTCTCAAAGTGATTTAGAGTGAATGAAGTCCTGCAGTTACTGCTGGGGCTTAGCAACGACCAACTCCCACAGACAGGAACACAACAATGATTAAATTGTCTATTTTTGTGATGTTGGTTGAGGGATAAATATCGATGGGACACTGGGGTTAACTCCCCTGCTCATCTTCGAAACACCACCATGGGATTTTTTTTAAAAACACACGTACCAAATTCAGCAAACGGGTTTTAACAGCTCATCCAAAAAGCTATACCTCCAGCACCGCCGCTCGCTTTCAGTACCTCACTGGAACAACAAGTGGGATTTTAAAAGACTGAAATAACTGCAGACGTTGGAAGATCAGAAACAAAAACAGAAATTGCTGGAAAAGCTGAGCAGGCCTGGCAGCATCTATGGAAAGAAATCAGAGTTAATATTTTGGGGCCAGAGCGACCCTTCCTCAGGACTGACAGTAGCTAGGATAAAGCTGGTATTGATACAGAAGATGGGGTTGGGGGAGGGAGGATACTAAACAGTGGGTGGAGATAGAGCCCAAAGAGAGAGAACAACAGCTGGACAAACAGAGGAGTGGGTAATGATCAGGCCGGGAGGATGAATAGCTATTAATACTGCAATCTAGAAGAACAACACCTCATTTTCTGCTTGGGAACTCTGCAGCGTTCTAGACTTAATACTGAATAGAATTCAATAACTTTAGGGTTTGAGCTCTCCCATGTCCTTCCTCCTACCCTCACACACTAGGCCTTGTTATTACACTGTCTGCTATTACACACAACCCACCGTCAGCTACCAGCAGTTCCCATTAATAGCTATTCACCCTCCCAGCCTGATTCTGATTCACTGCTTTGTTTGTGGAATAGTTTTTCTCTCTCTTTGGGCTCAATCTCAACCTATCATTCATATCATTTAGTCCTTACCCCTTCCCCCACCCCATCTTCTGCATATACATTGACATTTGCGTAGCTACCACTGGGTCACTGGACCTGAAACGTTAACTCCAATTTCTCTTCACAGATACCGCCACAGCTGCTGAGCTTTTTCCAGCAACTTCTGTTTTTTGAGTCCAGGTTTTTTGTTTTGGTGGGAACCAAAATGCAAACCTCACCTTTAAGCTGTGAATTTGGAGCATGAAAGTTACTTCTGACAACCTGGGAGACACGCTCCCTGAAAGACCATGCCTCACCTGAGGCTGTAGTTATTGTGCATGTACAGCACACACCTGCACTGTTCCCCATGTCAGAAGCTGAGACGATCCCACCTCTGGGAACCGGTCCAACTCTTTGCACATTAGTTCTCGAGTTTAATTACACAGGAAAACAGGTTGTTCAGTGCTCAGAATTTAATGCTCTGACAGGTGCAGCCATCAGCAAATCATGAGAAACAACACAAGCCAGTGACAAATACTGATTGATGGATTACAACATTTATGCAATACATAATGCATTTTCACATCAGACCGCAATATAAAGATGTTTTAATGCCCAATAAACGTCACCACACTTAATTTAAGACGTTGCATGAATCTTCCTCACACCAGTGAGTGCCTCTGAACTGGGTGGCTTATCAGGCGGATACTTATTAACATTTCCTTGATGAGAAAACATACGTTATGTCATGCAATTTGTACCAAGATTACTCAATGCTTTGTGCGGCTCATCCTGTCATGTTGAGCAAAACAAAAATCGGGACTGCTGGAGAAACTCAGCAGCTCCGGCAGCGTTTGTACAGAGAAAGCAAAGTTAACACTTCGAGTTCAGCGACCCTTCCTCAGCACGTCACGTGATCATTTACACCCACCGTCGTCTTCATATCTTCTGAAAATGGGTCACTGGACTTGTAACATCGACTCTGCTTTCTCCCCACAGAAGCTGCCAGACCTGCAGAGTTTCTCCAGCAATTCTGTTTCAGACTTTCAGCATCCACAGTTGTTCGTTTTATTAGGTGAGAATAACTGAGGAGTCGTGATATGGCAATGAGACCATGGCAACAGACACACAGACATCTCCCAATCCCGCCCTGAAACCCCAAGGCCAACTTAGGCTGACTTCCCAGATGTGACAGCATGTGTAAAGAGAACACAGGGTTAATGTTTTAAGTCCAGTGACCCTTCTTCACAACTGACAGCAGCTAGGGAGAAGCAATATTTCTGGTGACAGGAGGTGGGGGAAGTATGAGTGGATGGTTTGACAGGGAGCCGAGGGTGAGAGAAAGAGAGAGAACAGACAGGGGGGACAGAGAGAGAGAAAAATGGGTAGGCAAAGGGGTTTTTTTCTCTTTATTCATTCAAGGGATGAGGGCATCGCTGACCAGGCAGCATTTATTGCCCATCCCTAATTGCCCAGAGGGCAGTTAAGAGTCAACCACATTGCTGTGGGTCTGGAGTCACATGTAGGCCAGACCAGGTAAGGATGGCAGTTTCCTTCCTGAAAGGACATTAGTGAACCAGATGGGTTTTCCTGACAACGGATTCATGGTCATCATTAGACTCTTAATTCCAGATGTTTGCATTCAATGCAAATTCCACCATCTGCCGTGGCGGGATTCGAACCAGCGTCCCCGGAATGTTATTAGGATATTCGGGTAGGAGCAGCAGCTGAACTGAAGCTTATGGAAGTTCTCTGAATTAACAGTCCAGCGATAGTACCACAAGGCCATTGCCTCCCCCACGATGGTGATACAGGGTTCTCTTTACAGATGCTGTTAGGCCTGCTAAGTTTCTCCAGCAATTGCTGTTTTTGTTTGGGTCAGTAATTCCAGCATCTATAGTTCTTTGTTTTATTTACCATATGCACTGTGTGGACTGCAGTCCTCAGTCAGCAAGATCAGAATGATTACAGTTTTACTCTTGATGCCCTAAGTTCAACAACAGCGACACTGCACCAGAGCGATCAGAAACTGGTGCAGGAAACAAAAAGTAGTCTGACCTCCATCCCCAGTAATGATGTGATGGTCCAACATGCCAGTGTTACAGGCTCAGGGACCCAGATCCACCCCTAATCTCAGTCCTGAAAGCTGCCAACATTGCCCATCGCCAGCCTGATCCAACAACAGACACTTGATAACTGGGGCCATTGTCACAAAGATTTTTACTGATACCTTTACGGGTGTAGGATAGGAAAAACAGAATTGAAGTTAAGCCCATCATCATCGGGAATGATAGAGCACGTGAGCACAGTTGCCAATATCCTTGTCCCCGAATCACAAGGTTCGGGGTTCAAGTACGACTCCAGGGCTTGAGTACAAAGCTCGAGGCTAACACCCTGGGACAGTGCAGAGGCAGTGTTGCACTGTTGTAGGTGCCATCTCACACTCGAGATATTCACCTCACTACCCATCAACCTGCTCACCCCAAAAACAGATTATCTGGTTATTATTGCATCGCTGTTTATGGGAGCTTGCTGTGTACAAATTAGCTGCTGGACCTCCCACATTACAACAGCAACTACACTTCTAAAGGTATGGGGGGGGGGGGGGGAGTTGGAGTTCAGCGAGCTGGATGGCTGGTCCGTGATGCAGAGTAATGCCAACAAACATGGGTTGAATTCCTGCCCCAGGTGAGGTGACCATGAAGGTTCCAACTCTAAACCTCACCCCTCCGCCTGAGTAGTGTGGTGACCTTCAGGATAAATCACCAGCAGCTGTCTCCATCTAATGAGAGAGCAGCCCGAGGGTTCTCGTGAAGTGTGAAAGTCTCCATACTCCCAAAGTGCTCAATTGGCCATAAAGTTATTTGAAATGGTCAGGAAAAACACTACAAGTCTTTCTTTTGATGCTCTCGACAAGGACAGTGGTTAATATTCTGCATTAATTTCCTTATTCTATTCTCCTCAAAATATTTCTTCCACTGGGCCTTCCAACTTCCATAAGCTTCAGTTCAGCTGCTGCTCCTACCTTAATACTGCCGTAAATCTCACACATCTCCATCCTTACCACCATTGCTAATCATGATGTGGTGGTGCCGGCGTTGGACTGGGGTGGACAAAGTCAGAAACAGGTTTATTTGAAATCACCAGCTTTCAGATCACTGCTCCTATCTAACAAAGGAACAGTGGTCCGAAAGCTTGGTGATTTCAAACAAACCTGCTGGACTATAATAAAAACGGAAAGAACTGTGGATGCTGTAAATCAGGAACAACAACAAAGTTGCTGGAAAAGTTCAGCAGCATCTGTGAAGGAAAGAATCAGAGTTAACATTTCGGGTCCGGTGACTCCATCTTCACCATCGTTGCTGACCAGTAATAAATGTGTCAATTTTAAATTTCCCATGTTTAAGCTCTTTTCATGGCTTCACAATTATTACAGCAGTTATAGTAGGAACTGCCGATGCTGGAGTCTGAGATAACAAAGGTGTGAATTTTTTCTGAAGAAGGGTCCAGACCCGAAAAGTCAGCTTTCCTGCTCCTCTGATGCCACTTTGCCTGCTGTGTTCATCCAGCTGTACACCTTGTTATCTTGTCACAGCAGTTATCTCTTTTGACACTAAAACAGCCCTGTGCCATTTTTTGTGTCACCTTTAGTGTGGAAAATAATTCCAAGTTACACCACAAGGACAGGAAGAGATAATAAAATGGACACTCGGGCAGAGAAGATTGGGAGGGTATATCCCGAAGAAGCAGGTTACCATCCATCCATCCATCTTCCACACTATCCATTGACAAATTTCAGGAAGACAAGCCCCATGATGTTTGTATTCTGATACAATTCCTTTGTGAACCCAAACACACACACAAACAGAGACAGACACACAACCACACAGAGGCTCGGTGACATACATAGTCTCACGCACAATCTCAGTCTCTCACACACTCAGTCACGTCCACAAATACATGTACACAGATACAGGCTGAAGTAACAGCTCATTGTCTTTGCCTGGCATCCACAGACGTGCATCATTCACTGGTGGGTGGATATTTTGCAGACAGCAGTAATAATTCACTCATTTCGATGTACATGCATCCATAACCTAATTTCTCCCACACTGTTCCTGCTGACTGCTTAAAATAAAACTATCGTCTCAGTTACACAAGGTGAGGCCACCAACATAGACATGCACGTACTTAATACGATTCAAGCTGCCTTTGCAGCATTGTATAAGGTTTTTTTTTCCACAGATAGCTTACAGGTACAAGGCAGCACTCTCTCAATTAAGCAGCTTTATAAAGACGGCAAACTTCCAACACCCATCTAGGCCCTGACCTCCCCTGACAGCAGTTCAAACACAGAAACAGGAATTGATAGAGAAGCTCAGCAGGTCTGGCAGCATTTGTGGGAAGAAAGTAGAGTCACCGTTTGCAAGCCCGGTGATTTTACATCTGTACTGCCAGTCATCGGACTCGACGTTAACTCTGTTTTCTTCCCTGAGGGGCAGCCAGATCTGCTGAGATTCTCTGTCAATTTCTGTGTTTGTTGTGGATTCCAAAATTCGCAGCCCTTTGTTTATTTCAGCAGTTAGTGGAGAATTGGTCTTCCAGTACAGATTAATAAAATGCAAGTCATGGCCAAGGTAGCAGGGATCCCCATTGAAACTTCACAGTCCCAGGGTTAACAAATTGACGCATATCAATGTTATGAGGTTCAGCCTGGGTTAACATTACAGGTCACATTGCGAGCAGGGCAATGCCTTTGCAACTATTCAATCTGTACTTTCCCAGATCATGCTGAGTCCTAAGTAATCTTTTGCCATTACAGCAAGTGAAGCAATTTTGTACAGTCACTGTTGTGATGTGGGAAATACTGCAGCCAATTGGCACGCAGCAAGCTCAAACAAACAGCAACAAGATGATAATCAAGTGATGGGTAATGTCGATTGAGATATAAATATTGGCCAAGACATCAGGATTAATTCATAGAATTGTAGAATCCCTACAGTGTGGAAGCAAACCATTCAGCCCATCAAGTCCACACTGACCCTCCAAAGCGCATCCCTCCCAGACCCATCTCCCTACCCTATCCCTGTAACCCCACATTTCCCTGGCTAACCTACCTAGCCTGCACATCCCCAGACACTATGGGCAATTTAGTATGGCCAATCCACCCTAACCTGCACATCTTTAGACTGAGGGAGAAAACCGGAGCACTCAGGGGAAACCCACACTGAAATGGGGAGAATGTGAAAACCCCACACAGACAGTCGCCCGAGGGTGGAATCAAACCAGAGTCCCTGGCGCTGTGAGGCAGCAGTGCTGACCACTGAGCCACCGCGCCACCCACAATTCCACAGCTCCTCTTTAAAATATCACAGGTGGAAGAATTAAAATGGCAATGATTTGGCAAGAAACATATCCCTGAGTTCATATTTCACTGGTGACCTTTCAAAAAATTCATTTTTAGGATATCAACATTGGTGACTGGCCCTGTATTTGTTGCCCGTCCCTAATTACTGCCAAGAAGGGGGCAGTGAGTTGGCTTCTTGAATCAGGATTTTCTCAAACCCTTTGAGATGGGGTTAGAGTCCAAGGCAGTTAGCAAACGGTACAGGAAGGGATTGTAGAGGCATATTCAACATGTTCCCATCACCATGCCATTTTCCCAGCAGTGGGCAGGTTGCTCAACCAGAACTCAACTGAGCCACTTAAGAAATTTGCTTGGCAATTTCAAAAGGGCAGTTAAAAGTCAACCACATTGTTATGGGACTGGCGTCACACATAAGCCCAAATTAAGCAAGGACATTACGGGCTGGATTTGATTTGATTTGATCTATTATCGTCACACGTACTGAGATACAGTGAAAAGTATTGTTTTACGTGCTAAACAGACGAACCATACCTTACATAAATACATCAGGGCAATAGAACAGAATGCAGAACGCAGAACATCGTGTTGCAGCTACTGAGAATGCACAGAGAAAGACCAATCCTAAAATATGAGAGGTCCATTCATAATTCTGATGACAGCAAAGAAGAAGCTACACTTGAATTGTTGGTAAGTGTTTTTAAAAGTTTGTATCTTCTGCCCGATGGAAAAGGGTGGAAGAAAGCGTAACGGGGGTGGGAGAGGTCTTTGATTATGTTGGCTGCTTTCCCGAGACGGTGGTCAATGGAAGCATGTTACACACGGGGTGTGTTTTTGGTAGGGGTCACATAAAATAGGGAAAATAGCCAGTTCAACACCTTCCCATCCACCCTTGAGCTCATCCCCAAAATACAGACTGCCAGCAATTGGGAATAGCCAGGGTTTATTTCGCAATTTGTAAAACAATGGGAAGGAAGGGGAGAGCATCTTTGAAGGATGCCCTGTACCAGCACTCCTCTACCAAAGTGAAATGAGTCCATAAGATACAGAACTTTCAGAAGTCCCGGGAACATGTGCAAACTCAGCTATAGTGATTCCACCAAGAGTTAAATTCAAGAACTATATGAAGGAGTTGTTTCAAAGTTACTCAAGGCATTTGTACTGGGAGGAGTGTTGTTTCATAACAAGTCCCTTTAGACCTTATTTTAAAATAAAAAGACAAAGAGAATTAACTTAAGAAAACATGAACAATACATCATTAACCAACCAAAAGAAAGACAGAAGTGAATTGATACAGTCCAAGACTGGAAGTGAGGAATAAAGAAAGAGATTGAACAAATGTGGCCACACAAGGAGAGGTGTCTGAATCTCTCACATGTAGGAGGGGTTTATTTCACAGGAAGCTGAGTAACAAGTGGCAAATTACTCCACATGAAGCTACAAATACAGCCAATGTAAATCAGCTGCATGCACTCTCCTACTCCCCTACAAGCACCATTAACACGCAGCAATAAATTCATCTTGGGTTTCCAAATTTCATCTTTCATCAAGGACGAGTTCAGGCGCAAGGTTTTTGTTTTGCAAGATCAGGTAACGTTGACACCTGCTGCTGAGTCTACACCTCAATTAAAATCAAAGCCTCCAAGATCATGCTTCCTGATGGGCTTGGTGTTCAAGGTTAATCTGACAGCTGTAAACTGAAGTCGATGTGGTTTCTCTGGCCATGAATGGTCAGTGTCGGCAGGAAGAATGAGCACTCACCTGCTCTTATAAAATACTTCGGATGTGGACATCATTGGCTGGACCAGCATTCATTACCTATTCCTTGCTGTTTACATTGCTGTGGGTCTGAAGACACATGTAGGCCAGACCAGGTCAGGATGGCAGTTTCCTTCCCGAAAGGACATTAGTGAACCAGACAGGTTTTTCCAACAATCGATAATGTCAACCTGACCATCATAAGGCTCTTAACTGCAGATTTTTAAAACATTGAATTCAAATTCCACTATTTGCCAGGCCCATCTATAACAGAGAGACCAGAATTGCACACAGTATTCCAAAAAGGCCCAACCAATGTCCTGGACAGCCACAACATGGCCTCTCAACTCCTACACTCATTGCAGTGACCAATAAAAGTAAGCGTACCATCACCTTCTTCACTATCCTGTCTACTTGCAACTCGACTTCTATGTTCTACAACTATGAACCTGCACTCCAAAGTCTCTTTGTTTGGCAACACTCCTCAGGACATTACCATATACATAAGTGTATATGTCCTGCCCTGATTTGCCTTTCCAAAATGCAGCCCCTCACATTTATCTAAATTAAACTCCATCTGCCACTCCTTTGTCCATAGGCCCATTTGATCGAGGTACCGTTGTACTCTGAGGTAACCTTCTTCACTGCATTCAATTCTGGTCTCCCTGCTATAGGAAAGATGTTGTGAAACTTGAAAGGGTTCAGAAAAGATTTACAAGGATGTTGCCAGGTTTGGAGGGTTTGAGCTATGGGGAGACGCTGAATAGGCTGGGACTATTTTCCCTGGCGTGTCAGAGGCTGACCTTATCGAAATTTATAAAATCATGAGGGGTAAGGAGACGGTGAATAATGAAGGTCTTATCTCAAGTGTAGGGGAGTCCAAACCTAGAGGGCATAGGTTTTAAGGTGAGAGGGGAAAGATTTAAAAGGGACCTAAGGGGCAATTTTTTCACACAGAGGGTGATGCATGAATGGAACGAACTGTCAGAGGAAGTGGTGGACGCTGGGACAATGACAACATTTAAAAGGCATCTGGATGGGTATATGAATAGGATGGGTTTAGCGGGATATGGATCAAATGCTGGCAAATGGGGCTAGATTTATATAGGATATCTGTTCAGCATGGATGAGTTGGACCAAAGGGTCTGTTTCCGTGCTGCACAACTCTGTGACTCTATGACTCTAATACAATCTGCAACTGAAAGCCAGTCCTGGTGTTGGCAATTATGGCAATGACCCTACTATGACAACGACACTATTGCTGCTCAAGGGAGGAAACCTATCACCCATGCTCAAAAGTGATTCCATATTCCCAATAAAATGGGCAACTCCTAACTCCAGCAAGCCACTCAGTTCAAGGACCAGCAGGGATGGACAAATTATTCAAATGTCCACCTTGCCAGTGACACCAACACCCCGCCAAGCCAGAAGGGAAAAATCAATGTAAACCAATCACCTCCTTGAACCAGCTCCACTATTTAATTAAACAATGTATCATAACCCGATCTACCCAAATTGGTGCTGTAACTCGTGTCTAATAAAAATCGACCAATTTCCAGAGAGCATCATCTCCAAACCATGACGGAAGGTCATTAACTAAAAAAGTCCAGACTAAAGACAGTGGGAATATAAAACTAAAACAGAAAATGCTGGAAACATTCAGCAGTTCAAGCAGCATCAATGGAGACAAGCAAAGATTGAGGCTGATATTTCTTGATCAGAACTGAGGAATGATAGAATCAAAGATGGGCTCAATCAGCTGTCTGAACGCAAAATGGAGTGCTGATGAAATAAGCCAGCAATTACAAAACAAGCTGAAAGAAAGCTATGAAACAGAATGAAGGGAAGCATTCTGATCTTAAACTGTTAAAGTCAGTCTTCGGGCCAGAAGGTTGCACGGTGTGAGTAGAAAGGTGAGGCGTTGTTCACTGAACTCACATCAAGCTTCAGTGGAACTCTGCAGCAGGACAAGCACAGAACAGCCAGAGTGGGAGCAAAACTTATACGACAAATTGAACCTGCTGAGTATTTCCAACACGTTCTGTTTTTATTTCATCACCACTGTTCCAAACGCTCAAAAATCCGTGGTAAAATATTTCCTGGTTCAGTCAAGTTATTGAGCTGCAAATAGGCATAGATCCCAAACATAGTTCATCAAAAAATACTAAAACTCCACTCGAAAAGTGCACCTTTTACACTGAAATTTGTCTGCTTTACTTCACAATGAATGACGACTTAGTGTGCAGAACAGAAATCCTGTCTGAAGTACAAGCTAGCAAAAAAAAGGTTTTTGTTAAATTGCAGTGAAAGACAGACAATCCTCCAACATTTTTTTTGCATTTATGTTCAATCACTGGATGAGGGTGCCTCTGACTAGGCCAGAATTTATTGCCCATCCCTAATTGCCAAGGGGGTATCTAAGAGTCAACTATGTTGCTGTTGGATCAACTAAGGATGGCTGTTTTCTTCCCTAAAGGGCATTAGTGAACCAGACAATCAACAATGGACTCACGGTCATGATTAGACTCTTAATTCCAGATTTGTATTGAATTCAAATTCCACCATTTGCCATTCCTGGATTTGAATCTGAGTCCCCAGAACATTACCTGGGCCTGTGGATTAACATTCCAGTGATAATACCAATAGGCCGTGGCACCCCCACCCCCCACTGTCTGAGGAAGGGGTCACCGGATCCGAAACATTAACTCTGTTTTTTCCTTCACCGATGCTGCCAGACCTGCTGAGCTTTTCCAGCAACTTTGTTTTTGTGTCTATTTCTACACTTCATTTAGTGAATTTGGCTGCAAAGTATCACAAGAACCGCTGAAAGTGCTGCGTCATTGGTTTAAGAATCACATTGTAAAGCGGATGGGGATCACTGAGAGACATCTGTAATCCAAACATCGTCAGGCAGTACAAATGGAGCCGGTGTTTACAAGCTGTTTTCCCCTTTCTTCAACTTATGTAGGGCCAACTGGCTCTCACCTTTTGTCTCTCTAACAAAGAGACATGCCCTGAAGGAGAGGTCCTTTTGCGCAATGTGACTAATTATTCTCACTCCTGGGGGAATACAACTTCATCACAATCATCAGTTCTCTCAAGATTTTTTAAAAACTGGTCTATGACAACAAAAAAAAATTGATAATCTGCTCCTCGAAGACTGGAGTTTTATCTCAAGGCTGCATATAATACCCAACAAGACACGGGTGAAGTGGAGATGAATCGATAATTTTTCTCATTAACTTGGCCATAATACACTGCTGTTTGTTGGATCTTGCTGTGCAATAACTGGCTGTTATACTGCCAAAACAAAGCTACCATGACATTTCAAACATAGTTAACTGGCCGTAAAACACTTTGAGGCAATTGATAACAAAAAGCACGATGTAAATGCCAATATTTTCTTTTCATTGCTGTGAGTAATCGTGACATCGCCTGATTTGTACAATTTAATTGTCTTCCTTGGGATGGCTCAGTGGTTAGCACTGCTGCCTCACAGCACCAGGGACCCGGGTTCAATTCCAGCCTTGGGCGACTGTGGAGTTTGCACATTCTCCCCGTGTCTGTGTGGGTTTCCTCCCACAGTCCAAAGATGTGTAGGCTAGGTGGATTGGCCACACTAAGTTGCCTGTAGTGTTCAGGGATGTATAGATTCGGTGTGTTACAGGGGGATGTGTCTGGGTGGGATGCTCCAAGGGTCAGTGTGGGCATGATGCGCCGAGGGGCCTGTTTCCAGACTGTAGGGATTCTATGATTCCTTTTCTGCAGAAATCAACGTGCTTTTATTGGAAGATACTGCCAAAGGATTTTTTTTTTATTTCAGGGGTTATTTGCTGTAGTTTGTGAAGACTCTTTTCAAATAAACCGTTTGCTGCTGTGATTCTTACCATCAATTCCAACCTGTCCTGAACTCACAGAAGGACACCGTGGTGCGTTTACCTGATTGTCTAATATGAATAAAATGCACACACACACCCAGGGAGCACTTGAGCTTCATACTTAACAGCTTACCTGGCAGATGGTACTGCAGTATCTTGCCATTTTGCACTGGGAACAACGCAACAGAGATTCCTTCCTGTGGAGAGAAAAAAATACATTACCAACTAAATAAAACAGGACAGGTCTGCTGTTGAGTACAATTTAAATCATACAACTTGGTGACTTCATAAAGTGTTTGGGACTATGGTTTTCCTCAGCCAGTAAAGTTTCAAAATAGCAACTGACAGCAGGGTAGCTAAAAAGCGCACAATGCAAAGCAACACAAGCAAAATTATATTTACGTACATCAGCAGATAAAATTCCAAAGTGACCTCAATTTGACCAGTGATTGTTGACCACCCACTAACTCCATTTTGCTTTCAACTGTTTTCCCACTGACATGAACCAGTCAGCACCAACGAGATGAACATCATTCACCAAAAGCCAAATGTCAATGCTGATGGAAGTCATTTCCCACTGTAAAAATACAAGCAATTGCTGCTGTTATTCAGAGATTACTTGTTGAATGCAATTAGGCGCCTCAGAAATTTCTAGAGTCTTTTTTTGGAACTGCCCCATTGTGGAATTGCACTAAACCAGCAGCCCGGTGGCCTTATTAATCCACACATTGCAAGAGGTGAATAATCCGAAAGGATTCTATATGAAACAGCACAGTTTCACAAACTGTATGTAAAACGACTGCACTTATGAAGCTGTCTGCTCTGATTAAAAAGATTGCAGTCAATCAAAACAAAACCTTTTCATTCTCCTGATGCCTTAGTACAGCAATCTTTCTCACTGCCAGAAATTATTGCTGCTCTTTGTTCCTATACACTCCGAGCTGGGTCCATATGAAGAGTGGCTCAGTGGCTAGCACTGCTGCCTCACAGCAGTAGGGACCCGGGTTCGATTCCACCCTTGGGTGACTGTCCATGTAGAGTTTGCATATTCTTCCCATGTCTATGCGGGTTTCCTCTGGGTGCTCCGGTTTCCTCCCACAGTCCAAAGTTGTGTAGGTTAGTTGGATTGGCCATGCTAAATTGCACACAGTGTCCAAGGACATGCAGACTAGTAGGATTAGCCATAGGAAATGAAGGGTTACAGGGATGGAGTGGTGGGTCTGCATGGAATGGTCTTCAGAGGGCCACTGTGGACTCGATGGGCCAAACGACCGGCTTCCACACGGGAGGGATTCTATGAGACTCATGAAGAAACTACATGAGAGGAAGGGGTAGTATGGCCTCTAGGGCTCAATTTACTAACACCCTTTCCCTCACGAATAAGGATCAGATTCCATGTGCAGGAAGTAATGAGGGAAGATTTTCCCTAGGCTCTGTATCATACCAGTCAAGATAATTCAGTGTCAGGAGTGGTCACTTTGGAAGTGCCATTAGGAAACATGGACAGCAGATTATCATCAGCTGCTGAGAAATGTCACACAATTTTGCTAATCGTTTCCATTCAGCTGACCTTTGTATCCTTACTTATGCGTAGTTACAGCATCGTTAATTTTTTGTGAAGTGCTTTGAGATGCTTGAAAGGCAGGATTGGTTTCAACATTGGTTGCAGGAGGTGTGCTGTGTATGTGCTGGCTCTCTACAAGAGCAATCCCACAGCCCCCTGATTTGTTCCTATTTCCCTGCAGCTAATTATTGATTTCTCTTTCAAAGACCATGAGTCAATCTGCCTTCAGTGGCACGGAGGCGGATCCTTGATATCAAGGTGACATCTAACCAGGGTCACAAGTTCCTGCCATAGATCTTCACATGACTGAAAAAGCTGATCCACAAACTGTAGATCCATGAGGCAGGACCTCCCATAAGGTAGGAGGTCTCAGAGCAGGACTTCCTTCTCTGCCACTGCTCTTCCTCATCAATTAAGGCATGTAGAGATGGTGCAACTTGAAGGACAACCTGTCTCCATTTTGAACAATGGATAGCAAGCTCCTCCTAATCATTAAATAAATGCCGAAAGAACTCCGGATGCTGTAAATCAGGAACAAAAACAGAAGTTGCTGGAAAAACTCGGCAGGTCTGGCAGTATCTGTGGGGATAAAATTTCAGAGTTAACGTTTTGGGTCTGGTGACCCTTCCTCAGAAGGAGCCCTCCCTTCTGGTCACTGGACCCGAAACGTTAACTCTGATTTTTTTTCTTCATAAATGCTACCAGACCTGCTGAGTTTTTCCAGCAACTTCCTCTGAGGAAGGGAGGGTTCCTTCTGAGGAAGGGTCACCAGACCCAAAACGTTAACTCTGATTTTTTATCCTCACAGATGCTGCCAGACCTGCTGAGCTTTTCCAGCAACTTCTGTTTTTGTTCCTCCCGATCATTAACGTCAATGCTGCTGTACTTCATGGGGAGATTCAGAATGTATTAGCTGCATTTTTATCATGCTGCCCCGGAACACTGGCTGTTTCAGAGTTGGGAAAACAGGATCTGGACAAGGAGACATTATTCAACTGTCAGGACATACTGCCCTCAAGCTCAGCGCAACTGGCTTTCAAAAGTTTTGGCCAAATGCTGGGGGAATGGTCTTCAAGGAGGACCCTAGTGCCTGCTCGACTGTCCTCCCTTTGAATTCGGTGGATCCAGAGAAGACTGTACAGCTAGAATTTCATGAGCGCTCTCATATGTCACTAACACACAGTCCATGACTCAACACATGGTAATCACAGCTCTATATGCTCAGACTTTTGTTTACTCGCAGAGATCTTTTATTTGCTGAGGTCTTTGTTGTCAAACACTTGCTGCTGTAGTTGGGAAAAGGCTGTGCGAGCACCACAGAGCCAGTGTTGGATCTTCTCAATGGCAGCTGCCAGGATTTTATGAGGAGCACTCAACATACAAACCCTGCCACAGTCTCAGGCATAGACCCATCAGATGAAGGGTCTAGGCCCGAAACGTCAAGCTTTCCTGCTCCTGTGATGCTGCTTGGCCTGCTGTGTTCATCCAGCTCTACACCTTGTTATCTCGGATTCTCCAAAATCTGCAGTTCCTATTATCTCGGATACTGTCTCAGGCAGTACATTCTGGATCCTCATCACTCACTGCGTAAAATAGCTTTTCCTCATGTCGATATCGAATTAAAGTGATTAAAACATCCAGGGTATTCTGCTCCTTGATCCTTCTGCTGATGCAAGTAGTTTCTTACCTCTCCCAAATCTCCTGAGCTTTCAGCTTTCCAGTTCCAGCTGTGGCTCAGTTGGTAGAACACCTGCTTCTGAATCAGAAGGTTCCGGGTTCTAGTCCTATTCTGGGAGCTGAGCACAAAAGTGAAGACAGACACCCCAGCGAGGAACTGAGGGACTGCTGTTCTGCCAGAAGCACAAATGTAATGAGACGCCAAGGCCCGAGCTCAGGTGGAGGTAAAATATCTGGCAGCACTATTTCAAAGAAGAGGCAGGCAGGCTTCCCTCAGTATCCTGGCCATCATTCATTACTCAATCAAAACCATGGAAAAAGTCACATAACTGTTTGCTACATTTCCTGCATCGCAACAACTACGCCTTAAGGCCCACTCAATTGGTTGCAAAACACTTTTGTGGTCATGAAAAACGTGATATAAAGAACCTCTCCAGCCATGGAGTCATAGATTCATACAGCGCAGAAAAGGCCCCTCTGCCTATCAAGTCTCCACTGACATAATGACCACTAATGATGCACTAATCCCAATATCCTGCACTTGTCCCCTATTATTCAATGCTATAATATTAGAAACGCTCATCCAAATACTTTCTTTAAAGACTGTAAGGTTTCCGGCTTCCACTACCTTCCCAGGCAGTGCATTCCAGATTCCAACCACCAGCTGTGTGAAAATTTCTTTTCCCCAATCCCCTCTGAATCTCCTACCCCTTACCCTAAAACTATGCCCCCTTGTGATTCACCCCTCAACCAAGGGGGACAGCTGCTCACTATTCACCCTGTCTCTAACCCTCATAATCTTATACAACTCAGTCATGTCCTCAGTCATATCTAATTGCTCCTTATAGCTCAATTTCTCCATTCCAGACAACATCCTGGTGAATGTCCTCTGTACCCTCTAGTGAGGTGACCAGCACTGCACACAGTGCTCCAGCTGTGACTTATCCAACGTCCTGCACAACTCCAACATTACCCCCTTGCTCTTGTACACTATGCTGCAACTGATGAAGCAAATATCACATATGCCTTCTTAACTATCCAGTATATATGCTCTGCCAACTTCGGGGATCTGTAAATAATTACTCCAAGATCCCTCTGTTCCTCTAAGCTACCCAGTATCCTGTCTTTTAATAAAATACTCCCTCATCGTGTTTCTTCTTCCAAAGTGCATCACCTCACTCTTATCAGGGTTAAATACTATCTGCCACTGGTCTGCCCATCTGACCAACCCATCTATATCTTCCCATAAACTACAAGCATCTTATTTGCTGTTATCCACCCTACCAATCTTGGTGTTGTCTGCATATTTGTTTAACATTTCCCCACATTTTATCACTATCATTTACGTATATAACAAACAATGAGGGTCCCAGTACTGATTGTTGTGGTACACCGCTGGACAGCAACCTCCAGTCACTCTAACAGCCTTCTATCACTACCCTCTGTGTCCCATTACCGAGCCAGTTTCTGATCCATCTCACCAAGTTTCCCTCCATTCCATGTGCTTTAACCTTCTCAATCAGTCTCCCGGTGGGACCTTTGTCAAAAGTTTTGCTGAAATCCATATAATCTCCATCAATTGCACTTCCCTCGCCCACACACATTTTCAAAAACTTCTAACCAATTAGTTAGGCATGACCTCCATCTGACAAAGCCATGCCTTTCCAAGTGGGTGTTAATTTGCACCTTCAGAATTTTCTCGAGTCATTCCCTACCACTGATGTAAGACACACTGAGCTATAAGTTCTTGTGCATCTCTACCACCTTTCTTAAAAAGTGGAACCACATTAGGCATCCTGCAGTCCTCTGGCACTTGCCCCGTGGCCAGAGAAGATATAAAAATTTGAGTCAGAGCCTCTGCAATTTCCTGCCTCAGCTCCCACATCAGCCCTAGATGCAATTCATCCAGGCCAGGGGACTTCTCTGTTTTTAAGCCTGACAAAGCCTCTAATACCTGCCCATTTTCTGCATCAAACTGCGCAAGTTCCTCACAGCCTCTTTTCCTGAATTCCGTACCTACATTCTCCTTTTCCAGAATGAAGACTGAAGAGAAATATTCATCCAACAACCTTCCAATACTCTGCGGCTTCACACACACCCTTGGTCCCTAATGGCTTTACTCCTTCCCTGGTTAACCTCTTCCCTTTACTGTTTTTATAACATATTTTAGGATTTTCCCTGATCCTGTTCACAAGTCTTTTCTCATGCCCCCTTTCTGCTCATCTAATTGCTTTCTTCAGTTTCCTCCTGCACTTCCTGTATTCCTCTCAGGCTGCAGCTGAATTGCTCTCTATGGACTTGCTAAAAGCCCTACTTCTTCTTCCTCATCCAGTCCTGAATTGTCTTAGATATCCAGAGTTCTCTGAACTTATTGCTCCTACATTTCCCTCTGACAGGTACATGTGGATCTGTACTGTCCACGGCTCCTTTTGAATGCCCTCCATTGGTCTGCTGTTGACTTACCTGCAAGGAGCTGTTCTCCCAGTCTACATTGGCTAGATCCTGCTTTATTTTAATAAAACCTGTCTTCCCCCAATCTAAAGCCATCTTTTGCAGGCCACCTTTTTCCTTTTCCAGAACCAACTTGAACCATACCATGTTGTGGCACTATCACTAAAATGTTCCCTCGCTGCCACATCGAACATTTGTCTGTTTTCTTCCCCAGAACCAGGTCTAGCAGAGCGCTGTCCCTTGCTGGGCCTTCTACGTATTGATACAGAAATCTCCCCTGGATACATTTCAAGAAATCCACTCCATCTAAACCCTTAACACTATGACTATCCCAATTTATGCTGGGAAGTTGAAATCCCCCGGTATAATTACCCAATCATTACTCTTAAACACCTCTGTGAACTGTCTACATATTTGCTCCTCTATTTCCCGCTAACTCTTTGGGGGCCTATAATACAATCCCAGTAAAGTAGCTGCCCACTTAACATTCCTAAGTTCTACCCACAAAGCCTCGTTTGAGGACACTTCCAAGATATCATAGAGTCATACAGCATAGAAACTGAACCTTCAGTCCAACTAGTCCATGCCGGCCAAGTTTCCCAAAATAAACTATGCCCACTTGCCTTTGTTTGGCCCATCCCTTCCAACCAAATCCACAGAACTGAAGTTCCTCATTCTCAGAACCATTTTCATCCAGCTTTTCAGCACCCTCTCTAAAGCCTTGACATCTTGCCAAACGTGAGGTATCCAGAAATGAACACAATACTCCAGGTAAGACTGTACCAACATTTCAAATGTTGTTCTATGACAGATCTAAGTCAAATGCCCTTGAGACTTATTAAGTGTGTTCAAAACATTCATTATTTTGTAAGAGACCATAAAATTACCTACATTCAAAGAATCCTCACCAAAGCTCACTTTGGTTTTCAATGACACACAGAAAGACAGCTTCACGTTCTCGGTACAGGCCCAGTGACAGCAAACTCATCCATAGTCAGAAGGAACAGGTTTATGGTTCATTCCAAGGGCTCTAGCCAAACTAACAAGGATGAGTGCAGCATTGTTAGAGGGCCGTCTTTCAGGTAAGCTTTGAAACCAGAACCAAATCTCCTCATTTAGATCAAATAGACTTTACAAGATGACGTAGCATGATACCCTGGCCAAACGTTAATCCCTTATCAACACACCCCATGCAGAATAACAAGAAATTCACCTCATTGTTGACTGTGAAACCTTGCCGACCACAGCATACATATCAGAAAAGGATGGGCAGGCTGGGTCTCTTTCTTAGTAGAAAGCTGAGGTCTGAGCTGGAAATCTAAATACATCTACCGTTCCCCTTTAGCTACAGGAGTTACTTCTTCAAAAAACTAATTTATCGAAGTCTAAAACACAAATTGCTGAAAATGCTCAGCAAGTCTGGCAGTATCTGTGGAGAGAAAGCACAGTTAACGTTTCAAATCCAGTGACCCATCTTCAGAACTGGCTTATTGTAGTTCTTTATAGAAATGACTTGTATCATGGACAAAGGGAAACCAGTAGATTTATTGCACTTGGATGTCCAGAAGGTATTGATAAAGTACCACATCAAAAGTTATTGTGGAAATTAAAAGCTCTTGGTGTTGGCGCAAACATATCATCATGGACAGATGACTGGCTGCCAGGAAGCAGAGAGGAGAAATAAGTGGGGTTTTTTTCAAGCTGGGGGGATGTTACAAGTGGGGCTGAGACCCTACTCTTTGCAATGTATATAAACAATTTGGATGAAGGGTTCAAAGATACATTGGTTAAATTTGCTGAAGACACAAATATAGGTAGGAAAGTGAGTTATGAAGGAGACTTAAGAAGCTTACAAAGTCATATAGATAGTTTACATGAGTGGTCAAAGATCTGGCAAATGGAGCACAATGTGGGAAAAGGTGAAAAAGTCCATTTTTGTAGAAAGATTTTTTAAAAAGCGTATTATCAAAATGATAGATAGCGGAGCTCTGGGTATCCTAGGACATGAATCAAAAAGGATTATCTGCAGGTACAGCAAGTAATCAGGAAAGCTAATAGAATGTTTATGTTTACTGTGAGGGAAAGTAAATGCAAGAGTAGGAAGATTATGCCTCAATTATACAGGGCATTGGTGGGACCACAGTTGGAGTACCGTGTACAGCACGAGTCACCACACTTACGGAAGGATGCTAATGCATTGGAAGTAGTTTAGAGGAGGTTTAGTCAATTAATACCTGGAATGAGCAGGTTGCCTCACGAAGAAAGCCTAGACCTGTGTCCTCTGGAGTTTAGAAAATTAGAGTTGATTTAATTGAAGTATAAAAGATTCTGAAGGGACTTGGCTGGGTGGATGTGAAAAGGATGTGCCCACTTGTAGGAGAATCTAGAACTAGGGGACACTGGTTAAAGACAAGTTTCATCCATTTACTTCACAGATGAGGAAAAAATATTTCACTCAGAGGGTTGAGGAAGGAGTTCAGCAGCAAAGACAGTTGAGAAACATTGGCAGACCTTTAAGAAGATAGTTCATGGCTCAAAGCAAAGATGGATTCCAGCGAGGAAAAACGATTTTAGGAAGAGGATAATGGCTAGCCACAGAAGTTACGAATAGAAGAAAGCACAGAAGGAAGAAAAAATAATCCAAGATAACAAGGCGTGGGGCTGGATGAACACAGCAGGCCAAGCAGCATCATAGGAGCAGGAAAACTTGACGTTTCGGGCCCCCAAAATCCAAATTTGGCATGGATTAGTGGTAAGCTAGAGGATGGGGAAAGTTTTAAAAAACAACAAAGGACAACCAGAAACATAATAAAGAGGGATAAACTTTGAGGGCAAACTTGCAAGTAATATCAAGACAGACAAAAAGAGCTTATTTATATACTTAAAAAGAATGAGAGAAGCCAAATTGAACATCAACCCTTTAGAGAATCAGGCTGGAAAATAACGAAGCGAAACCAGGAAACGGCAGAGTTGAATAAATACATTGCATCCATATTGAAAACACTAATAGCATTCTAAACTTAGAAAATAGTCAATGGGCAAAAAGAGGAGATGAAATAAATACAATAACTATCAATGGGGAAAAAGTGCTACAGAAACTCATGGGGCTAAAGACTGTTACATCTCCTAGACTTGATGGGATGTATCTTAGAATATCGAAGGAAGTAGCTACAGAGATAGTGGATGAACTGGCAATAATCTTCCAGGAATCATTATATTCTGGAAAAGTCCCAGAGAATTGGGAAAGCTGCAATGTAATGCCTTTCTTCAAAAGGAGAAGGATATAAGAAAACAGGTGACCACAGGCAAGTTAGTTTAACATCTGTTGTTGGGAAAATTTTAGAGTCTATTATAAAGGACGTCACAGTAGAGAATTTAGAAATACATTATTTCATCAAGTACAGTCATCATGGCTTCATGAAGGAGAAATCATAGCTGACAAATTCTCTGGAATTCTTTGAGGATGCACCGAGCAAGATCAATCAAGGGGAAGCAGTGGATGTAGTCTATTTGGATTTTCAGAAGATATTTTGAAAGGCACCTCATATTAGGCTATTTACTAAGATAAGAGCCCGTGGTGTTGAAGGTAGTATATCAGAATTCACAGAGGATTGGTTAAACAATAGAAAACAGAGTTGGGATAAGGAGAGCATTTTTAGGATGGTAACCTGTAACTAGTGAAGTACCACACATCAGGGCTGAGGCCACAGTTGTTTACAAATATGTTCACGACTTGGTTGAGGAAAGTGAATGCACAGTAGCCAGGTTTATGAATGCTCAAAAAATAAGGTGGAAAGGCGAGTAATGAGGTCAACACAAAGAGCATGTGAAGGGACATAGACAGGTTAAATGAATGGGCCAAAAAAATGTGGGAGAATGCAAGCGGTTACACACTGTGTGAGCAAGAATAGAGAAGCTGAGTATTATTTAAATAGAAAAAGCCATTAGAAAGCTACAGATGGGGGATTCAGGAGTCCTCATGCATGAACCATAAAATGCTAGTATTCAGTTCAGCAGATAATAATGAATGGAAACAGAATTTTGGCTTTTATTTCAAAGGAAATGCAGTATAAAAGTAGGTATGGTATGCTAAACGATTCAAAGTACTCACCAGATGACAGCTGGAATACTGAGAGGGTTAAATGGGGCAACTAAAAAGAGGCTCAGGTGGAGCATGAAGGAGAGGTTCAAAAAAAATCAGTCTAAGGATTTATTTACTGACCCGAGGGCACTAAATATTCATGTGCATCAGTCCTCAAGTTCAACAACAGCTGCCGTGCATCAATCTCCACGGTCCCAACAGCAGAAATGTCTGACATTTTCAACCATTATGGGCTCTTCATGGATACTGCAATGAATTATTGAGTTGTTGTACATCATGCAAGGGGCACCTGTAAATTGTTCAGTCAAAACTGAGGGCGGAAGATGAATTGTGGCATTTGGATGGGGTGGGGAGAGATCATTTCCATGGCAACACACAGCATATTAATAAATCAATGGATTAAAAATTTAAGTATATCATCCCCTGCCAAACACAATTTGATTTCAGTCATGCATGAATAAGGAGGAATTGATTGAATGCACAAGAAGATTCCAGCATTACACCCTTCAAACAGTCTCTCACTCAGCTGTCACAACTCCTTGACTATATCAGACAGGGACTACAATCTCACTATCAACTGGTAAAGCAGATACATGCATTTTCTCACTACCACCCATCAACTATATAAGCTCACTCTCATGTTACAACTCATTTGGACATTATGCACAACCATCCTCAAGTTAAGGAACTGTTTAGGAAGGGTTTGGGATATGCCATCTCAATCAGGGAGAAGTCTCATATCTCAGCCCATTCCTACAGAACAGGCATCAGATCACAGAACCATCTGAGAAGAGGAGTTGCAGATCACAGGCTTGTTCAGTAGGAGAAGACTCAGACCAGAGCCTGATCCAGTTGAAGGCATATCAGATTCTAGGTCGAGCAGGGATGGGCAGCCTCAGATTACAGGTCCTTCCGGGAAAAGCCTTAGATTACAGAACCAACCAAGAGGAGGAGCCTCAAATTACAGGCCCACCTGGGACGAGAAGCCTCAGATATCAAACCCATCTGGAAGAATCCTAAAATTACAGGACGAACAACCTCAGAATATAGATCCATCTGGGAGAAGACTCATATTAGAGGACCACCCAGGAGAAGGAGCCTCAGATTTCAGGTCCATCTGGGAGGAGTTGTCTTAGATTACAGGCTCTTTGGAGAGGATAACATTTACATTACAGGCCCAACTAGAAGGAGCAGACTCAGATTACAGGCTGATTGTGAGCATTGTTCTGCTAAAGTTCTCGATGACCATCAAGAATGGGAAGACTTGGGACAATTTCATCACCTGTTCCATTTCGAAAGTGTCAGTATAGTGTAGAGTTATGACCATTAAGTAATTTTGAGATGTAGTCACTGTTGCAATGTAGGAAATGAGCAGCTAACCTTCACACAGCAAGCTCCCAGAAGCAGTAATGCAGCAACAACCAGACGATCAGTGTCTCTTTTCAGTCACCAGTTGTGAAATAACTATCGGCCAGAGAGGACTACCCCAAACTCCTTGAGAAAGGGGCTTCAGGATATTTTGTACACTGAGGGCAGACGAGGCTTCAGTTCAACATAACATTTGACAGTGGGCACCTCTGATGCAGTGCTGCACTCCCTCTAACTACAGAGGAATGTTAGCCTGGACTGCGCACTCCGGGCTCTGGAGAAGGACTCAATCTTTCGACCTATTGACTCGAGAGGCGAGAGTGCTATCACTGGGCCATGGATGATACTTCTGCTGTATTGAATAGACCCGTCATTGCTGCTGCTGTGACAGTAACAAACTCCTGCTTGTTAACGCTTTAATCATAAATAGCTTCCCTCGGTCATCATCAGGATACCCATTCTTTATGGGCATCTGCACCAATGATTTATGATGTCTCCGAGATTGGGAATTAAGCGATTAAAAGGAGAAGCATCTGCAATTCACTTCAACAGCACATTACCAACTGAAAGCTGTTAAAATCTACTGACATCCCATTATAAACTATTCAAATGAAGCGGCTCACAGCATTTAAATTCTAATAAATTGCAGCCTTTATCATCTGCAAAACACTTTGCAAAAGGTCATATTTCAAGTCATCGTTGCATTAATTTTTTACATGTACCTTGTATCTTGTTCAAAGATCATGCTCTGTAAGCGAGATCTGGGCACTGATTATGGTCAGATTCAAATATTTCAAGAAGTCTAATAACACTCAATATTTAAAACCAGCAACAAAAATATAATTTTTTTTGATAGAGTCAAAGTGTTGTACAACGTCCCAGGGCGTTTGTCAAAAGCAGGCATCAAACAAAAATCGACACCGAGCTGCATAAAACAAAACTGGGGAAACCTAACCAAAGGCTAGTCAAAGAAATAGTTTTTAAGGAGCATCTTAAAGACATAGAGAGAGAGAGGAAGGGGGGGTAGAAGAGAGAGAGAGAGCAGTTTAAGGAATTCCGAAAATTGGGAGCAAGGCAACCAATGATACAGCTGTTAATGATAAAGGAATTCAAATTGGGGATATGCAAATCCAGAGCTAACGTAGCACAAAATTGAACATTAACAATGCCGGACTCAGGTTGTCATCACTGGTACTCCCTTTTATTAAGCTTATGGCATCCAATAATCAGGATAAAGTCTTGCAAACTGACATCTGTTAGGTATTGCTGAAAAGCAAACATCTTCTAGAGGATTAACTGGCCAATTTCTTTCCCCTTTCCTCTTTATTAACAAGGACAATACAGAAATAAATCACCTAAACGTCACCTAACATTTATGTCTGACCGGGAGCATAGTAACACGCGTTAAATAAGCCTCCATAAAAAGAGATAACCAATGAACATTCTCATGTAGGCCTAGCATTTATAATCCTTGATGGTCCCATCAGTATATCGCCTTCACTTTGTCAGAGGCGCAGTCTATAACACTTGGATCACAGTTGATCAGCACAATTACTGTCCGTGCTAATTCAGAGGATGGAAACACAGTCATTTGGGATTATTGCACCAGAGTTCAAGTATGGCTTGGAACATTTCTGAAGGTGGTTTGCTTGAGACAGGAAAACCAGGGAATGCGTGGGGCCAGAAAGGAGCCACGTGGGATCAACGAGGAGGTGTCGTAAAACAAATTACCTCCAAGTTACCTTCATCCAGGTGCTTGCCTGGTAGCAGGAGAGCATCCGTTCTTGAGATAAAAGGTACTGCAGATGCTGGAGAATCCGAGATAACAAGCATGGGGCTGGATGAACACAGCAGGTCAAGCAGCATCATAGGAGCAAGAAAACTTGACGTTTCGGGCCTAAACCCTTCAACGGATCATTTTACAATTAACTCCCCCTAATGTAATGTACACTTCAATCAGGTGTGAATAGGCTGACCTCAGATGTGACATTACCAAAAAAATAGTGGCTCCACACTTCACTTTCAAGAAAGGAGAGCATATCTTTGGTGCAGGAGAGAAAGAAACATGCATGGGGGTGGTTTACAAAACTTAAAAATTGTCAACATAAATGCAACACATGGGGCCTTTTCGCGCGGTTGTCCTGTCTCTATCCCTGCGGCAAAAGATCCAGGTTCAAGTGCCACCTGCTCTGGAACGGTGTGTCACAATATGTACAGGCAAGCTGATCAAAACATTTTTATTAATCACACATCATGTGCAATTAAAACACGTACTTCAATTACTCGATAAAAGTGGTGAGGCAATCCCTTTTTGAAACAAAATCAAAGCCTGCTTCCGTTCTCAAGTCTTACAGTTGCTAACTGGGCAAAGGCAAAGAGGAAATGCCTTTATTCACCCACCACCTGAAGGAGGGCGGCACAGGCTCCAGTCAAATTCAAAACAAGTGAAGAAATGTTCCTTCACCCAACTATCAACAATTCATTTGCTAACAACAGTGGTTTCAAGCTGCATCATTTATTATTGATGAAAGGGGCAATCATGACTTTACAGAAAATATACTGGCTCCATTAGGTTCTGTATAATCTACAAGCTAACCTTTACTGAGTTCACCAGAAGGTCAGCCATCAGCAAAAGAGCTGTGCACTTTGGGTCTCCTTGCTTTATTTTCCTCTCTTCAATAGCATCGATGCTTCAATTAACCTTCAAAGGCACTGATACACAGGGCTACATATCACTCCGATTAGCTGCAGGCACTCTGGATTTAGTCACAACCACTACACATAATTTTGGAAGACAGAAGTCAGGCTGATCTATTCCCAAAAAGTGCTGTGCTGCAGGGATGGAAGAAAGAATGAGGAACTGAGACAGCCCATCATCCCCTCTCCAATCAGGTTGGTAGCCCTTATCCAGTGCAGCGACAAGGAGCACTGCGAACAAAGGAGGACAGTCATTCGAAGTTGACTTGAAATGAACCGATACTTTGAAAGTCCATACACACAACTGAAGTGCAGGTAGTGCACACACCTCGTCCAATTTTGTATTGACATTATCAAGGAGACGTTTATGGACATCAAATTCAACACAAGATAGGTGTTAAAATTAATTGCACTCCATGTACCAGTAGTAAGGCTATCACAACAATAGAAGTCATGGGTGGCACAGTGGCTCAGTGGTTAGCACTGCTGCCTCACAGCACCAGGGACCCAGGTTCAATTCCACCCTTGGGCGACTGTCTGTGTGGGTTTCATCCGGGTGCTCCGGTTTCCTCCCACAGGGTGGGTGGATTGGCCATGCAAAATTGCCCAGTGTCCAGGGATGTTTAGGTTAGGTGGGTTAGACATGGGAAATGTAGGGGAATGGGTCTGGATGGGATGCTCTTCAGAGGGGCAGTGTGGACTTGTTGGGCTGAATGGCCTGTTTCCACACTGTAGGGACTCTATGACTCTAATGTTAAACCAGAATAACAAGAACTTGCGCAGCATTATGAGAAATACTGTTTTCATATTCCGCGGTTACATCAGCATGCCGACTGATTTTGCATTTCCAACCTCAGGAGCACCATAGAACCTCATCTGCAATTTCTGCTCAAGGATCCAGAGTTATAAGCTGGAAATGTAGACAGTCTGATAGACTGCAAACCTGGTTATGGTCACTGTTCACCCAACAGGAGCCCTGTACATTGAAACAATTCAGAAATCACATCCAAGAAGTGTACAATCCCAAGTGACCACTATCTCTCTGGCACTCACTAAGGGATGAATGGACCCAGTGCTGCAAATTCCAAAGGTTTTCACCCAAGGCAGTGGAGAATTAATCAAACTTTCACTCAGGCAACCAGAGGTGCTATATAAATGCAAGTTGGGGTGGAGACAAACTCTGATAGGCTTGCAGGCATTTTTCTATAAGAGTTCAAAGTCACACTTGTACATTGCACATTTCTAGGCATTTTATAAGAACTTTGGGGATGGGACAATCAAAGAGATCAAGAATCTTTGCTTTAGAAGATTGTATCTTTGGGGCATTTGCTACTTAAGCCTCTCATGATTGAGCCCACTGTAATGCTGGAAATTGCTGTCATTTTCTGGTAGCACTTTGTCTTTTTCTGTGAGCAGACTGGTCTGGCACATTGGGCAAGCTCAGCGATGCTGATCCCATTAACGTTCTGATGTTCTTCACAGCACATATCTCTTTGGTCAGCCTTGGGTTGACATTTAATCCAGTGCGTGGGCTCGTCATACATTATTTCCTCACGATTCCTGTTACATCCCAGTTATCTACGATACTTTGGTCAGGCGTTTCTTACAAGAAAAAGTGCTTGGAGTTTAAAAATTAGTGGATCGCTAAAACAAATTAGGGAACCGGATAAATGTTTGGATTGGGAAAATGTTGCATGGCTACAGGAAAGAGTGGGAGAACAGGATAAATTGGACTGCTCTGTGAAGGGATGGACACAAAGATGACGGGCCTCCTGTGTATCATTCTAGGACTCACTTGTTTTCCAATATGCTTTCTTCACTGTCATTTTGCCTCCAATATCTGGTGCCATGATGTAATCTGTTATCGATCAAGACCAAATTAAGTCACAATCAGAGTCATAGCGCTGCTGTCACTGAGCGAGGAATCGTTTTAAAAAAACCAGAATGTTAGAGATTCAGGAGGACTGGCAGCGCCTATAGAAAGTTCATGTTTCAGGTCCAGAGTGCCGCCTCCTCTTCTGCTGAGTTTCTGCATCATGTTTTTCTGTTTTTGCTTCAGACTTTCAGCATCTGCATTATTTTGCCATTACTTGAGTTGTAATCCACAAATGGAGGCTCATGTTCTGAGGACATGGCATTGAATACCAGTATATGGCTGAATTTGAATTTATTTAAGAAATATGAAATTAAAAGAGAGTCTAATCCTGTATTGTCAACTGTAGTGAAAATCAATCTGAGCCAATTACCGCCCTATCAATCTACTCCCAAAATGATGGAAGGATTTGCAATCAGCGCTATCAAGCAACATTTGCACAACAATAGCCTGCTCTTTGATGCCTGGTTCCTCCAGGGTCACTCAGCTCCTGACCTCGTTACAGCCTTGGTCTAAACATGGACGAAAAAGCTGAACTCTAGAGGTGAGGTGGCAGTGATAACCTTTGATACCCAGGCAGCAGTTGATTCTGTGAGGCATCAAGGAGCCTGAGCAAAACTGGAGTCAATGGAAATCAGGGGAAACACTTCATTGTCTGGAGTCATACCCAGCAGAAAAGGAAGACAGCTATCTCAGCTCCCGTACATCTCTGTAAGGGTTCCTTAGGGGAGTGCCTTAGGCCCAATCATCTTCAGCTGCTTCATCAGTGATCTTCCCTCCATCATAAGGTCAGAGGTCAGGATCTTTGCTGATGATTGTAATCACAAGTGCCAGGCGATAACCAACTCCAAGAAGAGGGAATTTAACCATTGCTTCTTGACACAGAATGCCGTTATCATCAGTTTGACAAATGTTGTCCACAAAATGGCTGCCACAAACATTTGCAAAGCAGTAATGATGCACTTGTAAATCTGTTGCAACTCTCCGCTTCTGAGAAGGCACATTTTAAGCTGGCACACTTTCAAACGCCAAGTAATTAATTTTGAAACAACACATGGAACTGTAAGAAAAAAAGACATGGAATAGTCTGTAAATGAAAACATGGCACCATATTGCTTTGATGATATTTCTGTTTAAATCAGCAACATGAGCTGAGTAGAACAGTGATGAGCTATTTTTACAATCTGATGAGTCTGCTTGGAACCAACCCAGACAGATGGGTTACTCTATGCCCTTTGTAAGGACCCCCTGTAAATTAGTTTGCGCATGCAAATCTATCCTGATAGCCGCAAATGCACTCAAAGAATCCTAAAGAACAGCAACCAACAGGTATCGGAAAGGTTACAATCAAGTCAACAAGGAATGGTGCAATGCCAAGACGAATTGTGAAACATATGAGGAATAGTAGCTACCCAGTGAGTCTCCAGTTAGCAAATGGCTTACATGCAGCTGGTCACAGTTCAGTAAAATATCCAGTTCAGCATTTTCCTCCATCTGCAAATTACAAAGCACACAGTTCTGCCACATCCTTCTAAAGTTTTGAGTGTGGTTCCATGGTCGAAAGTGTGGCAGGCGGTTTATGAACTTTCAAAGTTTATAACAAGTTAACAAAAACCAAAGAGCAACATTTCTCAAAGTGCAGGAAACGCACACATTAGACATTATTTCACAAAAGCTTTCAGCACGTGAACAGTTCCAATCACCCTTTATGCCTCTGCTTGGCCCTATAAATAATGAGTGCTATGTTTAACTGCATTGACCAATCCTATAAAGGCAGCTGCTGAACTAGTTTTCAGGCTGGCATTAGTCTGTTTAAACATCCTGCCCGAAAGTGCAAGCTTCCCACCCAGAATAATGTTTCTCTCTCTCACAGACACAAACACCGACACACTGGCTTATTTGTGGCAGCCAATTCTGTCCTTATAAATCTTCACATTCAGAGCATGCGGG
Source organism: Ginglymostoma cirratum (assembly GCA_024137785.1). Taxonomy (NCBI): domain Eukaryota; kingdom Metazoa; phylum Chordata; class Chondrichthyes; order Orectolobiformes; family Ginglymostomatidae; genus Ginglymostoma; species Ginglymostoma cirratum. The sequence continues at coordinate 10,212,202 of JAHRHZ010000018.1, forward strand.
TGGCACCACATACGACTCTTCAAATATTCAAATGAAATGCTGAGGTTCTTTTTATCAGAAAGAGCGATACCTTTTTGTTTAAAAAGAAATAGCTTAATGTGCCACATTTGGCTGTGGCATCAACCCAAATGCCCACCAAATGCTTGAAGGAGTCTCACACGGTTTGGCTCCAGACTGAATGGCCAGGCACTGACTCTCCGCAAAGAGAAAGCAACATAAAGTCAGCCAAAAACAATAAAATAATTCAAACAATTAGGGTGAGCTTCAGAATGAGGAGAATTGAAGTGCTGCCACCAAGAGAGATAGCTGTTGGTTAGGGACAATCTCCCTCATGGGAAACAAAGTGAATCCCAAAGAGTTGCTCTTGTGAAGGCAGAGTTTTTTTCACATTTATCAGTGGTTGCTAATTGTAATCTTTTGTATCAATATAGCTCTGTAGGTAGTGAGTCCGCTTTTCCTTGGTGTTTTTTTTTTTGCCTTTTATTGACAAACATTTAGTTAATTGGCCAGTCAACATCATTGTCACCACATAGTTGGCAAAAGAGGAGCCACAGCTTCAGCCGATCAACACAACAATGATCAGTTGTATTCACCCCAGAATATTCCTTTTAGGAAGAGGGTGTTTGAATTTTACTCAAATTAACACAGAACTCTCAAAATGGGGAAAAAAGGGCCATTTCCCTGCATCAAGCCCCAAAGCCTGTCCTGCTTTCTGTAATTGTGCTTTCATTTCACTCCAGAAAGAAGCACAGGTAGGCCAACAGTAAGAGTCGTTAAGTTTTATTCTTCAGAGTTATTGGAGCCCTGCAGCATGAGACTGAACTCATTTTATAATGACACACGTGGATAGGCCCTTGCCCCAGAGCATTCAAAAGTGCATTTTATGTCAGCAGAGGAAATGACCAGGTAAAGATTGTAAATAGGATTGCATCAATTACTGACAGCCTGTTTGGAAAGCAGGGAAGTGTCTGGGTGGGATGTTCTTCAGGATTTGGTGTGGACTTGTTGAGCCAACTGGCCTGTTTCTGATGAAAGAAAACTCTATCGAAATATTTTTAGTTTGCTATTGTCTAACATTGAGGGCAAGTTGAATGAACCGCCAGAAGAAGTGGTAGATGCAGGTACATTTACAACATTTAAAAGATATTTGGACGGGTACATGGATAGGAAAGGCTTAGAGGGACATGGGCCAAACACAATGATTACAGCTGAAGTGTCACGAATCGTTCATTTAGACAATTATACAAAACCAATCGTTTGCGAATATTTTCAATTTAAACTCGCCTGGCAAAGCATATGATTATCTTGGGAGCTCAGCAAACTTGCAAACAAATGGGTACAGCAGCAAGTGGCAGCTTTCCAGGATAAATAGCAAATCCAAATTTTTCACGGAAATGAAAATTGTTACGAATGTCTTCTATTAGGAGTCTCGCTCTTGCGGGAATTTGTTCTGCCAGGTTTGGGAGTTGATTGCCAAGTGAACACTTTAAACACTTCACCACATGCGGAATCCATTCCAAAAGGCAACGTGAGCTGCACTACAACGTATTCGAAAATCTATCAAATTTCAAATAACGGTATGCCAACCGGCCGTCACCCCGCGCCCCCCACCGCCCCCCCCCCCCACCCCACACACACACACACACACACACACACACACACACAGAGTCATGGAAACCAGAAACTAAACAACAGCCCAAGTTTGCTTGAGATATGAAACATATGAAGCATATGAAACAGGAGCAGAAGTATACCATTCAGATGTTCAAGTCTGCTGTGCTCAATAAGATGAAGGATGATCCATTTGTGTTTTTAATTCCACTTCCCCATCTACCTCTGCTCATCTTGGGCTCCTTTGCCATACAAGAATCTATCCCCTCATGCCTTTAAACAACCCAATGAGCCCATCTCCACCGTGAGGGTATGCGTTCCAATGTTGTACAACCCCAAGAGAAAACTCCCATCAGTCCTGAAAGGGTGCCTGCTAATGTTAAACCAGTGTCACCTAGCTCAGGACTCAGCCACAGAGGAAACATGCTTTCCATTCTACGTTGTCAAAACCATTTCGCATCTGATACAGTCCAATGAAGTAATCGTTCACTCTTCCGGACTCCAGTGGAAACAAGCCCAGCCTATCCAACCCAATCCTCATTAAGGCCACCCACCCATCCCAGGTCCAAAACAAGCATTCTTCCTCTGAACCGCCTACAATGTATTTACATCCTTCTATAAACAAGGAGACCAAAACTGCACACAGTAATCAAGGTATGGTCTCACCAATGCCCTCTTTAAAAGAAGAAAAATATCATTACTATTGTGTTTAGGGTAGGTAATGGCCTAGTGGTATGATCGCTATACGATTAATCCAGAGACCCTGATAATGTATTGGGAAACTGGGTTCAAATCCTGCCACAGCAGATAATTATTTGGAATTTTTTAAAATCTGCAATTAAGCATCATACAATGGCATGAAACTGCTGCCGATTGTTGGGATTGGTTCATTAATGCCCTTTAGGGAAGGAAATCTGCCATCATTATCCGATCTTGTCTACATTTGACTCCAGACCCACAGCAATTTAATGTTGTTTGGGAAATTACGGATGGGCAATAAATGCCAGTACCGCCAGTGGCACCTACATCTCATGAATTAATACAAAAACAGTTCAATTCCTCTTGCAATGAAGGCGAGCAAACCTTTAGCCTTTTGAAGACTTGTTGGACCTACCTTCTAACTTTGTGTGGCCAGCACACACAAATCCCTCTGCACTTGTGAATTCTGCAGCTGTTCTCCATTTTGAAATATTCTGTTTTTTTCAATCTTCTTGTCAAAGTGACAACTATACATTTTCTCAAATTACCCTACGGGTTAGATCTTTGCTTGCTCACTCACTCAACCTATATTCACTCGATCTATATTCATCCACAACTTCCCTAAGTCTTCTTCATCATGTACTTCCTACCAACTTCAGTAGTGTCATCTTCGAATTTAGCTAGCATGTCTTCGCTTCCGTCATCCAAGTCATTCTGTAAATTGTAAAACATTGAGGCCATAGTACAGATCTCCATTTTCCCTTTTGTAAATTTATGCTGACTCTGTCTCATCCTGTCACTGATTCCCAAATGCTCTGCTATTAAGTCTTTTATAATGGACTCTAACATTTTCCCTGCTACTGATGTCAGGCTAACCAATCTACAATTGCCTGTTTACTCTCTACCTCTTTCTTTTAATTGTGGCATTATATTAGTAGTTCTCCAATCCCTAGGAACTCTCCCACAGCTTACAGAATTTTTAATGATTATCTACCATTAACTCCCCATTCTCACTGTCTAGAGGACCAACACCCACTTTACTTGCTCTTCTCCTCTTCAAATACCTGTAGAAACTTTTTTTTTTAATTCATTCGTGGGATATGGGCATCACTAGCTAGGCCAGCTTTTATTGCCTATCCTTAAAATGTCCAGAGGACAATTGAGCGTCAACTTCACCAGTCTGCAGCCACATGTAGGCCAGACCAGGTAAGGACTGCAGATTTCCTTCCCTAAAGAACAGCAGTGAACTTAGATGGATTTTTTACAACAATCAACAGTGTTTTTATTTCAGATTTTTCTTGAGTTTGAATTTCACCATCTGTATGGTGGTAATCAAACCCATGCCCTCAGGACATTAGTTTGAGGTTCTACAGTATTAGTGTGGTGACATTACCACTGTGCCACCACTGTTCACTTTGACATTTGGAGCTAACTTCCTTTCATATTGTAATTCCTTCCTCCAGGAAGTGTCACCGGACCCGAAACGTTAACTCTGTTTTTTCCTTCACAGATGCTGCCAGACCTGCTGAGCTTTTCCAGCAACTTTGTTTTTGTTCCTGATTTACAGCATCCGCAGTATTTTCGGTTTTTATGATGAATTCCTCATCCAGGCTACTGCTAACAATCTGATTTTTCCAGTTTGTATAAAGATTAAAGTCATTCATGATGATTACGATCCCTTCATCACCAACACCTAATATTTCTTCTTGTATACTTTGTCCCGCAATGTGGCTACTACTGGGGGAAGGAGGGAGGCCGACAGATCACTAAACCACTCCCACTGGTGACTTCTTTCACTTATTATTCATCGACACTCAAATCAATTCTATACGTGATCTCCTGAACCAAGGTTATCTCGGACTATTGCATAAAAGCTCTCCACAGTGCTAGCCCGTCACCTTTACCTACCTTCATACTTTCCTTGTATGTTGTATATCCCTCAATATTTGGGGCCCACTCCTCATTGTCCCAAAGCCACGTTGCTTTAATGGCTATTAGATCGTATCAAATGACTTCTACACACACTATCAATTAATTTCCAATGAACTACTAAACTCATTCAAACTGAGCCTTTTTGTTATCTTTGGAACATTTAATCTTGATTGTTTCATTCCTTGGTTTTATTTTCTCCCCCGCCCCCGTCCGGCCCTTCTCTGACCCTCATTTTCCACAATGTTATTTTCCCCTCTTAACCCTGTCCCCCACTCTTTGAGACACCACATCTTTCCTCAATTGATCCCTCGCCCCCACTACCTAGTTTGAAACCCTCTTTACTTGCCCAGTTGACATGGTTTGGAAGAACAGTGGCCCCAGCACAGGTCTGGTTTTCACAGCCCGAAAGGACCAGACCCCAATTTTCCCAATTCACACGCCATTGGCCCATGAATCAGAAGCCATTTCTCTCATATCTGTCTTGCAGCCATGCATTCATCCCTCTAATGTTATGTATTTCATGCCAGTTTGAGTGCAGATCAAGCAACAATCCAGAGATTACAATGCTTGAGGTTCTTTTTAATTTTATGCTTTGCTGTTTCTGCTCCTTCAAACAACACCCTTTCCTAGTTCTACCCATGTCATTGGTACCCACATGGACCACAACTTAATGAGTTGCTGCAGCCTCTCCACGAAAGTGAAGCCCCTCTTCCCTGGAACTATTTGCAAAAATCCTTCCTGCTTTCTCACCAGTGTTTTCACATTCTTTCTAAATTGTGGAGCCCAAAATGGGACAAGCTCCAGTTGAGACTAGTATCATAAAGGTTCACCATAATTATCTCCTTGCTTTTTCACTCTATACCTCCATTTATCAAGCCCAGGATCAAGTGTGCCTTTTTGAACCAGCTGCATACTTGTCCTGTCCTCTTCGACTACTTACACACACATAAACCTCCAGGTTTCTCTGCTCCTGCCATCTCTATAAAATTGCATCTTTTACTTGATATTGCCTTGCCTCAATCTGCCTACTAAAATCTCTCACTTCACACCTCTCTTGAATCCACTTCATCAGCCATGCATTATCTGACCCGGTGCAACATTTTGCGGGTGTGCAAATAATTGGTAATTCACGATGCTACGTAAGCAAGTAAAAACAAGCTTTCAGCAAACAAGAATGTAAAGTCCTGATCCACCGTTATACATCCACATTCACTGTCCAACATATAGATTCCCACTTATTTACATTGATCTTGCACAAAATTTCATATTCCATTCCTCTCCCTGTTTGTGTGACAGTTTTACAATGATATGACTATTCCAAAAATGCCAACCAGCAAATAATATCAAAAAAGGCTACTTAATCTCACCCACTTTATTGTAATGACTATTCATTGTGCAGACTGTATATAAAGTCATTCAGTAACTGCTGTAGGAACGGTGTTACATCATGAGAGCCTTTCACACACTAACGTGCATTTCTTCCAATAGATTTCAAGTGAAATGTGTACATTTTCATCGTTCCACAATCAGTATTATACCGTCCAATCTAAAATAAATGTGTAACTATACAATAGTGATATAGATAAAATCTATTCATAATAATGCACAATATTAATTTCCACATGTGAATTATGCAAGGTGAAAGTTTGCCTGGTGTGCCTGCTTTGCCAATGTTACTACCTTGTCCATGTCCTCTTGAAGCCCATCACCAGAAGTCACAAGAAGTCCAAGTTCTGTATCATTTGCATAGTTTTATTTGACCTACATTGCCGGCAATTCTTAACATTAGTACTTTTTTAAAAACACGCAGGGAGAGAAAGCAAGATGGAAAAACTCTCCTTGAAAACAGGGTTCGACACAAATCGAGAAAGTATTTACAGTCATAGAGTCATACAGCCTGATTCCGCATTGTAAATTTACAGAATGGTAGTCCTATAGAACACACATGTTTCAAACTCTGCAAAATATCTTCATACAACTACACAATAGGTACAAAGGCTTTGCGTAAGGTCTACACGTTATTTGAAAATGTAAACCAAAAAAGGCAATCTTGGATTGTTAATTTTTTTTTGCACAATTCAAAGGAGCAGTGGTGCTCTTCAGCTGAAGCTGGATTTTGATACTTTTATGGGACATGCCAGCAGAAGATGTCTTTGAAAATTAGAAAAAAAAGTCCCTGCCCAGCAACAGCTTCTGAACTGGTTAAAGAAGCAGTTTGACACAGAATGAGGGTGAGAGTAAGTCGTTGGACTCAGACCATCATGTCTGCCAACAAGCAAAATTTCTCTCCCTCTCATATATTCAAATCAAGACCTAGGCCCAACTGACCAGCTACCATATTGAGGAACGTCACATTTAACACTTGAGAAAGAATCACCTCATTCCATCCCTTTTAGATTGGACACTAATTCAAAAATTTTGAGCTGTTTTTGCCTATATTTTCTACCCAGCATATTCCTGAAAAGCTTGTTTGTCTCATCTGTCCTGTCAGTCATATATGGAAATGAATGTATGTATTTTGATATTTTTAAGGAAGTATAGTTCAAGTAAATATATTAGTAATTAATAATCTTTTTCTTGCCACAAGTTTTTTTTTTTTTTTACACAGAGAGTGGCTCATCTGTTAAATGAACTGCCAGAGGAAATGGTGGGTACAGGTACAGTTACAACATTTAAATGACATTTGGATAGGTTCATGAACAGGAAAGAGTTGGAGGAATATGGGCCAAATGTAGGCAAGTGGGATTAGTTTAGTTTGGGAACATGGTTGGCATGGACTAGTTGGACCGAAGGGTCTGCTTCCACACTATATGGCTCTATGATAAGCTTGTTCCAATAAATATTGTTTTTATTTGCTTTCTTATTTATTGATGAAATCTGGTAGCGTTCTCTCATCTTGGATAGTGGTCACAATCAGGTATTAACCACCTTCAATGTTAAGTTGATCATATTCATATTTCATACTTGTGACAACTTACAAAGTAATGGTACTTGATTTCCAGTACATGTTCCCACCAATGCCATGACATTTATTATATCGATACTTTTTGCTCAGCCTTACTAAGTTCCAGTAATCTTGGAAATCACAGAATCATAGAATCCCTACAGTGTGGAAACAGGCCATTCAGCCCAACAAGTCCACACTGCCTCTCTGAAGAGCATCCTGCCCAGACCCATTCCCCTAATTTCCTGCGTCTAATCCACCTAACCTAAACATCCCTGAACGTTACGTGCAATTTAGCATGGCCAATCCAGCTACCCTGCACACCTTTGGATTGTGGGAGGAAACCAGAGCACCTGATGGAAACCCACACAGACATGGGGAGAATGTGCAAACTCTACACAGTCATCCAAGGTTGGAATCGAACCCAGGTCTCTGGCGCTGTGAGGCAGCAGTGCTAACCACTGAGCCACCATGCTACCATAAATGACTCATTAATGTGCACAAAACAGGAATTTAGTTGCACCGACTTTCAATCTCTGGATATTTTGACTGAATTTCGAGTTATTGTGCCAAAAAATGAGACACAAAAATAAAATTGTTTCGCAAAAGAGATTTTGAAGTGCTACTCAGGAAGTTGGGAGTGAAATTAGAAAAGCCAGTTAGAATTTACTGCATGGTTCAATTAACCTTCTGGTGACCATAAAAGCAGTAAAAGCACCTTTCAATGTGGAAAAAGAAAAGATCCCAAGGTGGTTCACAGATCACAAATAACTGTTTGAAGAATGTTACATTAGGAATTTAAGAGCTGTTGCGTTTTGAGAGCTTGATATGCAAATAAGCCATAGACCAGATTGCAAACCACACAAGCAGTGCAGCAAGAAGCATTGCAAGGAGATGGTTTTATTCATAGTTATCTGTAACTGCAAGCTGTAGCCTGAGCTGTTAGAAAAACTTTTGAGATTCTCAAGTAGACTGAATCCAAATTATACTTACCAACGCCCAAGAAAACACACAAACAGCAGAGGAGAGAACCCAATGGAGGAGATTTTGGAGAAAGGGAAATTGATTAACAAAGGAAAGAAAGGGTATCTTTGGTGCTTGATCCATGGTCGAGAGGTGAAGTTACAGAGCGAAGGAAGCGAGGCAGTAAAATTGTTAATTTGCGAATCGAGATTGTTTTTTGGGAATGAGCCTCCAGATTCAAGGATACCGAGTCCATCTTTGACATCAGAGCTGCTACAGTTCACACAACACAGGGTGGAGCTGGAGGAACACAGCGGGCCAGGCAGCATCAGAGGAGCAGGAAAGTTGACGTTTCAGGTCGGGACCCTTCTTCAGAAATGGGGGAGTGAAGGGAGCTGGGAAATAAATAGAGGGAGGAGGGGTGGGGCTGAGGAAGGTAGGTGGGCTGGTGATAGGTGAACGCAGGTAGGTAGTGGTGGGGATTGGTCAATGGGATAGGTAGGGTGGATAGGTGGGGAAGAAAATGGATAGGTTGTGTCAGGTCAAGGAGGCGGGAATGAGAGGGAAGTTTGGACATGGGATGAGCTGGAGTGGAGCGGATGGTTTGTGGGGAGATTTTAAAACTGGTGCATTCTATGTTAAGGCCATCATGCTTATACATTTTCATATTCCGCCTCAGGAGCCTAAAGCCCCATGACCTCATCTTAAGGCCAACCCTCCCTCGACCTGACACAACCTGTCCATCTTCTTCCACCACCCCTCCCTCCTACCCATCCCACTGACCAATCCCCTCCACTCCCTACCTGCATCCACCTAAATCAGAATCCACATCTCATCAGCATTGGCAGACTTAGGTCACAGCCTACACATTCCCTCATTGGTAAGAGGGTGCGCAGGCACAACCACCCACTCGGGGAACTGATTATTAGCAACAGTCAACTGGGCTCAAAGAGAGGAGACATATCACAAGCAAGTCTCTCAGAGCACTACAAGTGACGTAGACAAAAAGGTCTGCATTGAAAAACGTCTTTAGTCTAGACACAAGTAAGGTGCACAAAGTGGTGGGGGGCGGATAGAATTAAAAGTCATCTGGATGGATATATGAAATAGGAAGGGTTTGGAGGGATATGGGCCAAATGCTGGCAAATGGGACTAGATTAATTTGGGATATCTGGTCAGCATGGACGAGTTGGACCAAAGGTTCTGTTTCCGTGCTGTACAGTTCTATGACTCTAAGTACTGGAATAAAAAACAACAGTAACAAGTGTCAATAAAAGGGCAAATTGGCTCTCAAAGCCCATTCTATATTGCACCATTAACTTTCCTGTTATAACATTTCACTGCATCTTACAAATTGCTAATGATTCCTTCTGTAATATTCAATGGCAAGTGATTGCAGAAGAGCTTCAATACTGCACCCTTGGTAGTGAATAATTTAACCACAGAAGGGTTGAGGTGATATAGATCCTACGATGATTTAACAAGAAATAAAATAGATATACAGCACAATCTCTAACCCATCCTTCTTTTATTAACTATTGCACTGGCCAACAGTCATCCCTGAGCCAACATCACGGAAACTGACTTGCCCCAATCATACTGTTGTTTGTAGGACCTTGTTGCGTGCAAATTGGCTGCAGGTTTTTCTGCGGCACACCAATGTGAACAATGGAACAAGGACTAATTTGGCTGTGAGGTGTTTTGTCTCATTTAAATATCATGAAAGGCACCATATAAACGCACGTTCTTTTTTCTTGATTTTACGTCAACACAAGTCAACAAGGAGGATATTTTTTATCAAAATGCAAAAGCAGTACTTTGCTTGAACTGAACAAGTTAGCCTCATGGCTTTGGTGGGCTGCTGACAGACAGTCATACAACAGGGAAACAGACCCTTCAGTCTAACTTGTCCACGCTGACCACCTTCTCAAACTAAACTAGTCCCACCTGCCTGCATTTGGTCCCTACATCTCCAAACCTTTCCTAATCATGTACTTCTCCAAATATCTTATAAACGTTGCAACGAAACCTGCATTGTCCACTTCCTCTGGCAGTTCATTCCACACACTAACTACTCTGTGTCAAAAAGTTGTCCCTAATGTCCTTTTTAAATCTTTCTTCTCTCACCGTCTGAATCTTCTCCCCATTATAATCAATGGACCATCACAGAGAAGTAAGTCTTTATCGAATTCAGATCCCACCACCCACCATGGCGAGATTTAAACTGGATCCCCAGAACATTCCCTGGATTTCCGGATAATACCACTACAAATTCACACCCTACCCTATCAAATAAGTTGGATCACCCAAAAGCACATTGCTCCCACAGTGCACATAAAGTAGTGCCAGCCTCACCAACATATCTTTTCAAATCAGTGCCTATTGCAGGACACAGTGTAGTAAGCTGCACCATGACTATAGGCAATATTTGGAGAAAACAAAAGCCTCAACAGGAAATTAGGTCTGGAGGTTGGATCACAAGCAGCATTAAAAGGCACTGAAAAAGAAGTTTCAAACACAGGCTAACAATCGTACCAATGATGAAAGCAAATTCACAGTGTCACCAAGTGCAGACGAGACAAAGCCAATAAAATTAATGCACTAAAGTCTCCCACAACACACTCAGGCTCTATATTTGACCTTCCACCTCTTCACAATAACAGGCAGATTTCAGGAACAAGAAAGCTTGCACACCTTAAAGCAAATTAAGGCAGCACCGCAATTACATTTGAAAGAGACCATGAGATCATTATTTAAATCAATCTTACCACAGTCAACATAGTTTCAGGCCCTCTTCCCCCAAAATAATAATCTAACCCATGCTGTGATGTGAAATCTTGAAGAGACAAAAAAAAAATTCCTTCTCCCCTCTGCTGCAGAAAATTATTCTTGTCCTGCAAATTGCATTTACCAGGAGAGGCATCAAGGTGATGAACAGCCCAACTACAAGCAGTTAAAGATGATGGTCTGAAATATATACAAACAGATCGTAAATCATTGTCAAATGTTGCAGCAGTGTGCAAATAGGCCATTTGGCCCATCAAGTCCATGCCACTGCTTAGCCTCCACAGAAAACATCTTGGCCAAATCACACCCTTCTGCTTGTGTTTGTTCCCTACCTAAAATAATATCCAGCCTATTGTTCCTAAAGCAGCTTGCAGCGGAGGATTCAACAATTGTGTATGGGACATTGCTTTGCAGCATCTTGAGCGGTTTCTCTGCTTGGAAATCCAGTGACAGTTCTGCTGTTCAGCAGATGGATGTCACTTTGTTAATTAAATGAACTGCAGCATGCAGTTAGGGTGATCAGGGACATCAAATAAACATTCTGAGAATTACCAATTTTCTCCAACTTCCTCATTGTATTTTGAAACTTTGCCTGAAAACCTAGTCATATTTTGTTTAGGTTCTTGTAAATGGTGCCAAAAGTCAATGGTACTTAGAGCAATGTTTTTGTAAAGCATTTATGACAATTCAGTACACCAGGAGTGTGACCGGGACAATAAATCACTCCGAGTTCAGGGGAGCTACGCCACATAATTATATTTATAATGAAAAATTTCATTTGCCTGAAACATATTTCCAGGCAGTGAAAATATTTTGTGTGCTTCTTTGATCAACAGCTCCAACATTAAATAAAAACTTCCATCAAAGAAATAACAATGTCATTTTTAGTAAGAAACAACATTCTTTCTGCGTGCCAAAAATACCATAACAGAAATCATTGGCTCAATTACAAATGCCTTCCTCCTCCCACTGTTCTCCAGACAAGCTGAATCCCAAAATGGTCCTTCTAACAATCAAGACTGCATTAGGAAGCATGAATCAACACAGCTAATGTGTTATATCACAAATAAATGTAGGAAAGTTATTTACAAACTATTAGGGTTAACCCTAAGACAGAATACAACCGTGTCTCTCTGACACACACCTCCAACTATTTCCTTTCACTTCGTCACATCGTGGCAATTGTTCTTTCAGTGAAGCAACTGAAATTTTCATCTCTGTTTGGGAAAGGGTTAATGTGGCCGAGTTCTACCATCAACAGTGATGTATTGCTATGGGAGACTAGATTAAAAAAAAACCAACATACCCTTGCAAAGTTTCCAAAAGTAGAAAGAAAAACTGCAGGCTAATGGCCCTGGGCTAAAATTTGTCAAATGAACCGTAGAGACACAATGTGTGACAGCAAAGGATTAAGATAACACAATTCATAAAAACATTCAAACTAACATCTGTGGTCGATGTACCTGATCCACCACACATTCCTAACTTGGTAAACCCACGAAACTACAGCGCTGGATGGTGACATATGTCAACAAAACCATAGATGCAATCAGGTAGATGGGTTACCAGCAGGAAAGGTAGGAGAGGTAAGCAGGTGGTTATCCCCATCTCAAACAACTATGTTGTTTTGGCTAACGTTGGGGGTGATGGCGTCTCAGGGGAATATAGGCCTGAAAGCCAGGTTTTTGGTACTGAGACTAGCTCTACTGTAATGAGGAATATGTCAGGTTGTGATAGGGGACTCTCTCGTCAGGGGCACAGACAGATGTTTCTGTGGCTGACAATGGGACATCAGAACGGCGTGTTCCCTCCTTGATGTCAGGGTCAAGGATGTCTCAGAGTGGGTGCAGAATATTCTGAAAGGGGAGAACAACCAGCAGAAAGTCATCATACACATCGGTACCAGTAACATAAGAAGGGAAAGGGCTGAGGTCCTGCAGAGGGAATATAGGCAATTAGGCAGGAAGTTAAAAAGTACATCCACGAGGGTAATAATATCTAGATTATTCCCAGTGCCGTGTGCTGGTGAGTGTAAAAATAGGAGGATAGAACAGATGAATGCGTGGCTGAGGAACTGGTGCTGGGGGGAAAAGGTTCACGTTTTTAGATCATTGGGATCTCTTCTGGGCTAGACATGGTCTGCATAAGAAGGACAGGTTGCATCTGAATTGGAAGGGGACCAACTCCTGGCGATGAGATTTGCTAGGGCTACTTGGGAGGCTTTAAACTAGTAAGTGTTGGGGGGACGACAGAATATGGAGCCAAGGAGATAGTGAGAAAAGAGATAAGTCTAGGGTTGGTACAGTAGAGAAGAACAGCAAGTTACAGCAGGCAAGAGCAAGGCAGAGAACATGGTAAGACTGAAAAATTAAACTGCATTTAATTCAATGCGAGAGGCCCGGCAGGTAAGGTAGATGAACTCAGGGCATGGTTGGGGACATGGGGCTGGGATATCATAGCTATTACCGAAATGTGGGTCAGGGATGGACAGGACTAGCAGCTTAATATTCTTGTGTATAGATGCTATAGGAAGGATAGAATGGGGGGCAAAAGAGGAAGGAGAGGGGTGTTTTTGGTTAAGGATAACATTATGGCTGTACTTAGGGAGGCTTTTAAATGGGAGAACGTTCAGTGAAGTTATATGCGTGGAACTGAGAACTAGGAGAGGGATAATCACCTTATTGGGATTGTGTTATATGCCCCCCAATTGTCAGCAGGAAATTGAGAAGCAAATATGTAATGAGATCTCAGATAGCTGTAAGAATAATAGGGTTGTAACGGTGGGGGATTTTAACTTTCCAAACATGAACTGGGACTGCCATAGAGTTAAGGGCGTGGATGGGTAGGAATTTGTTCGGTGTGTACAACAAAACTTTCTTATTCAATATGTTGATGTACCTACTAGAGGAGGAGGAAAACCTGGCCTGCTGTTGGGAAATAAGTCAGGGCTAGTGACTGAGGTGTTAGTGGGGGAGCACTTTGGGGCTAGTGATCATAATTCTATTAGTTTTAAAATAGTAATGCAAAAGGATAGACCTGATCTAAAAGTTAAAGTTCTAAATTGGAGTAGGGCTAATTTTGATGGTTATTTGGCAGGAACTTTCAAAAGTTGATTGAGGGACGCTATTCGCAGGTAAAGGGACATTTGGGAAGTGGGAGGCCTTTAAGAATGAATTATTGAGAGTCTAAAGACAGTATGCTCCAGGGCAAAGGGCAAAGCTGGTAGGTGTGGGGAATGCTAGATGACGAGAGAAATTGAGGTTTTGGTCAAGAAAAAGGAGGCATAGACAGCTGGGATCAAGTGAATCCCCAGAGAATTATAAGGGCAGTAGGAGTAGGCGTAAAAGGGAAATCAGGAGGGCAAAACAGGGATACGAGATAGCTTTGAAAAATAGGGTTAAGGAGAATTCAAAGAGATTCTACAAATACATGGAGGTCAAAAGAGGAACTAGGGAGAGAATAGGGCCCCTTAAAGATCAAAAGGTCATCTGCGTGTGGAACCACAGGAGATGGGTAAGATACTAAACAAGTATTTCACATCAGTGTTTACTTTGGAGAAGGATATAGAAGTTCGAGAACGTGGGGAAATAAATACTGATATCTTGAAAAGTGTCCATATTACAGAAGTGGAGGTTTTGGATGTCTTAAAATGCTTAAAGGTGGATAAATTCCTAGGACCTGATCGGGTGTATCTCAGAACTTTGTGGGAAGCTAGGGAAGAGATTGCTGGGTCCCCTGCTGAGATATTTGTATCATTGATAGCCACAGATGTGATGCTGGAGGTTGGCTAATGTGATGCTATTATTTCAGAAAGAATGTAAGGAAAAACCAGGGAACTATAGACCGGTGCGCCTCTCGTCAGTGGTGGGTAAATTGCACAAGGGCCTTCTGAGGGACAGGATTTATCTGCATTTGTAAAGGCAGGGACTGATTAGGGATAGTCAACATGGCTTTGTGTGTGGGAAATCGTGTCTAACTGACTTGGTTGAGTTTTTTGAAGAAGTGACAAAGAAGATTGATGAAGGCATAGCAGTAGACTTCAGCAAAACATTCAACAAGGTTCTGTATGGTAGGCTGATTAGTAAGGTTAGATCACACAGAATCCAGGGGTGCTAGCCAAGTGGATACAAAGTTGGCTTGAAGGTAGGAGACAGAGGGTGCTAGTGGAAGGTTGTTTCTTGAACCAGAGGCCTGAGGCCAATGGTGTGCCGCAAGGATTAGTGTTGGTTCCGATGTTCTTTGTCATTTATATAACTGATTTTGGATGTGAATATAGGAGGAATGGTTAGTAAATTTGCAGATGACGCCAAAATTGGTGGTGTAGCGGACCGTGAAGAAGGTTATCCCCAAATACAACACGACCTTGATCAGACGGGCCAATGGGCTGAGGAGTGGCAGATGGTGTTTAATTTAGATAAATGTGAGGTGTCACACTTTGGTAAGGCAAATCAGGGCTGGATTTATAGAGTTAATGGTAGGACCCTGGGGAGTGTTGCCAAACAAAGAGGCCTGGGGGAGCAGATTACTGCAGATGCTGGAATCTGTCCTGAGGGATGTGGGCCAAATGCTGGCAAATGGGACTGGATCAGTTTAGGATATCTGGTCAGCATGGACGAGTTGGATGGAAGATTCTGTTTCCAAACTATACAACTCTATGACTCTATAATGCCATCCCTTTTGCATTCTCTATTAAGCATACAGAGGTCATCAGAAAGACAACAGAGAAAACAGAACTGGGCCCGGGGATTTTTAACGGCATCCTTTCTGTGTGTAAAAGCAGGCCGGTGGAAAATTGTTGCTGAACAGTAGCCAAGCAGGTACCCAGCATTAGCAGCCGAAAGGTTTCCCCAGAATATAGTCTCCCATCAGGGATTCTCATACCCCACCAATTGGATTGGTTATTAAGAACTGACAACAAGAGAAAATTGCATTATTCATTCGCCCCAGCTTCCTAGGACACAAATAACACCTTTCATTATGTTGGAGAGTTCTTGAGCTGCAAGTCAGAATCATAGCTGCCGTGAAACCAAAGAACAAAGAGCACTTCTAAACCATTCCAGATACACAGCTGGATGAACCAGCTTCCTCTCATTTTAACGTAAAAAGGCAGAAAAGAAAGACTTGCATTTCTACAGCATCTTTCATAACCTCCAATGATCCCAGATGCTTTACAACCAAGGAACTACTTTAGATGTAGTCACTACAGCAAGGTAGAAGACACAGCAGCCAATGTGAACACGGCGAGTTCTCAGCAACAACAATTTCTATTGGTCAGGGCTCCAGAGAGAACATCCCTGCCCTCTTTAAATCAGTGCCAGAGGATTTTTAACATCCCATTTGAAAGACGTTGTCTCTGACAGTGCAACACTCCCTTGGCACTGCAGTGCAGCCTAGATGTTGTGCTCACGCCCCTGAAGCAACACTTGAGCTCACAACATAAAATGCCAAAAAAAAGAAGGACAATTGGCACATCTGTCACAGAATGCATTGCAGGCTGCCCGTGCAGCAATAGTTCAACGAAAAAACTATACCATTGTTCAACACAGGACCACCAGTTTGCAAAAGCAAATTTGACTAGGTTTTATTTTTTATACTGTCACAGCTCTCTGGGGTAGCACACTGGAAAATAAGACCCACCATCCCCAGAGTCATTACAAAAGTTAACGTTATTTTTTAAAAATCAGAACCAGGTTGATAGAAAACATGGACCAGATTTCTGTTCTTAACAAGAAATTCTTTTTACTTCAAGTAATTAGATTTTAGCTGCACATAAACAATTAAACTAAATTAAGTAAAACTCTACAAATTAATACTCTGAGCTCCTTATAAATTCCCGCTTACACACACGCACTGTTCTGAGACTTAGACAGACAGCCGAATCAAATCAGATCTCCTCCTTCTGAACGCAAAACACAATAAAATTTAAAACTTCAAAGATTCTCAAAATTGACCCCCGATGCTTCCTATCCAGACCTCTTGAAAACCAATTCAGATTCTGTGAATATTCAATTCCAGACACCAGGTTTGTGGCTTAAACAAAATACTTAGTTATTTGGTAATAATAGATGAACTTTAACAGAGCAAAATTAAATAAAACTAGTCTAGTTGAGGTTTACGATTTCACCCAATAACCTTCATTTTCTGTCCTATTTACACAAAAGACAAACAACACGGGTGTTTAAGGGTGAATAAAGACGATAAGATTGGCCAGATTACTTGAGCAGTTTTCACAGTGTTTTATTCCACAGGCTTATATGATTCATTCTTAATTGATCTTCTGTAGACATTTTTTCTGTTCTCCGAGGAAGTTTCAGCAATACTTATTACTTAAATTCTGTT
Organism: Ginglymostoma cirratum; assembly: GCA_024137785.1. Lineage (NCBI taxonomy): Eukaryota > Metazoa > Chordata > Chondrichthyes > Orectolobiformes > Ginglymostomatidae > Ginglymostoma > Ginglymostoma cirratum. The sequence goes on from JAHRHZ010000018.1 coordinate 10,229,477, forward strand.
CTGTAAGCTTCCAATGATTAAAAAGGCAAGGTTAGGCAGGAACTTTAAAATCTTCGTATTGCAGCATCAACGGGGGCTAAACTCCATCTCCCAGAAATAGTCTGAAAACCGAAAAGTTCAAACTTTTCAGCCCCTGCCCCTCTGTTTGACCATCATGCTCTCTTTCTAGCTTGCTGGTCCTGACCTCATGAATGACCAAACATCTGCTATCTGGTTAAACACACTACATTCCCCCAGTGTCAAAAAGTCGGGAGAATCTTTTGCTTAGGAGCCAACCTGCAATTAGCAAACACCTACCAGCCTGTACGATTTTCTTTTACTAACTCAAATTGGGAGGTGACCTGATAGAAGTTTATAAAATAATGAGGGGTATAGATAGAGTTGATGGTAGTTGTCTTTTCCCTAAGATGGAGAATTTCAAGGCTGGGGACACATTTTTAAGGTGAGAGGAAAGAGATTTAAAAAAGACATGAGGCAAATTTTTGACACAGAAGGTGGTTCACATGTGGAATGAACGTCCTGATGAAGTGGTGGATGTGGGTACAATTACATCATTTAAAAGACATTTGGATAGATATGTGAATAGGAAGGGAGCTTTGTGAGGATATGGGTCAGGAGCAGGCGGGTGGGACTAGTTTAGTTTGGGATCGGTTTCCATGTTGTTGTGACTCTTCGACTCGATGCTACTCAGTCCAATGTTCATTTTCAGTTATCAATTTTGGTTTGGAATTGTGAAAAGAGTAGAGAAAAATCAGCAAGGGTTCTAACTCTCTCTCTTGCTCTCTCTCACACACACACACACACACACACACACACACACACACACACACACACACACACACACACAAATATAAACAGGAAAAACAGGTTGGCCCTTGCTGATCTGAATGTTTCTTTTATTATCTGAAAAGTGACAGCTTAGGAACAGGCGAGGTACAACAAGACTTGGGTGTCATGGTTGAACAGTCGCTGAAGGTTGGCATGCAGGTGCAGCAGGCAGCGAGGAAAGCGAATGGCATGCTGGCCTTAATAGCAAGAGGTTTCGAGCACAGGAGCAGGGATGGGTTGTTGCAATTATACAGGGTCTTGGTGACACCACACCTTGAGTAGTGTGTGCAGTTTTGGTCTCCAAGTCTGAGAAAGGACATTTTTGCTGTCGAGGGAGCCCAGGGAAGGTTCACCAGACTGATTCCTGGGATGGCAGGACTGACATATGAAGACTGACTGGATTGACTGGGCTTGTACTTGCTGGAATTTAGAAGAATGAGGGGGAATTCACATAGAAACGTATAAAATCCTGATGGGACTGAACAAGCTAGAAGAATGCTCCCGATTTTGGGAAAGTCCAGAACTAGGGGTCACAGTCTAAAAATAAGGGGTTAGCCATTCAGGACTGAGATGAGGAAGAATTTCTTTACTCGGGGAGTTGTGAACCTGTGGAATTCTCTCCCACAGGAAGTTGTTGGGGCCAGTTCATTTTGTGTATTCAAGAGGGAGCTGGACGTGGCCTTCGCAGCTAAAGGGATCAAGGGGAATGGAGAGAAAGAGGGAATAGGATACTGAGATTGCATGATCGGCTATGGTCATATTGAACGGTGGTGCAGGCTCGAAGCACCGAATGGCCTACTCCTGCACCCGTTTTCTATGTTTCTTCCTTGTTCTGAATGTTTCCACTCGGTTTGCAAGAGGCACAGGGTGGCTAGTTCACAAATGGAAGGTTTCTGACTTATCCAATTCATAGTGACAACCCGCAGCATCTACTGAAGGAAGATAAAGCTGGTTTTCTTTCACTTTAAAGTGATTTATTGCAGTGAACAGAGCGTGTGTTTCTGGCTGCCACAGATCGGCTGGTTTCTCTTCTGGTCTGACTTGCTTCTATGCCTTGGTCACAGCGTGAGCTGGTCAGTTTCCTAACAACTAATCACATGGCTGTCTGCAGGAAAAGGGCCTTAATGATGGACAACCAGTCCTTAGTCCACAAACCAGTCAGCTTCACTTGTAAACACCTCCAGTTCATCCTCTCGAGCCCACAACTATGCAAACAGGGCTCACAAAAGGTATCAAGTAATTTACTTTCAAAACATGCAGCTATCCTTGTAAATTCCGAGGTTTCAACACATTTCAGTCCACTATTTCAAAATGCATAAAAATAAAAAGACATGGGCTTTACAATATTTTTCCAACGGCCGTCTAAAATATGTATATTTAAACAAGTTGCTTTTAAAATTCCTTCTCTAATATGGGCTTGCAGTCTTCCTTTCTTTTGCGCAGTTAGTTCTTTCCTCTACTCAGGATAGGGGAGCAAATTCACATCTTGAAGTAGCTGCATCAATGTCAGCTACTGATGGTCTCAAGCTCACATTCGTGACCACTGGAGGAGCAGGGTAGTATAAATGTCCTCCCCCATGGTAAATTCAGTGTGGAGGGCAAATAACAGATGCAATAGTGGCACCGTGGGCTCTGCCACCTTCCTTTTCCCAACAATCATGAAGTCTCTAATAGGAAGGCTTGCAGATGGCCTCCCCACCCCAACACCATCTGAGGGTCTTAAATAGACAGTTAACACCTGTTTCACATCCCCATCCCACTGAAACAAATCCTGATGTATCTGCTTATGGGATTCCCAGGGCAGTTCCTTCCTTCAAAGGCACGCACTACCGGATCAAACAAGCCAGTGATGGGAAGGTGGGGCCCAGTTAGAGCAACCTCCTGCCCTTGGTGCTATCACCACTTCCCTTGCACTCCTACCAGGGTCACCCCCATACCACCATGTACATTGACAAGGTCCACAACAACCCTAGGCTTCACATGGGTTCAGTACTGACCGGTCACTGCCTCACTGGTGTGTGGGAGAGAGTGTGTGTGTGTGTGGGGTGGGGGATGCGGGGAGAAACGAGACTCCTTGATCCCAAAGATGATCCACCAGCCCACCACCTCATACACCTGGTGTTTGCAAAAGGTAGCGAAAGGAATCAGTCAGACCCCATCACTTCCATTGTAAATTGCCCATAGTTCCATTCCACCAGCTGGTGAGTTGGAGAGTGTGGCTGCGTATTTGGGAGAACTCGTGAACGGAAGCTAAATTGTTCTGCCCAAGTACGGGGAAAATGTACAACCAAGAGTGAATCATCTCATGATTAAGGAACAATTGGGTAAGGTCTTAACTCAAACTGAGGTTAAATATCTAAAGTTCCGGTTGAGAAAATAGCCTTTCCAGAATAATTCTGAAGATTACACCAAGATGATAAATTCAGCCATTGGACTCCAAACCTAAACATTCATGGTGCAAGATCTTTTCATCATTGGTTAGACAATCATTACAATTTTGAAGGCCAGAATGTCAGGTAGGCTGCTGGATACTCAGATTAATAAGCTCATTGAGTCATGGGATCATAGTTGTACGGCACAGGAATAAACCCTTCGGTCCAACTTGTCCATGCTGACCAGATATCCTAAATTAATCTATTCCCATTTGCCAGCATTTGGCCCATATCCCTCGAAACTCTTCCTATTCATGTACCCATCCAGATGCCTTTTAAATGTTGTCATTGTACCAGCCTCCACCACTTCCTCTGGCAGTTCATTCCATACACGCTTCACCCTCTATGTTAGAAAAGTTGCCCCTTAGGTCCCATTTAAATCTTTCCCCTCTCACCGTAAACCTATGCTCTCTAGTTTTGAAAAAGACCTTGTCTATTCAGTCTATTTACCCTATCCATGCCCCTCATGATTGTACAAACCTCTATAAAGTCATCTCTCAGCCTCCGATGCTCCAGGGAAAATAGCTCCAGCCTATTCAGCTTCTCTCTATAGCTGAAACCCTCCAATCTCAGCGCCATCCTCATAAAGCTTTTCTGAACTCTTTCAAGTTCAACAACATCTTTCCAAAGCATGGGGACCAGACTGAGCCCTCCAAAGAGAAGAAAATTGAACCAGCTGTGCCATCAAATAAGATCAAGGCTGATCTCCCAACTTTTTCATCCTATCACCATATCCTTTGCCTTCTATTATTTATTTTTTCATGGGATGTGGGTGTTGCTGGCAAAGCCGACATTAGTCGTTCATCTGTAATCACCTTGAACTGAGCGGCTTGCTGGGCCATTTCAGAAGATAGTCAAGACAAAGAGTAATAATGGAGAGTCTGGAGTCCCATGTGGGCCAGACCAGGTAAGGAAGCAAATTTAATTCCCTAAAGGACATTTATGAACCTGATGGATTTTTATAGCCATCAATGAAACAATAAACTAGGGTCACTATTACTAATAGCTTTCAATTTCAAAAATCACCAAACATTTAGTAATGCATTGAATTAAAATTCCAGCTGTAGAATTTGAACCCACATCCCAGAACATTAGCCTGTGTTTCTGATCTAGCTGTCCAGTGACATCACCATGACATCTTCCTTTGTTGCTCAAGAATTTATTGATCTCAATCTTGAGAAGACCCTCCAACCAAGTATCTATTGTCCTCTGGTGCGGTGGAGTATTCAAAAGGTTCACACTACTTAAGGCAGTACAGATATTTAATAATGTTCATTCATAGCCAGATCAACCCCACACCGTCATTATCCTCTCTGAGCAGTTTTTCTGATAAAGCAAAGGAGGGTAGGATCGAGATACACTTCAGCCATCATCTAAATGACTGATTGAACAGGCTTGAGGGGCTGAATGGCTTTTTTCCTGCTTCTACCCAGTTCACTGAAGCTTTAAATTCTTCAGACCTTGATATAATAATTCAGTAACACAGACCACCTATGGAGCCAAACTGGATGGATTGCAACTTGTCACCCAAACTGACAGCATGGGAATGAAGAAAATAACAAGGAGGTTTAAAAACAAATACTTTTATTGTACACCGTCTTTCTGAATTTAAGACCATCTCCAGATGACAAGCCAAGCCCAAGCTTTCAACACACAGTTTACACATCCAGCTGAACCTCTGACAGACTGTAATTCCAGCAAATGCAAACTGTTCCATATATAATAGGGGTGCAGGAGATGGAGAGTAATACAGGAGACAGATGGTATGGTGATATGATAGTTCTCTATCAAAATAAACTGTCTAATGGGTACAAGACAGCTTTAACGTCTGTTGGAAACAAAGGAAGCTGTATGGTTCATCCAGGCAGCCTGACATTTGCTGAGCTGCATCAGCTTTATCTGTTTTAAACACAATTCCATAAACTTCACCCACATTTCGCAATCTCCTTTCATACATTGCTAATTTAAATTGATCCCTCCCCAAGTTGTACGTTCGTTATTCCCACACTTGTATTCATTGACAGTATTCCATGGATTTTCTTTACATCAGCTCGAAACAATCTTAACCTGTACCAACTCCCAGTTGCCCCTCACCTATGCTGCCACTGTACTACACCGGCTCCCAGTCCAAAACTACAAAACTAAAATTACTATCCTGCAAGGATTTCTGAAATGCCGACCTCCTGATTTTATTCGCTCCACCATTGGTTGTCACACTTTTAGCTATTACAGTCTGAATAAATGCTATGTATGAGGCAAACCCCCAGATCTCTCCATCTCCCATTCTTCCTTCAAGATGATCCTTAAAACCCAAGGCAAATTGGAATCTCTTTACAATTCCATATTTAACGTGTTGTTCCCGTTCATTTAGGGAGTCTAGCTGCTCTGGCAACTCGCAGTTTTACATGCATGTTGCAGTCTGGAGTTATGGAGCTGTAATAGAGATTCCAAATTTCCTTCAATCACGTGGCTAACCAGAGATCTGTCCCATTCTTTCTGCCCGCCATTGGCACATTGCAGAAGGGGAGGCAATGGCCTAGTGGTATTATCGCTGGATTGTTGATCCAGAGACCCGGATAACATTCTGGGGACCCAGGTTCAAATTCCACCAACGCAGATGGTGGAATTTGAATTCAATAAAATATCCGGAATTAAGAATCTAACGACCATGAATCCATTGTCGGAAAGACCCACTTGGTTCACTAATATCCTTCAGGGAAGGCCTACATGTGACTCCGGACCCATAGCAATGTGGTTGACTCTGAATTGCCCTCTGGGCAATGAGGGATGGGCAATAAATGCTGCCTTGCCAGCAACGTCCTCATCCCGCTAATGAAAAAGTATTTGTCAGTTGAACATATTTTCCTTGACCAACATAGTCTGAATTGGGACTTGAAACCAGAATTTCTTGTACAAAGATACAAATGCTACCCACAAGACTTTCTGATTTATACTTCGCTAGTTTTTAATCAAAGCAGTTTGAATGTTTCAATGCAACCTTTGGCATATTTTCACTTGGAAACTTAAACTCACAATGCCAACTGAAATTAAAACCAGCAGCAGCCCACCTTTCTTGATGCTTAATTGCACATGAAATCTGACGAAGATGACCACACTTGTTGAACCTGTTTGAGATTAACATTTGTAGGTTAAACCTAATCTTCCATTGAATGTTCTTTGACCATCCCAATTGGATTTCTGATAACTTTTGCATTTAAGTCCAAAATTCTGTTGTTCAGCTCTTCTCCCCACTAGCTGTCGCTTGATATTTCGACTGTCTTTCTAGCAACTGACAATGTCTAAAGTGTACAGATTGGCCCAGCTAGCATGAATTAACAAGCAAACATCTGAACTGGTGAATATCCTCACACTGTGTTGCATTTCATTGTATCTGCAACTGTCCTGCCACCCCACTTCACCCAAAAACTTTGTGCAATTTTCTGCTTTTTTTTTTGCACCTCCCAGCTTACTACATGTAAATTTGAAAAACTCATTTCTCTGTTCCCAAGATTCAAGCAGTTCATTCACAGTGAGTAAAACGCTGGCAAACTGTTCCTTGGTTTTCATCGATCAGCGCCACAAGAAAAGGAGAATAATCAAGACAGCTGTGTGTCGAATACTGGATTGGAATGGGGTTTGGTGTTGCAGTTATTAATTCAACCTCAAAATAAAAACAAGTGTGGCACCCAGGCCTCTTCATTGTGCAACTTAACACAAAAATGGCTGTCTGTTTCAAAGCAGATTTCCCCTATATGAATGACAAAAACAAGGCCAAAAAATCTGAGTGCTTCAAATGGCCTTTGGTTGAGACATTAACTGCTGAACTGTGGGGGTGATTAGTTAAACACAGAATAATTTCTGCTGTTAGAGCATCCAGAGACACATACTGATTCACTGTCAGTCCTCCCACCTATCCCCAATATGAATATTTATTAACTTAGAAGCTGGGAGACGGGGAAATAAGGACTCATTTTATAATGGTAGTTGAATTAGATTTCATCAAGCTATTTTTCTTTAAATTCTAATGATACAAATTATTGCTTGTCAATTAATCTTTTACATCATAGAATCATTGCCATCATTTGACAGCATGTTAAAGTTCAGTCAGTAAGCACGTGAAAGTAGGATTGTGATTAAATTAGCAGGTTGTGTGTGAAATGGTACACAAACACATTACCCTGGAGACTGCCTAATCAGGTCAGCAATTTAGTCAGGTGTCGACTAACTACTGATGTGCATTCTTTTAAAAACCTTGTTCCCTCTCACTATGGATACCCATTTTTGTTTCAAATTAAAACGGAATCGCATGTAATTTATCCCAGATGTTTCCATGTCACGTTTTTGTACAAATCAGAAAATGGTTTATTTTACGCAGCAAACAGCAGCAGTGGCCATTAACCAAAACACACTGACCCCAGAAACGAGAGAACAGAGTTTTAATTAAACCCTTCAGATTGCTGAAGCACTTCATTCTTGTTACCACTTATTTTCTCTTATGAAACAGATTTCCATCTGGGTCTCAAACATTTTTTCTTTTAAAAATATCTGGCTTTGCAAAAATTTAATGTAATTGGAAAAGGAGCTGGAGGGGAGATGAGCAGACTATTTTCAATGCAGCAAGCTACATGGTCCAGAACGTGCTGTCTAATTGGGGAGTGGAAGCAGATTGTGCAGCAACCAAAAGAAACTAGATAAATAATTTACAAAGAAAAATGTATAACATGTTAAGAAAATAATTGGGGGACTGGACATCTAAGAAGTGGTTAAGGACCTACAGGCCAAATATCCGTCACTGAGCTGTAAGATTCTATGGTTACTGGAAAACACCCAATTTGAACATTGTGTGTGTTTGTGTGTGTGTCTGTCTGCGTTTGTGTGTGAGTGAGAAGGGGGAGAGAGTGTGTGTCTGTCTGTCTGTCTGTCTGTCTGCGTTTGTGTGAGTGAGAAGGGGGAGAGAGTGTG
>JAHRHZ010000018.1:10237708-10273134 GCA_024137785.1 Ginglymostoma cirratum
CTGTCTGTCTGCGTTTGTGTGAGTGAGAAGGGGGAGAGAGTGTGTGTCTGTCTGTGTTTGTGTGAGTGAGAAGGGGGAGAGAGTGTGCGTCTGTCTGTCTGCGTTTGTGTGTGAGTGAGAAGGGGGAACAGTGTGTGTGTGTTTGTGTGCGAGTGAGAAGGGGAGAGAGTGTGTGTTTGTCTGTCTGTCTGCATTTGTGTGCGAGTGAGAAGGGGAGAGAGTGCGTGTTTGTCTGTCTGTCTGCGTTTGTGTGAGTGAGAAGGGGGGAAGAGTGTGTTTGTCTGTCTGTCTGCGTTTGTGAGTGAGTGAGAAGGGGGGAAGAGTGTGTGTTTGTGTGTAGAAAAACCAGCATTTGATGCCCGTCCTGAACTGCCCCTTGAAATAAGTGGCTTGCTCGGCCATGTTACAGAGCAGTTAAGAGTCAACAATGTTGCTGTGTGTTATGTCATATCTGTTATATCTTCAAGACATATCTCTTGAAGACATACTGACCTTCAAGCTATGTCGATGACATCACTGCTGTATCATTGTGTGTGACATGAAAGTATTGAGATTTCAATTTGATTTGATTTATTACTGTCACACGTACCGAGACACTGTGAAAAGTATTGTTTTGCGTACTAAGCAGGCAAATCATACCTTGTGTAAGTACATCAGAGTAATAGAACAGAATGCAGAATATAGTGTTGCTGCTACAGAGAAGATGCAGAGAAAGATCAACCCTAATATATGACAGGGACAGGTCCATTCCGAAGTCTGATGGCAGCAGGAAAGAAGCTGTGCTTGAATCTGTTGGTACATGTTTTCAAACTTATGTATCTTCTGCCTGATGGAAAAGGGTGGAAGAAAGTATAACGGGGGTGCGAGGGGTCTTTGATTATGTTTGCTGCTTTCCCGAGGCAGTGAGAAGTGTAGACAGAGTCAATGGAAGGAAGGCTGGTTTTTGTGACGGACTGGGCTGTGTTCACAACCCTCTAAGTTCTTTCAGTCTTGGACACAGCAGTTCCCATACCCAGCTGTGATGCATTCGGATAGGATGCTTTCTATGGTGCATCTGTAAAAAATTGCTAAGTCATTGATGGCAAGCTGAATTTCCTTAGTGTTTTATGGAAGAAGAGATGTCAGTGTGCTCTCTTGACTATAGCGTTGATGTGGATGGACGAGGACAGATTGTTGGTGATCATTACTTCCAAGGAACTTTAAGCTCTCGACCATCTCCACTTCAGCACCATTGATACATGCAGGGCGTGCCCTCCACTCTGCTTCCTGAAGTTGATGACCCAGCCCCTTCATTTTGCTGATATTGAAGAAAAGATTGATTTTACACCAGGTCACGAAGCTGTCTATCTCTTTCCTGTACTTTGTCTCGTCGTTGTTTGGGATCTGACCCATGACAGTGGTGTCATCAGTGTATTTGTAGATGGCGTTCGAGCTGAATTTGGCCACACAGTCCTGGGTGTATCAGGAATATAGTCAGGGGCTGAGAGCACAGCCTTGGAGGGGGGAGGCAGTATTGAAGATTGTCGTGGAGGAGGCATTGTTGCCTGTCCTCACCGATTGCAGTCTGTGGGTCAGGGAGTTGAGGATCCAGTTGCACAGGAGAGAGCAAAGTACTAGGTTTCAGAGTTTGGAGATGAAATTTGTTGGAATTATGGCATTTAAGGCAGAACTAAGATCAATAAATAGGAGTCTGATGTAAGTATTCTTGCTATCGAGATGTTCCAGGGATGAGTGTGGGACCAGGAAGACGGCATCTGTTGTGGACCTACTGCGATAGCGGGCAAACTGTGGTGGATCTAGGCAATCTGGGAGGCTGGAGATGATGTGAGCCACTACTAACCTCTCAAAGTACTTCATAATGATGGATGTCAGTCAGAGCCACTGGGCTGTAGTCATTAAGACATGCTTTGGTACCAAGATGATAGTGGTCTTCTTGAAACAGGTGGGAGCCTCACATCTGAGTAAAGAGAGGTTAAAGATGTCAGTGAATACTCCTGCCAGCTGGTCCGCACAAGGTCTAAGTGCATGGCCAGGGACTCCATCCGGGCCAGTTGCTTTCTGCGGATTCACTCTCAATAAAGCTGATCTGATGTCTGCAGATGTGACTATGGGTACAGGTGCAAACCAAGGCTGTTGGGGCAGGTTACATCACTTCACTGACCATCTGATCAAAACAAGCAGAGAATGCATTGAGCTCAAGTGGGAGGGATGCATTGTTGTCAGCGATTCTACATGATTTTGCTCTGTAGCAATGCTCCAACATGCTCCATCTTAAAGTTAGATTACTCGAAGCATGATACTCTACAGGTGACATGCTCCTCTCTGGCAGAGAGGCTTAATGTTAGCCAAAATACTTCTGTGCTTGAGGAATGTAATGTTCGGACACAATAATTACTTGTAAATAAATGTCTATTGGATTCCTCAACCCCACAATATACGTACCCAGCTCCTTTTGTTACAGGAGATACCAGAATTAATGCCGAGTGAGTCAGGTATAACACCTTGTTGGAAGCAAACTCACTGCAATGTCAGAGGGCAGTTAAGAATTAACCAGACTGCTGTGGATCTGGAGTTGCTTGCAGACTGGAATTGGGTGAAGATGGCAGATTACCAACCCTAAAGGCCTTTAGTGAACCAGATGGATTTTTATAAAAATCGATGATAGTCACCACTAAAGAGACTGGCTTTAAATTCCATATTCTTATTAATTGAATTTTTGTAGTTCTCCAGCTGCCATGGTGGGATTGGAACACATAGGCCTGGGCCTCTGGATGACTGCTCACTGTTTGTAACACACAATGGGTCCAACACAAAAAAAAAGTACTATCAAAAACAAAATGCTTCAACATTTCATCTCACACGAACCTGGAACTTTGCCCCACATCCTCAAAGTCCCTTGGCATTGCTGTGGGAGAGCCCTGGAAATAAATCCATGCACACAGTCCCTTCAATAAGATTGTGGCTGATTTCAGCTCTGCGCATTCAGATAGGATGTAGCAAGGGATGGGGTAAAGTGTGCCCCTGGTGGTTAAACAGCAACAAGGGTGAGAGGATAGGGTTGTATGAGGGAGTGTGAGCCATGTGCTGTGGGCAGTGTGACTTTGCGACTGTTATGCCACGATATTGCCAGTGAGAGGCGACGTTAGATTGCCAATACTCATCCGGATAAACACTAGTCTCCCGAAGGTGGTGTGGGGTCAAGGTGTGCTGTTCTTTCAGCCGAGATCCATTGATTGACAAATTTGTGGAACAATGCATGGTAAAATGGGGTGAAAATTGGATAAGAGAGACACCATAGGGGTGTGGTAGGTAACTGATACAATGAGTTTACCAAGACACGGCGAGAAAACATGCTAGACCTCACAATGAAATGCCATCCAAAAAACTTAATGTATTCAGACTTAGCCAAAAGAACATAAGGAGTGTGGCATGCTGCGCACAGAAATCAGTCCACTTGCTGAATTGGCAGATTCAATACTTGTATTTTTTTTAAAAACTAATGCAGGCAGTTAATCAATCCCTGATGAGCGATTGATGCAGAGACTGTTATCATTAACATGACAAGCTCTTCATTGCTTGTGTTAGGGGACGGCCCCTTGTTTTCCACTCAGGCAGCTGACAAGTCATCATTGGCTTGCCTTCCCCTGGATTTAGGATGCCCCAGGTGCTGAAATCAGTAAGATCTGCCTGTCACCGAATCTCAGTACATGTGACCGTAATAAATCAAATCCTATCCTGCCCACCAATGGCTGCCAGAAGCCAGCAGTCCACTAAAAAACCGGCACCACCAGGGAAATGGTGGCAGCTGATGGCACTACATCACCTGAGGCAAGGCAATGGGTGAGTGATGGCAGCAGGAGAGTTGTGAGGGAAGGAGAAGAGGGGTCAACAGCAAGAACATGGCTTTGGCTCTCAGGGTACCAGTCCCCCAATCATTTCCAGTGCTGGATCCCAGGATCAGGCACTTAGTACCTCTGAATAAGTACCCACCTCTGCCAGGAGCCTACAGTTTGAGTTCTCCTGCTCATGACTGACCGTTAATTAATGGTATTTATTCTTCACTTTTCCCTGTAATCCTGCAAATATTTTCCATCTATGTAATTGTCCAATTCTCTTTTGAATCTGCTCCCAACACACAGACATCCCAGATTCCCAACTATGCAACACAGTATAACTCTTCCTCATGTCTCCACTGATTCTTTTGACAATCAACTGATTGACGTCTTCTGGTTTCTGATCCTTCTGCAAATATTTCTCACTATTTCATCTATCCACAGCCATCGTGATATTGAACACAACTCCCTTTAGGTGCTTAACAGATTCCTTTCTGATTGAATCTGCCAGACAAAGTTTTTTTTTTGATGTTTTCTTCCATAAATCAGACTCAGAGAGTAGTAAGAGCATGGAATGCCTTGCCTGCAGCAGTTGTAGGCTCGCCAACTTTTAGGTCGTTGGATAAACATATGGATGATAATGGAATAGTGTAGGTTAGATGGGCTTCAGACTGGTTTCACAAGTCGGCGCAACATTGAGGGCCGAAGGGTCTGTACTGCGCTGTAATGTTCTATGTTCTTTGTTCTATGTTCTATGTTCTAAATCACAGGTCAAGTGATTCTTCTGAAACTTTGAATTCAATACCCTCCTCACTCATTGAAATTCCCTCTGTGCTTCTCATATTTTACATGTTATCCAAAAGCAGAGGTGTATCTTGAAATCTTATCCAATTTTCAGATATCTTTGCATTGGGTGTCAATATTGGGCATGTAAGCAAATCTGCAATTACTGCAAGTCTGCACAAGCCTCTCTCGAGAAAAAAAAAACAAGCAACAATTTGGGAAATGTTCACCTTCAATTGTCAAATTCTACATAACCATTCCATCTGTCCTTTGCCATAAACTATACATTAGTGCACTAGAGTTTCTTCTTGTATGAACGAGGACGCTAAATTCTGTTTACTGTCATAGTGTCATACAGCATGGAAACAGACCCTTCAGTCCAACCAATCATGCCTACCAAGTTCCCAAACTAAACTAGTCCCATCTACCTGCTCCTGGCCATATACCTCTAAACCTTTCCTATTCACGTAACTGACCAAACGTCTTTTAAACATTGTAACTATACCTGCGTCCATCACTTCCTCTGGCAGTTCACTCCACACGCAAACCATTCTCTGTGTAGTCAAGTTACCCCTCATGTCCTTTCTAAACCTTTCAACCCTCACCTTAAAAATATACCCCCTAGTTTTGAACTCTCCCACCAAAGGGAAAAAGACGCTTATCTATGCCCCTCATGATTTTATTAACCTCACACACTCCAATGAAAAAAAGGCCCACCTTTCCAATTTATTTTTATATCTCAGTCCCTCCACTCCCTGCAACGTCCTGGTAAATCTTTTCGGAACCCTCTCCAATTTAAAAATATCCTTCCTATAACAGGGTGAACAGAACTGTACACCGTACTCCAGAAGAGGCCTCAACAACGTTCTGTACAGCCTCAACATGATTTTCCAATTCCCGTACAGGGAAGGCAAGCGTGCTAAATGCCTTCTTCACCATTTTGAATATTTCAAGAACAGCGGACATACATTTAAGGTGAAAGGAGAAAGATTTATAAAAGACATGAGGGGCAATTTTTTTTAAAACACAGAGTGGTTCACATATGGAATGAACTTCCAAAGGGTGTGCTTAAAACGGGTACAGTAACAACATTTAAAATACATTTACATAAGTACATGAGTAAGAAACGTTTGCAGGGAAATGGTGGGACGAGTTTAGTTTGGGATTAGGTCTGCATGGGCTAGTTGGACCATAGAAGGGTCTGTTTCCGTGCTGTGTGACTCTACAAATCAGGATCGTAATATTTTGAACCAATGACTAAAAAAATGTCCATTGGGACCAAACAATGCCTCTTCAAGATAATTTCCAAGTTTTTTTTGGAAACCAAGATGCTTTTTCTATTTCCTTAAACAAACAACATTGCATTCAACCACACTGGACAGTCAGGTCAATGTACTGACATGATCATGCATTGCAATTTCTTATGTTGCAACTTGAAAACAATTTCACCCCTCCACTCCTGATTTGTACAAAAAATTGTTCAAAGCTCGTAGCATTCCAAAATCAAGACACACACTAGACCATTGCCGCTCAGCTATTCTACAGCTGTAGTAAGTGGTGAACACTGATGAACTTCCAAAACATTCTTCAACAGACAAATCTCTCAAAGGTATAAACTTGCTCAATAAACAAACTAATTTTTGCTCTGTTAAATTCTCACAGACAAGGGTAACTAAACACCATGAACAGGAACCTTTTTTAAGTAATTAGAACAGCTCTGAAGGATCAATGCTGTCTGTCTCGCCTCATGCAATGGGTATGGCCATCTGCAGAAACCAGCAAAGAGATGGCTGCACATGGAAGCCCAATCTCCTCAAAACCGATTCAAGGCAAAAAAAATTGCAAATGCAACAAAAAAAACAGCGAGTGCTAGAAATACTCAGCAGGTCAGGCAGCATCCGCCTGGAGACAGAAACAAAGTTAATACTTCAGGTTGATGATCCTTCCAGTCCCAACGTAGCTCAATGTGAGCTTGTGGAAGAGCACCCTGTCTTTCAACCCAGCTTTCTGAGCACAACACTGAGGTCAACAATTTAGATCATAACCTAAGTATCCATCTTCTTTTTTGCTAGCTTGGTTTCTCCTCAATTCTTTCCTTATCCGTACATATATCCCTGCATTTAGACAGCTGTCATCTCAGTTATGCACATCATTTTTTTTCTCTTTTCTGATTATCACTCCTTTTGGCTTGCGTAACATGAAAACTTTTGTCATTTTATCCCTCCTGCCTTAAACCTTCCCTTTTCTGCCCCTTCCCCCACCTTTTCCACTGATGCAAAACATATTTCGTTTCCATCATCCTTCAGTTCTGCTGAAGGGACATGGACCTGAAAGGTTAACTCTTTCTCTCCAAAAAGACTGTCCACGTTGAAAACTATTGCAAATGGTTGCAGAACCGAAGATCTAAAGAGGACATTGCTGAAATAATGTAATGTTGCCACAGTCCAAGAGAACCAAAGGGCTGCTTTCTCATTAGAGAAACGTGACTAGTGGTGGTTTAATGTGAGGCTCACCATGCCTCAGGCTAGGGGTGAGGTTCTGAGGGCCAGACCTTTATGGTGAACATGGCCAGCATGGGAATTGAACCTAAGCTGTTGCCATCATTCTGCAGCGCCATCCAGCCAACTGAGCTAACCGGCCCTGTCTTGGATATCAAGATAAAGTCTTAAATACTCCTTCGGACAAAGAGGTTGGTCAAAATTTGGAACCCTCTTCTGCAACAGCTGTTGATGCTGGGTCAGTTGTTAATTCAAAATCTGCAGTAGAGGTATGTCTGTTCACTGAAGGTATACAATGATACAAGGCGAAAGTGGGTATGCAGAGTTAGGGTACAGATCAGCCTTGATCTCATTGAATGAGGACAGAAAAAGGTTTGTGCAGGTTAACTGGCCAACAATAGATGCTACGCTTTTAAGAGGAATAATAAGGGAGAGACATACAGAAGAGGGGAGAGGTGATGGAATTAAAATTGAAAACAGCCAGTATGTAATTTTGCAGTGCGTGACTAACAGCAGCCAAATATGCACATTGCTCATCTTCAGAGGGACCTCCATCACGTAATGTTCTACCTAACAGACTCAAATCTGTCCATCAGTGACATGTCAGTACAGATTTACACATCAGCACTGCCATTAAAACCAGCGATGCAGGCTCCTTACCTGTGCCCTCATGATTGACATGATAACATCAACTCAGAGATCTCAGCCGTGATTAGATCGCAGGTCACTCATAACACCAACACCAGATGCACAATGCAAAACCCAGTGCTTGAACTTACAGCTTCTTCATGGTATCTTATAAATTCTCCACAGAGTTTCTGTTTTTCTTTTTAAAGTACACACAAGTGCGGACTGGATGTCAATGCATACAAACATTCCTAAAACAGCTGGTTGACTGCCAACACGAGGCGTATACACCTATCCAACAATACTAATCTTGAAATCTGTGCTCCCTCACACCGTCCCATGCGGTGTTGTCTAATTCTTGGTGATGTTAATCCAATTTTTTTCAGCATTCGACCACAATATGAAGAATTCAAGTTTCCAAACTGCAGCCTTCCACCATCTCATTTGCCTGAGCGTCAAACCGACAGCTGCATGAACCAGCAGAGCCGAGAGTTCCACGTGTTGTCCTTTCTGAAAACATAACCCGAACAAACAATAGGTACCTTCTGTGCTCTCTGTGGCAGCTTCATGCTTATCCTGCTATACTATCCACCCTAAGGTCAAGTCCCATCATGGCAAAGTGCATTCATTACTGAATTGAAATAATCATGATAACGTATGGAGTAGTGCCATTGTAAAGTTAAACTATGAAAGTTTCCAAATTTTAAAAACCGAACTAACTCTAAGGGGAAGAGAATCTGCCTCCTAGCCCAGTCTAGCCAACAGAAACTACGTTGGCACCATATCATGGACATCCCTAGGACCAGCAACTTGCATTGACACAGCACCTGTAACAAAGAGAGAAAGCCATTCCAAGGCTTGTCACAGAAGAAGCATATATCAGGCAAAAATAAACACTAAGGGGTGACAAAAATCTCAGGGTTGGGAAGGCAGGGGAGGTGGAATTGATGGAAGCCCAGATCCTAGACAATGAAAAGCACAGCTGCCAATATTGGTGTAAAAATCCCACTTTTAATGACCAGAAATAGTGCTGACCGAAAACGTAGTTAATTTTCTCTTCAGTGGCATAAACCTGCATCACGTTTTGCCAACTGTTATTGCTACACCTCATTTGAAAGTGCGCTAGAAATCAAGCCCCACATTTATCACAAGAGTTATTTTATCTTTGGTCAAGGCATGCAAAATTCTCACATGGTCTGTCTGATAGACTTGGGAGAACATGAAACAGACCAGTTTTCCATACTTAACGAAAACTACTATTTGTTATAAATAAGTAGATTCTAAGTACAGGTAAACAGCCATGAACTATCAACATATAACTCTACTATTTAGAATTCTAAACCCCTTTTACACGAGCACCTACACATCCACACAGACAGGCAAAACACTGGTGTTATGGACCGAGAGTAAACAAAATACCAGGCAAACAGTTTAATGGTACCAGTTTTCAGAACTTGCTGGTGGGGTTCCTTTTGTTTCCCAATCCTTCAGTTGTCTGAGCTTTTCTTTCCAGATTTTAACACTTCTTCACGGGGCACAAAGCAACTGGGTCACAAATGATAAAGTCTCTCACTCATCCAGGAACCAGAGAGTTGTCATCAGGTTGATGACCTCTGGCACCTACAACTGGTTACAATTCCACAAACCAAGTAGCAACCCTGTTGGCCACCAAAGCTCACTTTCTACATATTCCTCTATGCCACACTATCCACTTACATCTTTCTCCAACGATTGCAAAGCAACAAATGTAAACAAGACTTAGAACGAGTTTCAGTAACAACTTTTTAAATGAACAGCAATTCTTTCTCAGTCTTTAGTCGCAAAGCAGTCATTTTTCCAATTCAGTGTACAATCAAAAATAAAGTGAAATTAAAAGATGTGGTCTTTACGTCATGGCTTGGTAAGGAAAACAGAAAATGCTGGTGAAACTCAGCAGGTTTGGCAGCATCTGCAGAGAGAAAAAAACACTTAACAGAGTTCCAAAAAAAAATCACATTGACCTTGAAACATTAACTCTGTAGTTCCTCTCTCCACAGATATTGCTAGACCTGCCGAGTTTCTCCAGAACTTGCTGCTTCTATTTCCATGGTATTTTGATTTTATTTGAGTTAACCATTAGTACTAAATTTTGCTCCAGAAGTACATTCACAGCATCATTTGCAATACCGAAGTCAAGTAGATCAATTCTCAGTTCTAGTCCTTCAGAATGGCCTACATCTGCTCCTACCTCTTCTCATCTTGTGTTTCCATCTGCATTTAAGAGATAATACTAATTGTTTCTAAGAATTTTCTTCTGTCCCAGGAAATCTTAAAATAATGTAAGTGAAGAATTTTAGGAGACATCCAAGGGACTTTTTTTTTAAGAAAGGAAATATTCTAAAATTCATTTTAATGACTGACTTCAGATTTAGGCATGAAGAGAGGTTCACCATGGGAAGCACTGTTGCTGTGCAGTCAAAAAATTCAACCACACAAAAATATTTTGCAATTGGATCAAATAAAGAAATTACGAAATGTTTCCAATTTACAGCAATACTTGCCTTTTCAGGAGACTGTCTGAAACCTCTCCCTCTAACATGGTGTTCAGAAGGTGCATCAATTATTTTCAAACATAATTTAAGCAAAAGTGGGCTTACTTGTTATTACTGCAACATATTTAATACATGTTCCCCAGAGGCTGAGGATAGAACCCTGACCTTTATTTTTGCAGCTGTGGTATTCCTTTATCCTAATAAAACTTTATTTATCATGAAAAAAAATCATAAACAGTGGCTAGCTCTGCCGAGATCCTTACAAAGCAGTGATGTCAGACTGTTTGGCACTCATCTTCCTCCTCCACCTCCACAATCCTGCCACATTTGGGAGGCAGAGTGCCAACAGGTCTCTGGAATGAGCCAAGCCCCAAACAAGTCTTCATCCTGAAACCTATTGCTCCCATCGCATGGGAAGGTCTCCTGGTAAAGAAAGAAATGGCACAGGGGCTTGTAGATCTAAAGTGTTCTTCAAAATTGTCATCATCATCATGTGCTAGATGTGGATTTCATTGATGTACATGTTATTTACCTCAGCGAGAATTCTGACTTCAAACAGTTCATTTACATGACTTAAAGAATCCTAGAACTTGACAGAATATTCAGTATACATGTAGTTAAAGCTACAAACTGCATATCCAGTCACTTTCTAGAATTTTTTCCATGGAAAGTCAAGGTTCAATAACTTAAACTCACTGGTTCCACCCACAGGTTAAAGCAGTCAAGCATTGGATGAGCTCCCTCAAAATTACATACACCAGCAAATCTGCGTTCACCCTGAAATGGGAGGCCACAAGGTGAAAGGACTTCAGAAGGACAATTTAAAAATAAATTGATTGATTGAAAATTCAGTGCTGAATCCAGCCTCAACAGAAACCATGTCAATATGATAATAGCCCAAACCTTGAGAACAATCTGGCTCTGCAACTCACCAATCTTGAGTTTACATAGTGTCTCCAACATCCAAAGCATCCCGATGCACTTCACAAAGACATTGTCAACCAAAGGTCAGCACTAAGGCACAGGTGGTGGTATTGGAAAGAGATGACCAGATCACTCTGGTTTAACAGAGTGTCTTAAAGACGATAAGGAAGGTCAAGACGCAGAGACGCTTCGGGAGAGCATCTTGGTGCTCTTCACCTCGGCAGTTGGAGGATTGGCCCCATTTAGTGGAGCATTGGCCCCATTTAGTGGAGCAATGAAAATCTGAAGAGGCTCAGGAGACCACACTGGAACAGCAGAGATCTCAAAGGGTTGTAAGACTGGAGGAGGTTCGCAAGAAAGGGAAAGGCAAAGCCACAGAGGACTATGAAGGTAAAGATGAAATTTTTAAAAATGGAGATGCTGCTCAAAGTGGGCCAATATATGACAGTGAGCGCAGGGCTTGAATGAATGGGCAAATGAGAATTGCCGAGAGTTCAGACAGGGACAGTAGTGTTTTGGATGAGTTCACGCTTACTGACCACACTGAAGGACACCCACCAACAATGCCAACCGTGTTCAGTCTGTTTGACAGTCTTGCACCTTTTAATCACTCCTCTTGCTGACATAGCACACAATTCCAGTCTTTACAAAATGAACTACGTTTCATATTAGTTGAAATGCTACATCTCAGCAGAGCTTCATGTTTTAATGTACATGAGACTTTCAGGGCATTTTAAAGATCTCCACTTGAATTAATCAATTGTCACAGTAATGTCATTCCTGAAAAAGGAAAAAAAAATACAAGGGATAGAGAAGGAAATTGTGATGAATTGGATATCTCTGTCAAAGAGCTAACACAGGAATGACAAGCCAAATCACTTCCTTCTGGGTCACATGATTCCACTAACTCCAAGACAAAACAGGGATATTCCTGCAGAAAATGACTAATTGCAGTAGAATTCTACCCCGTGACCAAGGACATAATTTTCAGATGATTGAAAAGAAACAAACAGTCATAGAGTCATACAGCACGGAAACAGACCCTTCGGTCCAACTCGTTCATGCCAACCAAGTTTCCAAAACTAAACTAATCCCACTTGCCTGCATTTGGCCTATATCCCTCCAAACCTGCCCTATTCATGTACCTGTCCAAATGCCTTTTAAATGTCCTAGCTGTATTTGCATCTATCACTTCCTCCATCAGTTCATTCCACATCCTCTTTGTGAAAAAGTTATCCCTCATGTCCTTTTCAAATCTTTTGCCTCTCACGTTAAAAATATGCCCCTAGTTTTGAGCTCCCCCACCCTAGGGAAAAGACATTTGCTATTCACCTTATCTATGCTCCTCATGATTTTATATATCTTTGTAAGGTCATCCCTCAACCTCCTACGCTCCAGTCAAAAAAATCTCAGTCTATCCAGCCTCTCCCTTATAACTCAAACCCTCCAGTCCCAGCAACATCCTGGTAAATCTTTTCTGAACTCTCTCCAATTTAATAATATCCTTCCTATAGCAGGGGGACTCCAGAACCATGCACAGTACTCCAAAGGTGGCCTCACTAACATTCTGCACAATGACATCCCAACTCCTATACTCGATGGTCTGAGCAATGAAGACAAGTGTGCGAAATATGTAAACCACCCTGTCTACCTGTGACATAACTTTCAAAGAACTATGTACTTGAACCCGTAGCGCTCTCTGTTCAACAATGCTTCGCAGGGCTCTATCATTAACTGCTTAAATCCTCCCCTTGTTCGTTTCACCAAAATGCAATTCCTCACACTTATCCAAATTAAACTCCATCTGCCACTCCTCAGCCCACTGGCCCAATTGTTCATGATAGCGGTTGGTTCAAGGAGGAATTGACACCAATTTAAGGTTTTGGTTAAGAGACACAGCAGGGATGGGAGGAAGAACATTTTTATACAGTGAGTGGTAATGCCTTGGAACTTATTGCCCAGAAAGATGGGTACAGCAGAGACCCTCAATTTCTCAAGGAAATTACACAGGCACTTGAGAACAATAAAATTTCAGGGTGATGAGCAGGGTTGAGCAGAGCAGGGTTAACAGAGGGCTGCCATGGAGCCAATGGGTGGATTAACTTATTTCTGTATGACAATGACTCTGTGGCTCTCTGTTACAAGCGATGTGGAAATTCCTCAACTGCACCACTTCTCCAGGCCCCCGACACACATCCTGTTCCCGACCCAGGTGGTCCACACAGGCCCCAGCTGGAAAATCACTGCTTCTCAGCATGTGGTCAATTTGCATAACCTACAGCAAATGATTTCAGGTTATAGGAACGTCCAACTATTCTTATGTGAGAGCATTTTAAAAATAAGGTCTCATCAAAACAAATCGTTTTTTTTTGTTGAAATTTGAATCAATAGCTCCAGCACGATGCTGACAGAAGGAACATCTGCTTTCCTGGGATCGTGCCAAATTCTTTTTTTTCCCCAAAATTAGCCAAACAGGTTACCCTGTTGCAAAAATAAATAAAGGACTAAGACTTGTCGACACTTGCTTTGCACAGGAGAGCACAGGCATCAATACAACCCACTAAACTTGCAACAAATTGTGCTACTGTGCCTCCTCAATCCATGCCTGCAAATCTCTCTCTCCGAGTGATGTCTCAATGCTCCTGATGGAATTACCGTCATCCTAAAGGTGCATCCACACCTCTGGGATCAAGGAAACCCATGCAGTACAGTCTGGTTCCCATAATCCAAAGTCAGAAATCTCACGACACCAGGTTAGAGTCCAACAGGTTTATTTGAAAACACAAGCTTTTGGAGCCTCGTTCCTTCATCAGATGTTAGTGAGAGAGGTAGTATCATAGACAGAATTTATAAGTAAAAGATCAACCTTTGACCTTTTACTTTTATATTCTGTGTCTGATACTACCGCTTTTGCTAACACCTTGAGGAGGACCAAGGCTCTGAAAGCTTGTGATTTCAAATAAACCTGTAGGACTCTAACCTGGTGTCGTGAGATTTCTGACTTAGTCCACCCCAGCCCAACACCGGTATCTCCACGTCATGGCCCATAATCCAAGACAGAGCTGACTGACCGAGTGGATAGGGCCAACTATGTCAACAATCTGGTTAAATTAGCTCGAAAAAAAAATCAATCCCGACCACTTCAAATGGCAGCTACGACATGACCTTTGGAATGAACTTAAAAATGAAACTTCATTTTCCTTCTACCTACCCCTAAACCCATCTTGTTTAAAAAAAAAATTCAACGTGTTGCTGGTTACAATGGTCTAGAAAATCACCTGGAAATACCGTGGCTCTAAGATCAGGTTACAGGCTGGGAAATCTGTAAGAGACTAACTAATCTCCTGACTCTCAACTTCCTAATCAAAGCCTGTCCACCATCTACAAGGGCACAAGTCAGGAACGCAATAGAATACTCTCCACTTGTCTCGATGAGTGTAGCCCCAACAACAATCAAGAAGCTTGACACCATCCAGGACAAAGCAGTTTCCTTGATTGGCACTACATCCACAAGCATCCACTCCCTCCACCACCAACGCTCAGTAGCAGCACTGTGTACTATCTACAAGATGCAGTGCAGAAATTTACTGAAGTTCCTTAGACAGTACCACCAGCAAATGCTGGGGAGCACCACCAACCACAAGTTCCCTTCCAATCCACACACCACCTTGACTTCAAAATACGTGCTTGTTCATTGACTTCCACTGGGTCAAAATCCTGGAAATTTCTCCCTAACAGTAGTGTAAGTGTCCCTACAACACATGTCCGAGCAGTTCAAGGCAGGAGATCACCACCACTTTCAGGAATAAGTAGGGATAGACAATAAATGCAATAAATTAATCCGTTCTTCTGCATTTGTTTGTCCTATTCCCCCTTAAATGCACCCATCACTCAGATTAATACTCCTTGCAGTAATCAGATGTACATTGTGATCGCCCTCTGAACAATGAAATTTTTCCGTTATTCCCTTTCGGATTTCTGGGTGAGGATCTTATGTTGACAACCTTTAGTCATGCTCTTCGCCACAAGAGAAGATATTCTTGCTCCATCCACTGTACCAAAACCTTTCAGAATTTTGATGATATTGATTCGGTCACGCCTTAGTCTCCTTTATTCAAGGCATAAGGGACCAGTCTGTCCATCCCTTCCTGATATGTAGTCAGGGTATGTCTGAGCAATTCCTGGAGATGGACAGTGAAGTCCCCCCATCAGAGTACATTCTGCACCCTTGTGACCCTCACAGCTTCCTCAAATTGGATGAATACCAATTCATCAGCGAAGTTAGGGCAGTACATGGTACTCAAGGAGGTTCTCTTTCTCACGTCTGACCTCATACTGAGACTTTACAGGTACCACAGTCCATGCTGAGAGCTCCCTCAGAGCAACTCCCTTCCACCTGTACACCCACTGTGCCACCACCCAACTCTGGTGGATCCATCCTGTGGGAGGACAGGATATACCCAGGGATGGTAATGACGTTGTCTGGGACAGTGGGTGTCAGGTATGACTCTTAGTATAACCAGGTCAGGCTGTTGCCTCACTAGTCTGCACCATAGCTCTTCCAATGTTGGCACAAGTCCCCAGACATTGGTAAGGACAAATCTGCAGGACCGACAGAGCTGAGTTTACATTTGTCATTAACAGTGGCAAGGTTGGTTCCAGTGCCCTGTTCAATTTGATTCCTTTTTTGAGACTTTTTCAAGTTTTGATACAACAGAGTGGTTTGCTGGGCTATATCAGAGATCAGTTAAGAAAAAACAACATGGCTGTGGGTCTGGAGTCACATGTAGGCCAGACCAGGGACAGACAGCAAATTTCCTTCCCAAAAGTACATTGGTGAACCAGGTGGGATATCATGACAACTGGCAATGTTTTCATGCTTCATAAAAGGGTAAAGTCACCTTAGTCTTACCAGACCATAGGGATTCTCGCTCATGAGAAAGAGAGCGAGAGAGAGAGAGCAAGAGAGAGCGAGAAAGCGAGCGAGAGAAAGAGCTCGAGAGAGAGAGGGGCATGACTGGTGCTGGTGTAACCTGAGGGTCACCACATTAGGCGAAAGGTGAGGTCAAGGAGCAGAGTCCTTCATGGTGACCTCAGCCAGAGCGGGAACTGAACTCTCGCTGTTGGCATCACTCTGCATCGCCAACCATCCGTCCAGTCAATTGAGGGAGCTGACTTAGATGCTGTCAAAGACACTTCAGCAAGTTGCTACAGTGGTCACATGAAACACCACCATTGTAAAGACACTGAATGTTGAAGACTGTCAATTACCAGGGTTGCTTCGTCCCAAATGGTGTCAAGAATATCACATGATCAATAAAACCCAAAGCAGCTTAGTGATTAGGAAGAGATAGCAAGAACTCCCAATGCTGGAGTCAGAGACAACAGTGTGGAGCTAGAGGAACACAGCAGGCCAGGCAGCATCAGAGGTGCAGGAAAGTTGATATTTTGAGTTGGGACCCTTCTTCAGAAATGGAGAGCGGGAAGGGAGCTGACACAACCTGTCCATCTTCTCTCCCACCTATCTGCCCCACCCATCCCATCGACCAATTCCCACCTGCAGTCACCTATCACCATCCCACTACCTTCCCCAGACGCACCCCTCTTCTCTCTATTTATTTCTGAGCTCCCTTTCCCCTCCCCATTTCTGAAGGGTCCCGACCCGAAGCGTCAACTTTCC
Organism: Ginglymostoma cirratum; assembly: GCA_024137785.1. Taxonomy (NCBI): domain Eukaryota; kingdom Metazoa; phylum Chordata; class Chondrichthyes; order Orectolobiformes; family Ginglymostomatidae; genus Ginglymostoma; species Ginglymostoma cirratum. The sequence goes on from JAHRHZ010000018.1 coordinate 10,254,585, forward strand.
TGCTCCTCTGATGCTGCCTGGCCTGCTGTGCTTCTCCAACTCCACACTGTGTTATCTCTTATTAGTGACTAGGAAGGTCTTGTTCCACTCCATGCACCAAGTGGTCAGGCCCCCTCCTCATAAGCCGACCTCACAGCTAATGCAACAAGCTGTTGTGGGAACCACTTTGAATACCATAAGATGAGGTGCTGCAGAAAACTCTTTTGCACCAGGTGCTGTATTTGAGCTAAAAATGTATATATACCATTCACTCTTCACCCGATAATACTAAATCCGACAAAGTCTGCAGAGAGTTCCTGCTAATGTCAAACAGCTAAGTCCCACAACTTTAAAATTGGACCTCAGCCATTCAGGAACAAGGTCACAAAGTAATTATTCACAAACTGTCAGTGTTACCTCTCGCTCCCAAAAAAATACTGTCTACAGGGAGTCAATTAAAAACTTCTGACAATGATACATCTTTGTGAGTAAAGGTATTGAGAAATCCAAAATCACAGCAGGTCAATGGAGTCCATATTGCATATGATCCAATGGAATTATAGAACAAGCTTAAGGAACAAAACAATGCCTTTGAGCCATGGTACATCTTAATTTGGTGCATACTTCACAAGGACAGTAGTGAAGGCATGTGCAGCAAAGGCAGCACTGTGGCTCAGTGTTTAGCACTGCTGCCTCATGACACCAGGTACCTGGTTCAATTCCACCCTTGGGTGACTGTCTGTGCCCACCTCCATTCTCCCTGTATCTGCATGGGTTTCCTCTGAGTGCTCCGGTCTCCTCCCACAGTCCAAAGGTGTGCAGGTTAGGAAGATTGGCCATCCTAAATTGCCCATAGCATTCAGAGATGTGCAGGCTAGGCGGATTAGCCATAGGGAATGCACAGTTACAGGGAGGGTCAGTGTGTAGTTGATGGGCCAAATGGCCTGCTCCCAGAATTCAATGGTAGCATCCCAGCAATGTCCTCTCCTCAAGTGTACAAACCTGGGAGACCACTTAAACTGACCAGGTCCTGGTGTGTTTCGACAAATGGTTCCAACCGAGTAGATAAAACAGGGGCGTGGGCCATCAATAAACTCAGGACATCTTTTAAGAACCAACTGAGAAGGGGAACACATACCAAGCACGGAGACAAACAAAAGCAATTGAACTCAATGTTCAAACTGATTAGACATCAACTGCTTCTATAAACAATGCAAGACATTGCAGTGTGGCATGAATTTTGAATTCACGGGTTTAAGCTAGTCTTAATAGTCTTAATCCACTCAGAGGTCTTTGCACTGGTGTTGACAGTATCTGTTGTTTCCATGCAGATACTTCTGCTGTGGCGGCAGAGTCCTTGCGTATATCTAAGATAAGTAGATTCTTGATCAGTCGGGGAATCAAGGGTTACAGGAAAAAGGCAGGAAAGAGGACATGAGGAATGTTGGATCAGCCACAATCCTATTAAATGGTGGAGCAGGCTCAAGGTGCCAAATTCCTGTTCCTATTTCTTATGGTCTGAGGTACCTCTGGACAAGTCAGATTACAGAATGAAATCTGGCCTTTTTTTTTGTTCAATAAGTTAATGTGGTGGCTTGTCACAGACATATTCGCACAAGGCTACAGATTTTCTTCAACAACAGAACAGAACTACATTACACAGAAGAAATAACGAGAAACAGAACAAACTATCTAAATATGACAGTCAGAACGATCTCTAAACACACACGATAAAGTCACATACATGGAAACAGATTCTTCGGTCCAACCAGTCCCACCTGCCTACACCTGCCATCAATAAACTCAGGACATCTTTTAAGAACCAACTGAGAAGGGGAACACATACCAAGCACTGAGACAAACAAAAGCAATTGAACTCAATATTCAAACTGATTAGACATGAACTGCTTCTATAAACAATGCAAGACATTGCAGTGTGGCATGAATTTTGAATTCACGGGTTAGAGCTACCACATAGCCCTTCCATTGGCTTGAATTGAATATACATACATTCATGTCATTGTGGCTCATTGGCTAACCACATGCCATGTACATATGGCAGTACAGGAGAAAAGTTTCAAAATAGTCTTAATCCACTCAGAGGTCTTTGCATTGGTGTTGACAGTATCTGTTGTTTCCATGCAGGGTATATTTATTAAATATTTGAATAGCAGGACTTGCCTTTCAAACAACTATCACTTCTTTTACCAAAAAGGGGGTCTGATTTCACCCAAAGTCATGTCTGAGTTTTAATTTATTTCCTTCAGAAATCAGCATGAAAGTGTTACATTTCAGCCATCTGATGTGTAAATCAGTTAACAGCACCAGTGACAACCTGGTTAAATCAGTTTAACAGGGCACAGCAAACTCTCATCACAGTGATGAAAAGGATTGATCATGCCTTTTTATCTATGCATGCTTGTTTCTGAAATTTCAATCATTCTCTATGGACAAAGAATGTCAAGGTTCTCATATGATCTGACAACTGTTTCTGTAACATTCAAAAGTGATGGCATAGAAAATAAACAAACATGTCAAATCCAACGAAAGAAGACTAATGTATTTCCAAAAGAGAGATTATCAGAAAACTTGCATGGGCAGAGACCGTTTTCCAGACTTCCTGAAGTCACTGTAAACACACTCCTTTACGATCACGGCTTTGTAATACAGAAGTGGATAAATGGTCATGGTGAAAAAGCAAAATCACACAGTTTCAGATCGGAAACAACCCCCAGATGAGCTGTGATATATTGCAATCCAAGTGTCAGGAGGCACATCTGGTCATAATGGATCGCACAGCAGAAACAGCTGGATCATGTCGATTGAAAGCCCATATGCACTGACATTCATCCTTCCCCTTTGATGAGAATTTATACATGTATAAACAGATGAGCCCCCACCCAAACCCCCACTGTTCCTCAAGAATATTCTGTAGACAAAATAACTTCCCGTTCCCTCCTTAGGCAGATCTGGTTTGCTGCAAGTCACAAGTGAAGGCCCTAGAGTACACCTCATATTTCAGTCATCATGTAGCATGCGAGAGAGCAGAAACAGGAACAGCCCATGCCGACAGCATTTTTGCTTCCTAACAGCCTCTTTGTGTGTTCCATCAACATAAACTTCTCTTTCCCTCCCCCTCACACACTTAACTAGATTTCCCTTAAATTTATTTACGCTGTTCTGTGACTCCTTATGGGTGCTAACTACTGACCCATCATTCATTCTTCACTTCTCAGGCACTTTTTCTTGTTGGACCACACCTCTCAGATGCCTACATCGTTTCTCCTAAAATGATGTTTCCAGTTTGCAAACACTTCAAACATACATTTAAGTGGCTCCTGTTTCTCAAGATTGTTCACGTTCTATGATTCTGAGCATAGAAGCCTCTTCTCAGGCCATGAATACTGGTGCATTTTCAGATACTTCTGCTGTGGCGGCAGAGTCCTTGCGTATATCTAAGATAAGTAGATTCTTGATCAGTCGGGGAATCAAGGGTTACAGGAAAAAGGCAGGAAAGAGGACATGAGGAATGTTGGATCAGCCACAATCCTATTAAATGGTGGAGCAGGCTCAAGGTGCCAAATTCCTGTTCCTATTTCTTATGGTCTGAGGTACCTCTAGACAAGTCAGATTACAGAATGAAATCTGGCCTTTTTTTTTTGTTCAATTAGTTAATGTGGTGGCTTGTCACAGACATATTCGCACAAGGCTACAGATTTTCTTCAACAACAGAACTACATTACACAGAAGAAATAACGAGAAACAGAACAAACTATCTAAATATGACAGTCAGAACGATCTCTAAACACACACGATAAAGTCACATACATGGAAACAGATTCTTCGGTCCAACCAGTCCCACCTGCCTACACTAGGGCCATATCCCTCCAAATCTTTCCTATTCATGAACGTATCAAAGTATCTTTTAAACATTGTAACTGTACCTGCATCCACCACTTTTTTCTAATAGTTCATTCCAACCACACCGTGTGTGAAAGAGTTGCCCCTCATGTCCTTCTTAAATCTCTCTCCTCTCACCTTAAAAGTATACCCCCTACTTCTGAACTCCCCCACCCTAGGAAAAAGATTTCTTTCACTTACCTTATCTATGCCCCTCATGATTTCGTAAACGTCAATATGACCAGCCCTAAATAACCTATGCTCAACAAAAAAAAGTCTCAGTCTTTCCAATCTATCTTTATAGCTCAAACCCTCCGTTCTCAGCAACATCCTGATTTTTTTTGAACCCTTTCCAATTTAATAATTTCCTTCATATAACAAGGTGACCAGAACTGCACATACTCCTCCAAAAGAGACCTCACTAATGTCGTGTACAACCTCAACATGACGTCCCAGCTCCTATACTCAAAACAAAGTTTCAACCTGTTTCTTGATACCATGTGTTTTAGAGACTCAAGTCAGTTAAATTACACACCCCTATACCAACTCCTCACAGATCTACCTGACTGGCTCCTTTCAGGTTCTTTCCCTTGGAGTGTTCGACCAACTCAATGAGTCTTTTCGAAAGTTTTGGCAAAGATCTGTAGCTCGGGCTGTGGGTGAGGTTGTTGACTTGCTTGCCAAGCTGGCTTGTTCTCGTTCAGACATTTCATCACCATGCTCGGTAACATCATCAGTAGAGCAATGTTATTCCACTCCGCTCGGTAAGCAAGTCAACAACCTCTGTCTTTTCTTAATCAGCCGAAGAGAACTTTACACAAAGTGTCAATTTTCTCAGTTCTATTAGCCTGCAGATTGCTAAACAAAATCTCCTGGTTTGGAAGAATCAAAAACTAAACTCTTCTGTTGAGCTAAGTTATTCCCTGAACTGCTCTGAGTCCTTCTTCTTGGACAGAAAGTAAATTGGCTTCAAAACTCGACAGTGCCGTCTTCTATAGTGAACGAAATCTTGCTTCTGAATATTATTTTTCAAAAAGTTGCTAATTCAAGATTCATCTGAACGGAAAACAAAGCTAATGAGCTTGTATGTTGTGTGTTTACTCTACCAATCATAGGCACCATACTACAAATACCTTTCCATTATAGCACAGAGGTTCATAGTTAACTGCTCTCTGACAAGGGTTGGATTTAAGGACTGTTCCAAAAGGACTCTCTGACTTTGTTTTTAGAAAGAAACCCTTCACAGAAGTAACTAACAGCCACTTCCATTTGTTCTGAAATCCAAGCTCCAAAAACGATATTAAGATATGTCAATTATTCACAATTGCCATTTAAGTTACTGATACTTAGTACGGAAGGACTTCCACACAATGTCTTCATCGGGAGACAGATTTACCTTGATAAATGGGGTCAGCTTAGCACACAGTACTTACAAGTTGGTTACATTACATCAAAGTTACATGAGAGCCATCTGTAGTACCTCAGGTAGCCTTAAGACTAAGTGCGCACAGAGTCATACAGTCATAGAGATGTACAGCACGGAAACAGATTCTTCAGTTCAACTCATCCATGCTGACCAGATATCCTAAATAAATCTTGTCCCATTTGCCAGCATTTGGCCCATATCCCTCTAAACCCTTCCTATTCATGTACCCATCCAGGTGCCTTTTAAATGATGTTATTGTACCAGCCTCCACCACTTCCTCTGGCAGCTTATTCCACACACACACCACCCTCTGTGTGAAAAAGTTGTCCCTTAGGTCCTTTTTATATCTTTCCCTCTTACCTTAACCCTATGCCCTCTAGTTTTGTACTCCCCCACATTAGGGAAAAAGACCTTTACTATTCACCCTATCCATGCCCTTCATGATTTTGTAAACCTCTATGAGATCACCCCTCAGCTTCCGACGCTCCAGGGAAAATTGCCCCAGCCTATTCAGCCTCTACCTGTAGCTCAAACCCTCCAACCCTGGCAACATCCCTGTAAATTTTTTTCTGAACCCTTTCAAGTTTTAACAATCTCCTTCCCATACCAAGGAGACCAGAATTGAACGCAACATTCCAAAAGTGGCCTAACTAATGTCTTGGGAGATAGCAAGAGCTGCAGATGCTGGAGTCAGAGACAACACAGTGTGGTGCTGGAGGAGCACAGCAGGTCAGGCAACATCAGAGGAGCAGGAAAGTTGACGTTTCTGATTGGGACCATTCTTCAGAAATGGAGAGGGGGAAGGGAGCTGTCAGAACCTGTCCATCTTCTCTCCCACCAATCCGCCCCACCCATCCCACTGACCAAACCCCACCAGTCCCGACCTGCAGTCACCTATCACCATCCCACCTACCTTCCCCGGACCCACCCCTCCTCTCTATTTATTTCCGAGCTCCTTTTCCCTTCCCCATTTCTGAAGGGTCTCCACCCAAAACATCAACTTTCCTGCTCCTCTGATACTGCCTGGCCTGCTGTGTTCCTGCAGCTCCACACTTATTTGTAACTAATGTCCTGTATAGCCACAACACAACATCCTAACCCCTACACTCAATGCAATGACCAGTAAAGGCAAGCGTACCAAATGCCTTCTTCACTACCCTGTGTACCTGTACTTTCAAGGAACTATAAACCTGCACTCCAAGGTCCTCCCCAGAACCTTACCAATAAGTGTCTTCATCCTGCCCTAATTTACCCTACCAAAATGTAGCACCTCACATTTATCTCGATTAAACGCCATCTGCCACTCCTCGACCCGTTGGCCTATCTGATCAAGATCCCGTTGTACTCTGAGGTAACCTTTTTCACTGTCCACTGCACCACCAATTTGGTGTCATAATGCTATCAAAATAGAGCTCAGCAACAGAAATGTAAGTGAAATACGGGCATGCTCCTCCAAAGAACAGCCCATTTCATGCTGATGGGCAGATCTTATTTCATAATGTCAGCTAATCCTTCCGGATGGAGATTTATTAAAACAACACTTATGATGGCCTTTAGAGTAGACCAAAGAATACAGAGACCGTGCAGCTCCTGTTCACTAGGAATAGAGAAGGTACCCAAAGGGCCTTGGCCAACAAGGGCTGCCTTTATGAAATCCTCGAGATTCGTGTTGTGAATTTTCATGGAGCAGGATTTCTGTTGCACCCACTGTTCAGGGGTCAGGTTGACAGAGATAAGAGGCTGAGTTACATAGTGATTAGCCCAGCAATGATGCAAATGACACGAGGATCCCCATAACCTCTCAGTTAGAAAACAATGCAGTCAAACAATCACCAGGGTTTAGATCATAGGTGCTGCCATGAGGCTTTGTACTTGTCTCTCTAGCCCCTTTTTTGGATGAAGAAATTTCTCCTCAATTCATGACCGGATTTGTTGAGGACAACTTAGATTCACAGCTTCTAGTTTTGGTCTCTTTATTAGACAGATTATACATTTATACTTTCATTATACAGATTATTGGCTCACGTGGAAGAAGAAATGGACAGTGTCTTCTGTAAAGACAAACCAAAGACTGGTTATCCACATTTTTGGAGACCAGAGGTTCTCAAAACGCCAAATGTGGCATCACAATTCCACGCAAAATTCCAAGTAGTTATAAGCATTTTCTCAACCATGGCTAGAACTACTTCAAGTTACAGATCATGGTGTTAATCGTGCTTTCAAAACTCCTTCACATTTAGATTCTTACGATTATACACAATAAGTAGCCACACTTGGGGCCTCTTTCTGATTGAATTCAACTTGTCACATCTAAAAGGATATGATTTAAAATAGCAAGCTGAAATGTGATGTGTTAAATAAATGCTGCAATTTGTTGTGTAAATTTGAAAATCATTACAGTTCCCAAGACATTTTGTACATGAGGACATCCAGAATCTGGCTGCTAAAGGTGGTGCAGAGACTTTACCCTTGACTATTAAAATCCATGTAAAAAAGAAATGTTACCAAAAATGACACCGCGAGAGACACGCAGACGATACAAGCAACAGAGAAATAGACACAAGTGCTGTGATGTCACATGTAGTCATTAACCCCGTTTCTCTCTCCACTGCTGCCACTTGCTGAATTTCTCCAGCACTTTTTTTTAATCGCCCCCAACCCTCCAAGAAATTGATTCAAACTGATAGAGTTGGCTTTTAAATTCACAAATGGGATGAAACGGAACACACATGAAGGAAGATAATTAGTGTGAAAAAAAACTCCTCCGATCCTCTCAGTCCCAGACACACAGGTGAGTTGCAGTGCATTCCAAACCACAATGAGACTATTTAACCTAGCTCACATGCAGTAGATACCGAATATCCAAAACAAAACCAGAAATCCTGGAAATTCTCAACAGGTCTGGCAGCATTTGAGGAGGGGAGCAGAAAGTTAACATTTCAGGTCAATTACCTTTTGGCAGCCAACTTCTGATTACCAATCTGAAATATCAGTGTCATTTACCTCCCAAACACAAAAGCTAGAAGAGAAACTTGTACAATCAGGCTTCCACTTTAACCCTGAGCTGTTTGGGTGAATGTTATACCAATATTCTGCAATTATGTGTTGATACAAGGCCTGGTTAGACCACACTTGGAATACTCAGCACAGTTTTGGTCTCCTTTTCTGAAGAGGGATGTGTTTGCTAGAGAGGGAGTGCAGCGAAGTTTACCAAATTGATTCCTAAATTGGCAGATCTGTCTGACAGAAGGAGAGTTTGAATTGGTTAGGAATATATTTGCTGGAGTTCAGAGGGAGGAAAGGGGTGGGGGGAGGAATTCACATAGAAAACTATAAAACTCAAACATAACTAAAAAAAGGTAGATGCAGGAAGGATGTTGATAATGATAGGAGGGTCCAGAGCTCGGGGTCACAGTCTAAGGATACACAGTAAACCATTTAGGACTGAGATGAGGAGAAATTTCTTCACCTACAGAATTCACTACCACTGTAAACAGTCAAGGCCAAAACACATGATTTCAAGGAAGAGTTGGACAAAGCACTTGGGACTAAAGGAATCAAAGGTTATGGAGGAGAAAGTGGAAACCAGCTACTGAGTTGGATGATCAATCATGATCATAATGAATGGCAGAGCAGGCTTGAAGGGCTGAATGGCCTGCTCCTGCTCCCAATGTTTTTGTTTCTATGTTTCAGCAGGTCTGTAACCAGCGGTTGGATATTCTTTCTGAGATTAGACAAATTGTGTATGGCCTCCCGCTTATTGGCCATTTTCCCAAGACATAGAAAAGCTTCCTCAGTTTTGTAATTAACTAATACATTGTATTGTTTCTAAAAATGTTTCCTGATGCACATTATAGAACTTTAGAGGTGGAGTGAATTCTTAATTTTTATTTTCAGGTCCATTGGCCTTTGATCCCACCTCCTTGGATCAGAGGAGGAATGCTCCCCCTATATCCCTGACCCTTTCACAGAATGCAACCCCTCCCACCCTCCTCCGAGATCACTGAATGTTACCCCGAGGAAGAAGAGCTTTCATGTTTCCAACAATATCTGCACTTCAAAGAATTTTTGTTGGCTGTGAAACACTTGAGAGACCTGCTGAGGTTTAGTAACGTATTTCTTCAAATGCAACTCTGCCTTTTGACGGCTTACCAAGTGAGCTGCCACAAACATATGCAAAAGTCCCATTGGATTGCTTATTTTTCACGTACCCTGTTTGCCCTGGTCACTGAATTTGAACACAGCACTACATTACAAATAAATCAGTCTAATTCTCTACTGCTACAGGAACAGGCAGTAAATGCCATCTCAGAAAATACGCAGATGACTGTAAGAAATAGGAGGGAGCCATTTGGATCTGCTCTGCCATTCAATCGGCATCTACCAATCTCTGCCCTGAACATACTCAACGACTGAGCAGCCGAACATCTCCGGGCTGAGAATTCTAAGGATATGTAGCCTTTTGAGTGAAGAATTTTCGTGCAAATGTTCAAGCAGGAGAAAGGCCAACTGCCCCTTTGATCCTGCTCCACTATTTAATGAGATTGTTGTTGGTCTAATTGTAAACTCTAATCCATATTCTCACACAGCCCCGAAGAGCAAAGGGGATGAAAGTACATCAAGATTCTATCCAACTCAATCTTAAAAATATCTTTGAATGAGACAGCAGTACAGACATAGAACATAGAACAGCACAGCACAGGCACAGGCCCTTCCACCCACCATGTTGCGCCAAACATGATGCCAAATTAAACTAACACATTCTGCCTGCCCTTGGTCCATTTCCCTCCATTCCTTGCATGTTCATGTGCTTATCTAAAAGTCCCCTAAATGCCTTTATCTTATCTGCCTCCACCATCACCCCTGGCAGTATGTTCTTGTTGCTCTGGCTCAATGGGTGGCATTCTCACCTCAGAGTCAAAAGGTTGAGGGTTCAAGGCCCATTCTTGGAATTGAGAACAAGAGGAAGAAGTGATCAGCCCGGTGTCAAGTAATCAGTCTCCCCGAGGCAATTCTGTATTCTAACTGGCATCCTGCAGTGAGCAAAGGTCCCAAATGTGTCTCTTTAATCCCTTTTAAAAAGGAGCATGGGAGTTCTCCTTAGTGTTCTGGCCAGGATTTAACCCTCCAACAGATTCCTAAAACCCCAGGGACTGCAACTGTTCAAAGCAGCATCTCAGAACCCCTATTCCCAGGGAAACTAGGCCTGAGCGACAAGTGCTGGCCCATCCAACAAAGCCCACAGCCCACGAAAGAAAAAGAAACTGGCACATTGTCAAGTTGTCCAGTTCCACAAAAGGGAAAATTAAGACTTTCAAGGCTCTGTTACAAAAGTACTGACTGATAATAATATCAGGTTGACTCTTGGCTCCAATTCAACAAGTTGTGGCTTCCACTCCACTCCATGATTCAAGTGTGGATGAAGGTATTGTTGTGCCATCTTTCAAATAAAGCATGAAACTAAGGTTCCCATCTATCTATATTGGCCAATTTCAGAAATCTTATGCCATTATTCAAACTAGCGGAGGCAGTTTGACCAGTAACCTGATCAACCGCAAAAAAGAAAGCCAACTAGCTGTTGCATTCATGCATGCAAATTGGTTACATGCGAATCCATTTGAAAAGTAATTTGTTAGTTCTGAAGTATGTTGGGATATCAAGCAGATCTAATTAAGGTAGCTATAAAATGCTTATTTTCATTCAGCACAGCAACTTATAAACATATCTCCTGTTACAGCTATCTCAAAAGAGTTTGTGAAAACTTCCCCAACACCAGGAGGTAAAATCTCACAAGCGAACAAATGTCAACCGTCATATAAATCCTGTGAGTCTGATTCTTCTCAAATAAATCACTTGTTTGACCTCTCTTTTGGACTTATTCCAAATTGCAAGCCACCCAGACTTGCTTTACCTCCATTCTAGCCCTATGATAGTGACAGCCATTTAGAAATATAAGATACGATCTAACAGGATCAGCAGGCCTTCACAGAAGGAGAAATCATGATTGACACATTTACTAGAATTCTTTGAGGAAGGAAAAACAAGATGGATAAAAGGGAAATGGTGGGTGTATTCTACTTGCATTTTCAGACGGCTTTTGATAAGGTACCACACATTAGCCTACTTAATAAGATTTCACGGTTTTGGAGGTATAATATTAGCATGGATAGAGGATTGGACAACTAATAGAATACAATGTTGGGGAAAGGGAGGTATTTTCAGGACATCAAACTATAACTAAGTGGAGTGCCACAGGGATCAGTGCTGGGGCCACAATTATTTACGATACATTAATGATTTGGATGGGCAAAGTGAATCTGCTAAAACAAAGTTTGCAGATGATGCAAAATAGATGGAAAGACAAGTGATGAAGATGACAAAGAGTGTGCAGAGGGATATAGACAGATTAAGCGAGTGGACAAAGACTTGGCAGATGGAATATAATGTGGGAAAATGTGAGGTTATGCACTTTGGCTGGAAGAATAGAGAAGCCAAATATTATTTAAAGGGAAAAAAGACTATAGAAAGCTACAGAACACGATAATTTGGGAGTCCTCACCCATGAATCACAAAAAAACTTCATCTAAGATTTTTTTTTTAATTCATTCATGGGATGATGACTATGCCAACATTTATTGCCCATCCCACAGGGCAGTTAAGAGTCAACCACATTGCTGTGATCTGGAGTCACACATAGGCCAGACCAAGTAAGGATGACAGTTTCCTTCCCCATTAGTGAACCGGCTTTTCCAGCAATCAACAATGATTTCATGGTCATTGTAAGACTCCTAATTCCAGATTTTGTTTTGGATTCAAATTCCGCCATCTGCTATTGGTGGGATTTGAACCTGTCCCCAGAATAATACCTGGATCTCTGGATTAACATCCAGCAATAATACCATGAGGCCATCGCCTCCCCATAAATTCAGTAGGTAACACAGAAGGCAAGTTGAATGTTGGCCCTTATTTCAAAGCAGTATAAAAGTAGGGAGGTTTTCCTAAAACTATACAAGGCATTATTCAGAGATAAAAGGTACTGCAGATGCTGGAGAATCCGAGATAACAAGCATGGGGCTGGATGAACACAGCAAGCCAAGCAGCATCATCGGAGCAGGAAAACTTGACGTTTCGGGCCTAGACCCTTCATCAGAAATGGGGGAGGGAAAGAGGGTTCTGAAATAAATAGGGAGAGAGGGGGAGGCGGATAGAGGATGGATAGAGGAGAGGATAGGTGGAGAGGAGGCAGACAAGTCGAAGAGGCGGGGATGGAGCCAGTGAAGGCATTATTCAGTCTGCAGATGGAAAGGGAAAGCCTTGATCCAAAGGAAAATATACTGGTATTGAAGGCAATCCAGAGAAGGTTCACTGATACCAGGTATGGAGGCCTTATGAGCAGAGGTTGAGTAGACTAAGGCTGTACTCATTGGAATACAGAAGGATCAGAGGCAACCTTTAATGAAACATGAGATTCTACAAGAATTTAACAGGTCAGATGTGGAATGTTTGTCTCGCCCCCTGGGGCAGAGTCTCAGACCAGAGGGCATAATCACAGAATAAGGGGCTAACCTTTTAAGTCAGCGATGAGGAGGAATTTCTTCTGAGGGTATTGAATCTGTGGAATTCTTTATGACAGAGGGCTGTCGAGGCTGGGTTATTAAACGTGTTCCAGGCTAAGATAGAAAGACCTTTTAAAAGCTGAAAGAACTGCGGATGCTGTAAATCAGAAACAAAAACAGAAATTGCTGGAAAAGCCTCAGCAGGTCTGGCAGCATCTGTGAAGAGAAATCAGAGTTAACGTTTCGCTTCTGGTGACCCTTCCTCAGAACAGAGAAAGACTTTTAATTAGAAAAGGATTCAAGAGGAAATGGCAGAAAAGTGGAGTTTGAAGATCATCAGATCAGCTTCATTAAATGGCCTACTTCTGCTCATATATCTATGGGCTTAAGGCAAGGTAAGGAGGGAGAGAGAGAGAGCGAGAGGGGGAGAGAGAGAAAGAGCGAGAGAGGGAGAAGGACAGCGAGAGAGGGAGAGCGAGAGAGGGAGGAAGAGCGAGAGCAGAGAGCAGGAGAGAGGGAGAGCGAGGGAGAGCAGGAGAGAGAGAGCGAGAGAGAGAGAGAGAGAGAGAACGACTGCGAGAAGAAATAGTAGGAACTGCAGATGCTGGAGAATCTCAGATAACAAGGTGTAGAGCTGGATGAACACAGCAGGCCAAGCAGCATCAGAGGAGCAGGAAGGCTGACGTTTCGGGCCTAGACCCTTCTTCAGAAATGGCTCTACACCTTGTTATCTAAGAATAAAGATTATTTTTGGTACAAAAAGCAAGAAGAAAGGATACTTTTCTGGTATTTAGAGTAAACGTAAAGAGATGGCAAAACACGTACAAAGATAGTGCAACAAAGCACAATGTGCTACATAACCATTATGCTTTGAAAACTGCATTTATTCACTCACTAGATTATAATACTGCAGAAAATAACATAAATCCATTTAACTTAGAACTTACAGCTGGCTACGTATCGTGCAGAGAACAGAGATTTTGTAAATTCACACACCAGGTGCCCCGGGGACCCCTTCTATTTACCTACCCCAAGAGGTAGTAATGCACTTTCCAGTCGTGCACAGCTCAGAACAAGTTCATCTATATCCCAAGTTATTTACATGACTGCCGCCAAGCACAAGTGTCCATGAAACAGTCTCAGCTATGGAGGTGGTTTCCCAGGGGGATACAATGCAGTGTTAAAATTCCTGCCCTCAGGCTTGGTATCATAGCTCAAAGACACTGAAATAGCAAACAGCAACTCAACAGCTCCTGGAAGTAAGCAGATATTTATAAACTCAAAACTCAATGGACTGAAGGGTTTACTGTGTTGTAGACCTGGATGACTCTATGACTATGAATTCCTAAGCTGGACAGTGTCCGAGTCCTGCAACCCATGCAAATCCTGTGTGTCTTTTTGGAAAACTAAACAATTTGCCTTTGATAGTTTCCTGGCACAAATTCTCCAGTCTTCAAACTGGCCAATCAAATAATTCAAAATCCCAAAAGGTGCAGCTCTGGGGTAAATCTCAAAATTCAGGTCATGCAATAGCCTCTTGGTTCTTCCCTGCCCAAAGTGATAAGTTTTCATTCCCCCCCACTACTGACTGCAAATTTCCTTTTCTGCACATTTCTTGGATTTTAATACGCTCCAAGCAGGAGAATAAGCTCAAAAGGAAAAGCATTTGCACAGCTTGAACGGCTGATCATTCAGATACACACTGCTGCAGCCGATTCCAACAATCTTTACAACTAACCGCAAAGACTGCATGCTTCAGTTGGATCTCCTTTCGATGGGTGGACCCTTAGCAAAAGGTCCATGTCTGGAGGATCTTGATGGGCCCAATGGGACAGCGGGGATTTTACACAGCACACATTGGTCATAAAAGGCCAGTCAATACAACCAGTCTATGTCACTGTTTATGTTCCACTAACACCCCCTCCCGTGTTTCCATTAAAGGTAACCCTATATTCCTTCCTCCATCCACCGCCCCCCATCATTATTACCACAATGGTTACATGCATTTCTGGACCTGCAGTGTCTGATACTGACACTGTATTGGGAGGCGTGGAGAAAGATACTGGTCAACTTTGACCTGGGTGAATTACTGCAGAAGTAATCAGCCATCTGCACAATTCAAACCATCGCGTTAAATTCAATGGAATGGAACCTGGGTAGGGGGATATGACAGACAACTGAACAGCTACCAGCTGCTGAAGCTGACTTTTACCATCTGTAAGTCTAAACTGTACAAGTAATTTCATTTTCCCGGAACATCGTGATGAACATGAAAAGGGAAAATGCCCAAAATGTACAACAAGCAAGTCTTTGTAGGCTCAGGTGTACAGTTGAATATTGACCATGCCAAAAACCAACAAATGATATGCAGTCAGATGCAACTAAAGTGCACTTGGGCCAGTGAAGAACTTGGCTGTGCTTATCACAGCAGAGAACAAGCTGACCACTCAAAAGGAAGTCTGAGTGAATAAATCGTGGGCGGTTTTTCAAATTATTTGTCATATACAAAAATGGAAACAAAGCTATGGTTTGGCTTCTTTGCTCGAGAAGATTGTTGATATTGATAAGTACGTTGGATATAAATGCCCACTAATTCATTAACTTGAGCTCATGTTGGCTGGCAGGTTATTTCACGCTTGAAGAACTTGACAATAAAGGAGACTGGGTGGAGATATAGCTCAGCTTATCCATTTAAACCACCTCCGTACAGCTAAAGCAACACATTTAATATGATGCACTACACTGCTCTTTGAGGGAAAATTAAATTTTTATTAATCACAATAACAAAGCCCGTACAATTTACACAACGTCAAGTATGCTTTGCATAATGAGTCTTGAACTAAGATTTCATCAAAGGGTCTCACAGCAGTGTGAGAAAACAAAGTATTCCTTCTCCTGGAGTAGTGGAAGAGGGAATCTAAAAAATAATGGTCACCGACATCAATTGTGTCACTGGGAGGTTAAATAAATATCGGTGGTGGGTATTGACTTGAATGGATACTTGAGGTCAGAGTTCAACTCTCACCTCAGTATATGATGGCCATTGAAATGTCTCATGACAGGTCCAAACTGGGTTGATATAAAAATGTCACCCAAGCCTAGTTTAGATTACAAATTTTTTTTAATTGAATTCAAATTTCATCATCTGTCACGGTAGGACTTGATCCCATACCCTCAGGACATTAGCCTTGAATTTTGGATTTTTCCGTTGACGTTACCACATTGCCAGTGCCTCCTCTTATCCGTAATGTTTCGTGCTGTCAATTAATCTATGTCATGCAAAGACCACTTTTGGTTCTTTTCTTCACCAATTTGCTATCATGAATGTAGCATAATAGTGAACTCTGCCTCAAACACTAACCAACCTTGCAAGACCACATCCTCAGCCCCTTACTATATTCCTTCCACACTCACAAGAGTGTGGCCAAATTCTGCTCTAACTCCATTTACAAGTTTGTTGATGACAGCACCGTAGGAGGTCAGATCTTAAACAACAACGAGACAGAGGACAGGATGGAGGTAGAAAGTTTAGCAGCATGATGTGAAGACAAAAATCTCTCCTTCAATGTCAGCAAAGTGAAGGAACTGGTTATCAACTTCAGGAAGCGGAGTGGAGGACATGCCCCATCTGTATCAATGGTGCTGAGGTGGAAGTGGTCAAGAGCTTAAAGTTCCTCAGAGTGAATATCACCAACAATTTGTCCTGGTCCATCCACACCAACACTGCAGTCAAGGAAGCACACCGATGTCTCTTCTTCCATAAACCGCCATTGAAATTCAGCTTGCCAGCAATGACTTCTGCTAATTCTTATAGATGCACCACAGAAAGCATCCTATCCGGATGCATCACAGCTTGGTATGGCAACTGCTCTGCCCAAGACCACAAAATTATTGCGTAGAGTTGTGAATGCTGCCCAGTCCATCACAAAAACCAGCCTCTCATCCATTGACTCCACCTATACTTCCTACTGCCTCTGGAAAGCAGCAAACATAATCAATGACCCCTCCCACCCCTGTTATACTCTCAGGTGGAAGATACAAAAGCTGGAAAACATGTACTAACAGATTCAAGAACAGCTTCTTCCCTGCTGTTATCAGACTTTTTACACAGACCTTTCATATATTAGGGTTGATATTTCTCTGCACCTTCTCTGTTGCTGTCATGCTGTGTTCTGCATTCTGTTCTATTACCTGATTTACTTATGTAAGGTTTGATTTGCCTGAACAGCATCCAAAACAGTACTTTTCGCTGTATCTCGGTATATGTGACAATGTGCTTAAAAAGCAGAACATAGCAGATGCTGGAAATACAAAATAGAAAAGGAAAACACTCGCAATCCCTTCCCACCATAAGGCCACCTCAATGCAGTGGCAGCATCTCAGCCAATACACAAAACCTACTTCCTGACGGGGAATCACAAATTGCACAGCAAAAGGATCTGAATAGGACCTGGAATTGGCCGTAACTGGCTACTTTTCACTTGTGGATGGGTAGCCATTCTGACCCCAAAATCGCCTCTTTTACTTAAAGGGCTCAGGTTCAGGAACATGGCACTAAATCTGCACAATGGAGGATTGCGGCTGGATGAAAGCCCAGCCACATCTGTTCCCAAGCCCACAGCCAGTTGAAAACTCCATCCATGTGGTCGATCCATCTGGTCTGCTGTGAAGATTTGATCCTGTTTTTAAAAATGCAACTAAAGTGAAAATGGTAGAAGTATTTCTAAGAAAGTACATTTAAAGACTAGTACATGAGAAGTTTAAAGCCAAAACTAGTCTTTTTTTGTTTGGAAAGCTCCGAATGTTTATTAGCATTTGTATTTGCGAGCATGGCATGTTCTGGCTGAAAATGAGTTAGCTTTAATGCAAAATATATGCTAAACATGACTTTTGGGGTCTGAAAAAAATGGGGTCTTCATACACACTGTCAGTTAAGGTAGATTATGATTGATCAGAGAATTGTAAGGAAAAGGACCTTTGGCCCATCAAGTCTGCGCCACCAAAAATACAATGAATCTAAACTAGTCCCATTTTCCAGCATTAGGCCCATACTTTTGAATGTTATGACATTTCAAATGTTCATCCAATTACTTTTCAAAGGTGGTGAGGTTTCCGGTTTCATCTGCCTTCCCTGGCAGTGCTTTCCAGACCCTCATTACCCTCTGAGTGAAAACATTTTTCTTCAAGGCCCTTCTAAGCCTCCTGCCTTTCACTTTGAAAATTTGTCCCTTACTATTTACCCTTCAACTAAAGGGAGCAGATGCTTTCCACCCACCCTGTCCATGCCCTTCATAATCTTGTACACGTCTATCAGGAGCCCCCTCAACTTCCTCTGCTCCAAAGAAAACAATCCAAACTTTTCCATCATCTTTGTTGCCAAGATGCTCCATTCCTGGTAACATCCTGGTGAATCTCCTCTGCACCCCCTCTAGTACAATCACATCTTTTCCACAGTGCAGTGATCAGAACTGCATACAGTACTCCAGTTGATAACTTTTATCTTGTCTTCATTTACCAGCCTTAGTACCATGCCCTTCCGTATTCTTGACAGATATTTGTTAGACAATTGCCTAAATTTGAAATAACAAGGCGTGGGGCTGGATGAACACAGCAGGCCAAGCAGCATCATAGGAGCAGGAAAACTTGACGTTTCGGGCCTAGACCCTCTGATGAAGGGTCTAGGCCCGAA
>JAHRHZ010000018.1:10278134-10291508 GCA_024137785.1 Ginglymostoma cirratum
GGGGGGGAAGTTGCGGTCCTTGAAGAATGAGGACATTTGAGATGTACGGGAGTGGAATGTCTCATCCTGGGAGCAGATGCGGCAGAGGCGAAGGAATTGGGAATAGGGGATGGCATTTTTGCAGGAGGGTGGGTGGGAGGAGGTATATTCCAGGTAGCTGTGGGAGTCAGTGGGCTTGAAATGGATATCGGTTTCTTGGTGGTTACCCGAGATGGAGACAGAGAGGTCCAGGAAGGAGAGAGAAGTGTTGGAGATGGTCCAAAAAATTGTATTGGATATGAGTACTGTCCTTTTTTTCAAATCTATTTCACTGAAAGTCCTTTTTTTGAAAAGGGTGGACTTAAATATTGTACATAAACTTGAAGTATAATAAATCATGTCACAACTATCTTTGATAGTTTATGATAGCATATTACATAATTTAGAATTGATTCTTACAATCAATATTCATAAGCAAACGTAAAAGTGTTGTAGTCTCATACTTACTGGCTCATATCTAATTAACAGTATCCTAGATTTCTATACATAGGTTAAGTAAACTTCAAAAAGTTAGCTCTGCTCTCATATACTTGCAAATATATTCTATCCTGAGATATTTTTTCTCATTTAAACACTCCTGGGAGTTCGGTAGGTGGGGGTGTTCGGAGACATGCCTTTGCAGGACCCAGTCTACAGCAGATAAAATTGGCTACATTTCTTGAACATTGTGAAATTTTTTTTGTTGAGGTTACAAGCTGACAATAGCTTTACCTTACCATGAGTCTATAGATAGTAGAACCATTTGCAGTATAATATTCAAGGATGTTTTCAGGGGGAAAAAAAATACACAATTTAACCCAAACCCTCTCCAGTGGCCTCAGATACCAGGCCTAAAAAGCCAATAAAAAGCAGTACGAAGTCAGCAGACCACAAACAGACTTCATCCAGGTAACTTGCCATTTTACACAATAACTGTTTCCAGACATATCATCTGCGGCAACAAAAAGCTTTGGAGCAGAAGGAAAGGCAATAATTTCTGGTTTACAGGGTGCGTGTTGAAAGCAGGAATTTATAATGCAGGTTTAATGCTGCCAAGTCAGGGCTTAAATTGGCACCTGACTCACATTAGCCAGCTATGGTTTAACTCGGCGTCGAGAAACATTCTCCTGCATGTTCACAGAGAAACAAACTCCATCAACAAAAACCTTTTGTTCTCTCCATCACAGGACATTCTGCAGACGGATTAGGGCATTTGTTTAAAAAGTACTAAAAGAAGAAAATCAGGTAAAAGGACTTGTCATTTTTAAAGCTGAAGAGAAAACAAATTCATAAGGTTACAAAATATGGTCAAACGAGTTTTTAAATTTGCCAGTATGTTATAAATGGAGTTTGTATGTTCTTATACATTGGCTCAACATGAACCTTCTCCCACCTCTCCTAATCCCCTCAATATATCGTTTCATTCCTCTATCCTTTATTCCTCTTAAATGCACCTAGGATATGCACCTCAATTATTCCTTGTGGTAGTGAGCTCCACACTGAACGCTTTCTGGGTAAAGAGGTTTCTCCTGAAAATCCAAGGATTTCTTATTTACTATCCTTATTATTATGTTCGCTAACTTTGGTTTCCCCCCATGTAGAGATTGTAATGAGGTCAGCCAGCTGGTCATGGTAGAACGAGTTCACCATAGGATGAGATTAACAACCCCTATCAGGAGCCCTGGCTGACAGATAAAAAGGGATAATGACATTCAAAACTGACTCTGAAGAGGCAGTATTAAAGTCAAGGACTGTTCATGTGTAAATAAAGGGTGACTTGGTGACTGTACACCAGTGTCTGTGGAATTATTTCATCCTGTGAGAAACAAAGGACAAAGGAGTGTGAACCAATCTGAAACACAAAGCAGGCTCCAATACTGAGAGCTGAACTCCAGAGGTGGAGTGAGAGTGACTGAACTTGACATCAAGGCTTCATTTGGCCCAAACATGGCAAAACTGGAGTCAACTGGAATCAAGGGTAAAACTTCTGGTTAGAGTCATACCTGGCACATAGGAAGATGGTTGGTTATTGGATGTCTGCTTGGGACTGAGATAGCCATCTCTGCAGGGTTTTCTCAGGGTAGATATTTTGAAATTAACCTGTTCAGAGATGTTATTCCACATCTCTAGGGTGGTGGGAATTGAGCCTAGACCTCCTGGCTCAGTGGTAGGGTGGCTACCTCTGTACCACAATAGACTTACCAAAAAGTTTACAGCAAGACTTGAAAGCGTAATCTCCTGATAGCACCACAAACCAGACTGAACCCAAAGGTCTTATCTATTGGTGGCGTCTTAGGTGGAACCAGCTTCAGCTGCTTCATTAACTGACAACCCCCCCCCACCAACCCATCACAAGATCAAAGGTGGAATGTTTACCAATCGCACAATATTCATCACCATTTCTGACTCTTTAAATACAGAAGCAACCCATGTACAAACAGGAAAGACCTGGACAACCGTTCGGCTTCAGTAGACAAGTGGCAAGTAACGATTGTGCCACACAAGTGGCAGACAATGACAACTGGGTAATGTGCTGGAAATCAAGCCCCATTATTCCCATAGTCTTGACAAATGTAAAGCTTCAATAAAATTACCACAAGTCCCAATTTGCCTGACAATTCTTTAAATTTGATTTGATTTATTACTGTCGCATGTACATGGGTACAGTGAAAAGTTTTGTTTTATGTGCAGTACAGGCAGATCATATCACACAAAGTGCCTTAGGGTAACAGAACAGAGCAAGGAACACAATGTTACGGCTGCAGAGAAGATGCATAAAGAACGAGATCAACATTAAATTTTAAACTTCAGAGGTCCAATCAGAAATCTAATAACAGCAGAGAAGGAGTTGCTCTTAAACCTGTTGGTAAACATGTTTAAGCTTTGTATCTTCTGCCCGACAGGAGAAGTTAAAACAGATTATAACGGGGGTGGGAGGGGTCATTGATTACATCGGCTGCACCAGGAAAGCTTTCCTGCTCCTATGATGCTGCTTGGCCTGCTGTGTTCATCCAGCCCCACACCTTGTTATCTCTAAAACAAATAGTGAGTGGGGTTTTTAAAAAATGAATACAGTTCTGCATTTTAACACAAAATCTTAAAAATAGAAGGGTTTGCTTCACAATCCTCAATCCTTCAATGACGTCTACGCAGCAGTGATCCATCTGTGGTTCGCTGGTTCTTTGTTCATTCCTGGATCTCTCAATGGCTTTGGGTTTTAGAAGTGTTTCTTTTAGCATTTCTAATTTTTTTTTCTGCTCTTTTGACATAAAATTGAAGACAGCAACTCTACAGAGAAGAGGAAAAAAAGGATTGATGCAGCCAACTTCAAGAGGTCCCTTGTTTCTCTGTTTCACTCCTCTCACAGGAACTGTGTCAAACTACAACCTGACCAGTCAGAGGCTTGTCCCTATGCTGAGTTCTCCTGAACCCATAATGAATGGTGCTAATGTGTTTGGACTCTGTGTCCCCAAGCAATAATGTTGTTACTTCATATCCACCAGCCTCACTCATTTTTCCCAGCAAAACAAAAAACTCCTTGCACCCCTTACCCTCCTTTAAGGCAATGTCCATTTTTTTTTCATTTGAATCTAAACATAAAAGCTCGAGATGTCTTGCATCGTCTCCAATAATGAAGTCTCTAACAGTTCACCTTTCCTGTTCAAATGGCATTACCATCACCCAATTCCATAGTGTCAACACTCTGAGGTTACTGGGCTAGCCATATAAATACAATGTCTACAAGAGGAGGTCAGAAGCTGGGAATTCTGTAACAAGTAACTCATTTCACAACTCCCTGACAGCCTGTCCACCATCTCGAAGGCATAAGTCAACAGTGTAAAAGAATACTTTCCCGGATCAATGCTACTCCCACAATGCTCAAAAAGCTTCACACCATCCAGAATACAGCAGCCATCAACCACAAGGACTACAGCAGCTTCACCATATTACCCATTCTTAATTGCCCAGGGTAAGAAGCATTGGCTAAGGAAATAATGCATGTGTCACGTGAAAGAACAAAGCAAAAGTCGAAATCAGAGGAGGAGCAAATTTTCTGGCCTGTTAAATCTGTTTTACCATTCAGTAAGATCAAAGCTGATCCCCTCCCTCAAATCAGCTCTGACTCATTCCAAATCCCTGGAATCCATCATCCACTAAAATGTCAATTTAATTCTTGATAACCCTTAACAAATGAGCACAGCCCTTTCAGATACAGAATTATAAAGATTCACAATCCTCTGAATGCAAGAATTTCTCAACCAAAATGGCCACACCCTTATTCCACAGGGAATGACCTAAAAAGATTGACTCTCCATTCACAGGGCAGGATCTTTTTATTTCATGTGCCATCTTTCACACCCCACTTATCTTTCAAAGCACTCAGGCTTTGTCTTTTTATTGAGCATGACCTGATCCTTGTATCCTGAACATTGCCAGTTGTTTCTGGTTCAAAATATGTCATGTCAGTAAAAACTTAGCCCTTGGATAATACTTCCGCACACTATCTTCTTAAACACTTGGATTAGATTACCCCAAAAGATACATTTTGAAGCAGGATGTGAACTCATTTAACTCAGAAGCATTAGCCCTGACAGACTATCAATCTTGCAAGACACCTGTGTGCACTTCCTCCATTTAGTAGAGGGAATATTTTATTCTGTGCCAGTTTCTGGTCCAAGTTCTCAATTCAGTAGGAGATGATACAAGAATTAATCTGGGACAGGGAGTGGAGATACATTCAACGTACATCAACTCATTTGAAAATTTATCTTCAATCAGTTGCAACCATCAAGTTGTTTGTCAAGAATGTCAACCATAGCTCAGTGGGCAGCACACTCGCCTCAGTCATGAGGTTCCTGGTTCAAAACCCGCTTCAGGGCTTAAGCATAAAAATCCAAGTTAATACTCCCTGAGGAGGAGTGCAGAACAGCTCAGCTGTCAGGGGCTGCCATTTTGAATGAGATGTTAAACCAAGGCCCCGTCCTGCTGTTTGATGGATGTAAAAGATCCCACAGCAACATTTTTGAAGAGGAGAGGAATTAACCCCCCATCAGTATTTATTCCTCAATCAACATCACAAAAACAAATTACCTGGTGATTATTACATTGCTGTTTGCAGGAGTTTGCTGAATGCAAATTAATTCAACTTTACAACAGTGGCCACAATTCAAAAAAGCTCTTCCATTGGCTGTGAAATGCTTTCAGATATTCAGTAATTGCTCAATGTGCTGCAAAATGCAAATCTTTTTAGTTTTAGATTATATGTTCGTTCTAGCGCGGGTTTGTCGCTCAATTTAAACATTCGAATTCTGAAAATGCTTTCACACGAGAGCCAAAAATGCATCAATTTGTTGCCTGTGGATTACTATGGTGTTTCTAACTTCATTTCTAGGAAGGTGGGGTTGGGGGAGTGGTTAAGGAAAGGGAATGAAAACACAACCTAAATGAGCTCAGCCTGCTTAACAAGAAATGCTAGAGACCAGATGGGCTTTACTGTTTTAATTACACAATTATTTGAACTGCCACATACGCTCAAAAGGTAGGAGGAAGCACTGCCATTTGCACTCTCTTCCAAACACTTGAGTTTGCTGACATAGCTGCTTCTTCAAGTATTTTTGGAGATAACGCTCACCATACTTAAACGTCATTGCATCAAACATGACAAGGATAAAATGCTATTTATTTACCCATTGGAATGTAGGCATCACTCACTCGGCCAGCACTTGTTGCCTATCCCTAGTTGCCCCTACACCCCTGAAGCAGTCATGAACTGCCTTCTTGAACCACTGCAGTCCATGTGCTGTGGATAGATCACAATGCTGCTCAGGAGGGAATTCCAGGATCTTGACCCAGTAACACTGAAGGAATTGCGATATATTTCCAAGTCCGGATGGTGAGCGCTTTGGAGAGGATCATGCACATTGTAACGTTACCATGTATCTTCATCTGGCTACTCTCCCACATCCATCCACCCTGTATTAAATCTTTGATTGATCATTGGGCTCAAGATAACTGTAGCTCAGAATCCAGCATTAGATCCAGAAAGCTCTAAAACAACAAGCCGAATTTAACAGCGTCCTTAACACTAACTCTTCACATGAGCATCATCAGACTAAAATGTGACACTGGGATCAAAAGTGTCGAAGGGGTCAATGATAACAGTGGAGAAAAAGGCAGAGTGGTTCTGGGAAGCAATTCCAGAGCTTTGAGCCTAGATAGCTGTGTGGGCAGCAATATTAGGGAGCTCTTGTGATGCAGTGATAACATTCCTGTCTCTGGAGCAGAGGTTCAAACCTCACCAAGTGTGTCATAACACGCCTGAGCAGGTTAAATAAAACATCTAATGTGTGACTAGGCAAAGCCCCAAAACCTTTAGCTCCCCATCCCAGAAATCAATGGACACGACACTTCTATTTTACAGGTACCCTATTATAGAAACATCAGGAGTGAACAGCATGCTTTAGAAAAGATGTGGCCTTCAGAGACAGTGTAGAAGGGATTTACCAGAACGTAGGTGTCAATGGTCATAGAGTCATGGGGATGTTCAGCATAGAAATAGACCCCTTCGGTGTAACTCATCCATCCCAACCAGATATCCTAAATAAATCTAGTCCCATTTTCCAGCATTTGGCCCATATCCCTCTAAACCCTTCCTATTCATATACCCATCCAGGTGCCTTTTAAAGGTGTAATTGTGCCAGTATCCACCATTTCCTCTGACAGCTCATTCCATACATGCACCATCTTCTGTGTGAAAAAGTTGCCCCCTTAGGTTCCTTTTAGATCTTTTCCCTCTCACCTTAAATCTGCACCCTCTAGTTTTGGACTCCCTGACTCTGGGGAAAAGACCTTGTTTATTTACCCTATCCATGCCCCTCATGATTTTATAAATCTCTGTAAGGTCACCCCCTCAGCCTCCGAAGCTCCAGGAAAAATAGCCCCAGCCTATTCAGCCTCTCCCTATAGCTCAAACCCTCCAACCCTGGCAACATCCTTGTAAATCTTTTCTGAACCCTTTCAAGTCTCACAACATCTTTCCTACATCAGGGAGACCAAAATTGTATGCTGTCTTCCAAAAGTGCAAGACTAGCATTTGTTGCTCAGTCCTAAACACCCTTGAACAGAATGGCAGTTGGGCCATTTCACAGTCAACCACATTGCTGTGGGTGGGTAGTCACATATAGGCCAGACCAGGTAAGGACAGCAGACTGTTTTCCTAAAAGGACAATTAGGGAACCAGATGGGTTTTTGAGGATCAATGAGTGTTGTCATGGTCAGTGGCAGTGAGGGTTATTACCAGATATGTCCTGAATGAATTGATTCAATTTAAATTCTGCCAGCTACTATGGTGCAACATGAACCCCGGTCTGGGACTCCGACTACTCAGGACCATTACTGTTACCAGCCTCGCTCAAGGGGACAGCTTCCTTTTATTTGTGTAATCAAAACCTTTCTTCACTTTCGGCACTGCAGGTTATGTGGAACTTCAGTGTGCTCTCCAGCACGACAGGAGAAGCTGATTGAGTTCCTCAGTGCACAGCTGAACAGGAGACTCAACGGAGGCCTTCAAAATAATGAAGGAGTTTCAATCGAATTAATAATGGGCATAGAGTTGCAGGAGATGGCAATGGATAGCTTGTTACACCTCACTCCAATTGAAAGAAAGGCTGACAGTTGAGCCAACAAGCCAAAAACAAGCCCACCCCTCAGCCATAAAGCACTGCAGGTGGTTGAAGTTGATGGACAGTTGGACTTCCTTCCTCTGGAGATCAGTACTGCGAGAACTGCTGTCCAGAGATGCACAGGAGGAGCTGCTGGGACTACAGGCAAGGCCTACAATCTCCTGAGTGCTAACTCTTTTGGGTGGGGGGAAGGATTATGTAGCACCACTCTGGGGGTTTTTACATTGTCAGCAGTTTAGGAGGAAGGAGCAAGTCCATTATTTTGAAAAAAGGAATCTCATTCGTGCCTGCCTGCTGATAACAGTATTATGGCATGCACAGGACAATACTGAGTCCTTAACAAGCTCAGTTTAAAAACCCAATTGACCTTGAATTTATTAATCTACATATGGCAAACAATCAGGCTGATTTCAGCACCCACTGACCCCTGTACGACTTGGGTGGGGGAGAAAAGACTTGAGCATCAGCAAGAGGGCGACAGACAAACCCCCAAGCCTATATTACATATCAACCCCCACTGAATCACATCACTGTGGACATACACCTAGCAGGGGCTGTATAATATCCATCCCAAAGAGAAACCATTTCCATGAGAGGGTACATTTTTGATCGAGGACGAAGCTTACAGACAGTGGGCAGCAATCAGCTGAAACAGGCTGCCTGAAAGAGTGGTGGAAACAGCTTCTGAAGAAAGGGATGTGGACAAATGCTTTTTCAGGTAATTTGGGAGGAGCAGATAAGATTGGATAGGTCAGCCAAAGAGATAGCAGAGACACAGCGGGCCTAACAGCCTGCTCCTGTGAAGGCTACCAGCTGCAATATACAGGACTGGATAATAGGAAGAAAGTACACATTTGTGCATCAAAATCATCCTCAAGGAATCTCCAAAGTTTGCTAGACTACATTAACGTGCTGAAATTAAGCTCCGTGCAGATTGATCCCCAGACATCACTGCAATTCAGCCTCATTTCCCCAGCGAACGAACATCTGCTGCTATAACCTTAAATGCATGACAATAACGTACTTGCATAAAGGCATTAAAAGGCAGCTTCAGACTGTGTGTGTCTCATTCCAGGGCTGGGGTTGTCGCTCGACAAGTTACTTTACCTTTTATAGAACAAATAAATAGATTTCTCGCGCTTAATCAATTCCGAATCCCCAAGATAGTGCTACCAAAGATAATTCATATCTGAACTTTGAGGAAATGTTACTTTCGATGCTGTCTGCTGCATCTTCCGCGTGTTCACAGTAAGAAAGCACAAACTACTGAATGCATTGCAAAAATCCCATCAATAACACTGTCTACTTCTATTCCTGCCCAAACAAAACAAAAGAGACAGGCTGCTTCCAAAGGCAGAGTGCTCGAGAAAATCACAAATTGGACGTTTAACCACAAAGTCTCTGCACATTTTCTTCAATGCATTACATTTTGTAGTCGACATCCCCTCCAAATTCCTCAAGTTTGACCAGAATGGCTCACTGCGATACAAGATCATAATAAATAGGAACCCAAATACGCCATTTGGCCCATCAAGCCTGGTCCAAATTTCATTAAGATCACGGAAGAAGTCATGGCAACCTTAACTCCACTTTCCTGTCTATCCCTTGTAATCTGTCAATCAAAACTGTAACGATGATGTCACTTTAAAAGGATATTTTGTCCTTGGCTTTTTTTCTTGAAGAGAGGTTGTAAAGGCAGAGGTGAAAGAGAGTCTAGGGAGTAACAGTCTAACAATGGAAGGGGGAGTAGCCAGTTCTCTCAGTTCAGGTTTTTTTCTAGGTTTTGTTTAGCTGTAGCAGTCACAAGAAGTTTTGAGTACCAGAAGTGCTGCAAGCTTCAGTCAAGGATTCCTCTGACTTTCTCTGAAATCTCTCTCTGGATGTTGTTCCCTCCTGCCTGTAAGAATCTGTATTTGAATTTACCTTTTTGCCAAGGGGTGTGTTTATGGGACGTTACAATATTGGAACAGTTAATTAGTTAAGTTGCTGTACCAGGTTGGTTAGGTTTTCCAATAAAGTTACTCTAAATTCTACTTTTTTTGTTTGTGTTTCAACTGTAGAGTTTAAATAAATTTTGTTTTACTTAAAGCAAGGAGGTTTGACCAGTTGCGTCACACACAGAACACCCAATTACATCTGCCTTTAAAACAAGATAAAGTTAGGGTCGAGGTTACCTTCTTAAAATATTTTGAGGAGGTCTGGCCTGATCCATAACAGATTGGTGGCTCTTGTGAGGATAATTCGACAGTTCCAATTTGGGTTTAGGGTTGTTGGACTCAAAGGCAGTGAGTGTGGTAGTCGTTAGCGTCTTTTGTTTCGGGTGTTGAATTCGGTTGGTTTAAACAGTGCTTTGCCAGTGACTCTTTCGGTCACAAGAGTTTTCTGGGGGGGTGGAAGAAGTGACTTTGGAGGTTTTCCAAAAGGTCAGCAAGGCAAAGCTGTTGGAATTGGCAGACAAGCTGGAATTGGAGTTGCCTTTGTCGGTGAGAAAAGGAAAGGGAGATCTCAGTGAAGATAATAAAGATAGTTTATTACAGGGTAAAAAGGAAATCCATGAAGGGGAAAGGGAAGTTAAAAAGCTCAGGTGTTTTCTCTGCAGTAAAGTAGGCCACAAGAAGTCACAGTGGTTTCGGAAAAGCTCTGGGAAGATGGATATAAACAGGGTAAGCCAGTGAATTTTGTTGAAGTGGTAAAGGAAAGCACAGTGGAGGCTAAAAAGCTGCACCAGAATGTATAACCTGGTCAGAGGTTGGCTGACCAGGAAGTGCCAGATCATCCTAAATCATTTACTTGTGAAGGTCAGGTTTACTCACATAGGCCAGGAGCAGCAGGTAAAGAAGTTACAGTATTAAGAGATACGGATCATGTTGAGAAATGAGGATATATGTAATTCAGAAGGACTATTGCCAGAAGAAGTGCAAGTAGATGGAATTCATAATGAAATGAGAAATGCTCCACTATGTGGAGTGAGGTTGGAGTGTCCAGTGAAAAGTGGAGAAGTGGTCGTAGGAAAACTGGAGAAACCCTCGGCTCCGGGAATACAGTATGTCCTTCATAACGATTTGGCTGGATCACAGGTAGGAATGTTGCCTACTGTGGTTGAAAAGCCAGTGGAAATATTAGGCAACTGAGGTATTGCACAAAGTATGTCCTGAGATTTTTCCTGACTGTGATATAACTGGTTGAAACAGCTGGAGAAATCAAAGAATACAGATAAGGAAGCTGAAGTAGAATTAACAGAGACCATGTTTGATCAAATGGTCCAGAAAAAACAGGAACAAGTGGAGGACAAAGTGGATATTTTTAGCTCAGAGAAATTAACTGAGTTACAACATAAAGATGAAAAACTGAAGCAACTGTATCAAACAGCGCACACAGAAGAAGAATCTGACCATATCCCTGAATGTTACTATCTTAAAAATGATGTCCGATGAAGAAATGGAGACCATCACACATTCTGGCAGATGAGGAATGGGCAGAAGTCGTATTACCAGTGGGTTATAGAAAGGGAGTGTTGCCGGTAGCACATGAATTATCGGTAGGTGGTCATTTGGGGTAAGAAAAATTCAAGCCAAAATACTAAACACATTTTTACTGGCCAGGACTGCATAAGGAGGAGGTTGTAGACTTGCTCGCTGAGCCAGTGTGTTTGCTTGCAGACGTTCTGTCACCCTGCTAGGTAACATCGTCAGTGCACCCCCGGTGAAGCGTTGGTGTTCTGTCCTGTTTGTTATTTATATGCCGCGGTTTGCTGGGGTGGTTGGCATTACTTCCAGTTCAGTTTTTCAGTGGTTTGTATATCGGGTCCAATTCAGTGTGTTTGTTGATGGAATTCGGTTGGAATTCCCTGGCACGTCTCTGTTTAGCTTGTGCTATTATGGATGCATTGTCCCAGTCGAATTCGTGTCCTTCTTTGTCCATGTGTATTAAAACCAGTGAGAATTGGTCGTGTCTCTTGGTGGCTAGTTTGTGTTCATGTATCCTTATTGCCACAACCAGGAGTAAACGGACTGAAATAGAACGTAGTGGTGAATGTTTGCATGCTTAGAGTCAATGTTGTGTATACGTACTGTAGTGTATTAATAAAGTATGACTAAGGGGTTTAAAATGAAACCATCTTTTTAAATTGATGGTTCTTTTTTTTAAAAGAGAGGTGTGATGATGCTGTCACTTTAAAACCTCTTCAATTTGAGGCTCATGAGGTTGTACTCCAGTCTCCAAGTCAGAAGGTTGCAGTTCTCCAAGGACTTGAGCCCATAGTCCAGGCAAACATTCTACTGCAGTGCTGAGGGGATACTGGACTGTCAAAAGATACTATCTTTACAATGAGAGGTGGACTTGCAAGAGCCCACTCAACGACAAACAGTCGGGCAGTTCTCCCTGATGGCCAGGCCAGTATTTATCCCACAACAGGCACCCTTTTATTCCATCAACATTAACAATCCAGTCCTTAGAAACCTAGGCTGTACTTAAAATGATCAATCCATTTAGTGTTGGAAGTTTGGAAAGGGCTATTTATTGCTCTGATGATGGATAAATCCTAAAAATCCAAAACACCAAGTTCTATTCGTGCTAAAACCGGAGACATGTGTAAACCAACTGCAACACAGATTAATCATACAATTCCTACAGCGTGCAACAGGCCATTTGGCCCATCAAGTCCACACCGACCTACAAAGAGCATCCTACCCAGATCCACCCACAAACCCTAAAACCCTGCATTTCCCACAGCTAATCCACCTAGCCTGCACATCCCTGGACACAATGAGCGATTTAGCATGGCCAATCCACCTAACCTGCACATCTTTGGACTGAGGGGGGAAACCGGAGCACCCAGAGGAAACTGACGCAGACACAGAGAGAATGTGCAAACTCTACACAGACAGTTGCCCAGGGATGGAACTGAACCCAGGTCCCTGGCACTGTGAGGCAACTTGCTAACCACTGAGCCAGCATGCTACTGAAGTGATGACTTCAATCTACGCAAATTGTGATACAGTTAAGTGTAGTCACTGACATACCTGTGCAGCCCATAAGACCAAAGACTTGGAAACCAGTGAATCTCAAGCACTATTAAACATCTGCTTTGTAATAAGTAAAACAATAATACATTTAACAAAATAAATTACAGCCTGAGAGGAAAGTTTAAGTATTTCCATCATAGGCACTGAAAAGGAACAAACTGGATTTACGTCTTTCCATGTTTGATAAACCAATTCCACCTGTAAAAATAGCTTTGGTGTTAGATTTTCTGTGGAAGAAATGCAGGTTTTCCTAGAGACTCAACAAGAAAAACTCTGGTGATCTGGACAAACTCATGATGAAATGAGGAGGGAAAGAAAATTATACTTCAAAACATTTCTCATGAATATTATAACTCACTCCCTGGTCTGACAGCATAGGGCCAGCAATGGCACTGTGCTAGAGGCACCCTCATTCCAAGTCAGTTCATTCAAACGAAATGACAACTCAATTTTCTTTTTGTACACTTGATATGTAATTATGATGTTTTAATTCAAGTGATTTGATAGTAATTTAGTGTGCTTAAAAAAATGCTAACAATTGAATTTTCAGGCATGGACAATGTCCACTCCAGCACAGCAGCTTTAATGTTGCAAGTACAAAAACAAAGTTGCTGGAAAAGCTCAGCAGGTCTGGCAGCATCTGTGAAGGA
>JAHRHZ010000018.1:10316508-10327377 GCA_024137785.1 Ginglymostoma cirratum
TTGTTTTTGTTCCTGATTTACAGCAGCCGCAGTTCTTTTGGTTTTTACGTACTATCTACAAGATGCACTGCAGGAATTCACCAAAGATTCTCAGACAGCACCTTCCAAACCCACAGTCACATCCATCTAGAAGGACAAGGGCATCAGACATATGGGAACGCCACCACCTTCAAGTTCCCCTCCAAGCCACTCACCATCCTGACTTGGAAATACATCACCATTCCTTCACTGTCGCTGGGTCAAAATCCTGGAATTCCCTCCCTGGTGGCATTGTGGGTCAACCCACAACAGGTGGGCTGCAGCAGTTCAAGATGGCAGCTCACCATCACCTTCTCAAGGGCAGCTAGGGGTGGGCAAGAAATGCCGGCCAGGCAGCAACGTCCACGTCCCACAAATGAATAGGAAAAAACTAAATCTGGGAGACATTAGACTGCACCCAGAGTGTATTCATCTCTAGCATTGAACATTGTTTGACAAGGACGTACAGACCAGTTTAATAGTGGCAGTATCTTCTGTCATGATTGTCATGAGGTCAGCCAGGTGGACCTCACAGAATGAGTTCCCTGATTAAGGCTGTTAACCTGGTCCAATCATGGAGCCCTGGCTGACAAACATAAACAGGAGTGTCAGGGGTTTTGCTCACTCAGAGCCAGCTCTGAAGAAACCAGACCAAATGTCAAGTACTATGCATGTATGAATAAAGGGTGGCTTGGTGATGGGATACCGGTCTCTGCAGAGTTATTTCAGCGGTGATGAGAGAAAAAACATTCCTGAAGAAACCTGGCACGGTCTACTTGTATTGGATAATATTTTCAAGTGCAGAAACCTATACTGTTGCTACAGATGAACAATTATGAGCCATCAGCATGAACCCCAACAGCTGAAACTCAGACGTGCTTAAACTCCACCCAACAACACACATAGAACAGGCAGAAAAGAAAACATGGGTGCTCTGGGTAGAGGGGAAAAAATGGAAAAGCAGTTCAGTGGTGTCTGTTCACAAGATGTGACCCAAACCTTGCCAAAAAAACACAAATGTTTCACCAGGACAGTGTCTGTTCTCACTTCTCTGGATAGCCTTTGAAATCCTTGACTTCATAGAATCCCTGCAATGTGGAAGCAGGCCATTCGACCCATCAAGTGTACACTGACCTTCTGGACAGCATCGCACCAAGATACACCTGTCCCCGTAACCATGCATTTCCTATGGCTTACACATGCAGCCTGCACATCCTTGGACACGATGGGTAATCCACCTAACGTTACATCTTTGGACCATGGGAGCAACTGGAGGAAACCCAAACAGATACAGGGAGAACATGCAGATTCCATATAGACAGTTGCCAAAAGCTGGTATTAAATCTGGGTCCATGGCGCTTTGAGGCAGCACTGCTAACCACTGATCCATCGCGCTGCTCATTGGCTATTCTTGCAAAAATGAATTGAGGATGCTACCTCAGTGAAGATTGAGACAAAGCAACTGTGAGATTACCAGCCTATGGGATAACAGTGATTTCTTGGCTGATTATGACTGAACGCTCTCTGGTTGATGAATTCAAATGCCACAGCTTTTCTGATGGAATCATCTAAAAAAAAAAGTAGTGCTAAGAAATTTTGACTAATTCATTCCCCAGTGATAGTTAGGAGTCTCGCTGCTCAGCCTGTCACTTACAATCTATTTTTCTGATCAACATCACACAGCCACTTCATTTATCAGCAACTGACTTGGCTATAACTGTCACCGTTAAACTCAGTATTCAACACTAAAAGCAGGTTTTGGAAACGATGTGATTTTCTCCTAGGTGCCAAAGATTCATTAGGGCAAAACACACCGTGCAGAATCAGATTTCTACCTTATTGACACTCATTTCGGGATTCCACTCCTGCAATATCAGTATGTTGACTGACAGCAAGATTGACCACAAATGTGACATTGAGTCAACAAGTTTTTATAATTATTTAATTTTATGGTTCGTACTTTTCAGGGTTATACATTTGAGACTTTAATTTGAGAATTAAAAATTTAAGATAAATGAAAACACACGGCTTGAAAGCTGGGTCGTAGATCAGAAGCAATTAGAAAATAAACAAAAATTGAAAAATCGGCAGATGCTGTAAATCAGAAATAAAATAGAAATTGCTGGAAAAGCTTCGCAGATCTGGCAGCATCTAGGGAGAGAAATCGGAGTTAATGTTTTGGGTCGAGGGACCCTCCTTCAGAAAATAAGCAACCACCCTTTGGATGTCTAAGGCTAAAGTGCGACGTATTCGAAACAAAACAATTGGCATTCTAAGGAAGGGTCACTGGACCTGAAACATTAACTCTGATTTCTCTCCACAGATGCTGCCAGTCCTGCTGAGCTTTTCTAGCAATCTGTTTTTGGCACTCTGGGCTTCTTGGTGGAAACAAAAGATCTCCAGCTATCTCAATAACAGGTTTAAAATATCTGGGTGGCTTCCAAACCTGGGAAAGATTCAGGAATGGGAGATGATTTGTCTTAAACTTAATTGTCCCAGACATTCCACATTGTCAAGGGGATAGATTCCAAGGAAATAGTTATTTCACCTTTGGGTTTCACCTGGGTGGTTCCTGTCAGAAGCAGGCAGATGAAGTCTTAGTTTACAAAGATTTCAGAAGAGCAGAGATTATCTGCAAACAGCTGTTAATCAAAAGGAGAGGACTATAAGGAACTAGGAATGTCTTGGATTTGGAACGAGGACAATGCTTGAGCTGGGAAGTCCACAATTGCGAGGCTGAAGCAGTATTAGAGAGTTCACTGAGCTGATTAAAAGTAGAAGGACCCCAAGAAATCTTAAACATCAATTGTAAATCAAAGTGAATTCTTCAGAGCTGTGGCACACCTTGCACTGGTATCAGAAGTGAAGGAACCCTCAAGATCACATACAGGAGGCCTCTTGTGTCACAGAGCAGAAGCTGAACCCCTCTGATAATTAAAACCGAAACACCGAGAGAAGCTCACCTCACCTCACCTCATAATCTGCTAAAGGAAATGGGAAAAATGGAAACCTGCCTTTTACCTCCCAATCTGTTATAAAGGAGCAATTAAATGAAAGAAATCCTTGATATTCTCTTTATAAGCAACAAGTAGCAATTTATTTATCTAACAGTGAACAAATTAACAGACCTAACAAATTGAACAATTCTCCCTTAACTACAAACTATTCCTGAACAGAACATAATTTTAATGGCATGCTGATTCAATAAATACAAGTCCCACATATATAAATCAAAATAATGAGAAAAATAAATTAAAACTTAGACTCTCAAAACTACAGTCAGGATGCGTCTTCCGGAATGTTCCGTGCCTTTTCCGCTATCCTTCAGGCAGGAATTCTTTCTTCGCTAATTCCTTGTGTTAGGAATACTACTTAAGTGTGCTGTGGTACCTTCTAGATGGTGCTTAATCAGCAAGCTTAAAGATTTCTGAGCAAGTCAAAGTTTTACTTGTCCAATGGCTGTTTTCAAAAACCCTCTTCTTATATAGCCTTGTTGACTTGTCAATTTTCTGAAAATGGATTTATCCTAGGTTGTCAACACCATCAGATTTAAATTTAATTGGGTTTTGGAATCTAGGGCCTGGTCTAAATTAATTGGCTGATATTCAAGCCGGTTGTTTTAACATCAAAACATGCCGAAGGTTGCCATCCACAGAGCCAATTGATATGTATGCTTCAATGTCAGAACTGTCTGTGCATCTGCAGCTGTTTGCAGACATTTTATTTTAATCTCCAAGCTTAGAAAAGCACATCACACCTTAAAGGGACCACATACTCTTCCCCCCTATCATTTTTACAAACAACTTCTAATATCCTGCCTTCTAATGCACACGTACTCTACCCAACTTCGTAACACTTGCAAATAGAACGGTGAACATCATACTGAAACTTAAGGCTTTAAAATACGTGTTTACAAAATATGGTGATAAGGTAATATCATTCGCTTTATTTAATTCTTGTCGAGTTAAATCTTGATAAAAATTTGAAAACTTCTGGCACAATTCACGGCCAATAACTGAAAGTTGTTTTTTTTTTAATATAAAAGTTACCAAGATCATACAATGAAAGGAAGAAAATGTGTGTTAAAAATAAGGCACAAATTGTACATAGCTAGTCAACCCCTCTAATTTTGTTTTCTTCTGCAAGGACCTCAATTTCTAAATCCTAAATCAATGCTGCAACAGTTCGGCACACCAGTCACTGTGTGCAGAGCCTCGGAGTGCGACTTTGCAGCTTTGAGTGGCTCCCAGTGTCCATTCTAAGTTCAAACGAAAAACCCTAACACCAGAGATATAAACATGACAAGTTTACACTTTCATAAGCCGTAATGGTTTTGAGGTTGCAACGTAATCTGAGTTGCTCATATCAAAAAACCACAAGGAATTTTCTAAACACTAATGATTTACAGGGAATTAAGATCATGGCTGGAGCACGATGCACATTTTCCCGTGTCGTGGGACAGACTCACGGCTGGGGTTGAGAACTAACACAATTTCACCTGCAGGAAAGCAGGAACAGACGGTGTGTCTTTTTTTCCACACCTTCCCCGCCACCCCCCCACCAAAATCTTAGGATGTGAACATTGCTGGCAAGGCCAGCATTTATACAGCATCCCTCACAGATCCGAGAGTGGTTTGCTAGATCATTTCAGCCGGCTGTTCAGAGATAATCACCTTGCTGTATGCCTGGAGTCACACGGAGGCAAGACCAGATCAGGCAGAATATTCAGTCCTCTGAAGGGATAAAATGTGAGGCATTGCAGTTTGGTAGGGCAAACCAGGGCAGGACTTCTCCAGTTAATGGTGGGGCACTAGGGAGTGTTGTGAAAGAAAGAGACCTAGCAGTGCTGGTGCATATTTTCTTGAAAGTAGAGTTTCAGGTGGACAGGGTGAAGGCAGCATTTGCTGTGCTTGTCTTCAGTGGTCAGTGCATTGAATGTACAAGTTGGGACATCGTTTGGTGGCTATACACACATCAAAGAGGCGACTTTCAGAATACTGCATACAATTCTGGTCATCCTTCTATTGGAAAGCTGTTGTTAAACTCGAAAGGATGTAGAAAAGATTTACAAGGATGCTGCCCAGTCCAGGGGGTTTGAGCTAAAGGGAGAGGCTGAATAGGCTGGCACAATAGTGGAGCACCAGAGGCTGAGGGGTGACCTAATAGAGATTTATAAAATCATGAGGGACACAGAGAGGGTAAACAGCCAAGGTCTTTTTCCGAGGTTGAGGGAGTCCAAAACTAGGGAGCATAGGTTTAAGGTGAGAGGGGAAAGATTTATAAAGGACCTGAGGGGTAACTTTTTCAGAAGGTGATGTGTGTATGGAATGAGCTGCCAGAAGTGGTGGAAGCCGTTGCATTCACGATAGTTATAAGACATCTGGATGGATACATGAATAGGAAGGGTTTCGAGGAATGGGGCCAAATGCTCGCATCAGGGACTAGGTCAGACTGGGATATCTGTTTTGATCAAACGGTCTGTTTCTGCGCTGAACAACTCTTTGACTCCATAACACCAACAAATCAAGTCATCTTTTAAATGACAGTCCAAGCAGCTATATTGAGACTAGCATTATTTTCCATTTAATTGACCTTAAATTCCAGTAGATGCCATAGAGGGATTTTGTGCCTCTTGCACACCGCGAGCCCACTACATTACATTGTTGCTATCCTACACACTGGCTGCACATTAAAGGAATGGAAGCATCTGTGGATCACAAAGGCAGAGAGACTGCATTGCAGAGGGCACTCATGGCAATGCCAGTGTAGACAACCAATGACACAGATTCAGATTATAGCCTGAAAGCCACATAAACCCTGGCAGCTCTGCTCTGCAATTTGTTTTTTTTTGTTGGGGGGAAACGTGGCCAAACTTTTTCACTTCACTAAACATATCCCTCACCAGCTGCGACGAATAGGCCAGTGAAACAGGAGGCTACACATGCTCAGTGGCAGTCTGCTGTTACTGCTGCTCAGGATTTCCAAGAGCCTCATTCGGGGCCTGTACACACCTAGCCAGCAGTGTGTGGC
This sequence comes from Ginglymostoma cirratum, assembly GCA_024137785.1. Taxonomy (NCBI): domain Eukaryota; kingdom Metazoa; phylum Chordata; class Chondrichthyes; order Orectolobiformes; family Ginglymostomatidae; genus Ginglymostoma; species Ginglymostoma cirratum. Next base: position 10,322,557 of record JAHRHZ010000018.1, read on the forward strand.
AGTCTTCTCTCTGTGGTCAATCCCCAAGTAAATCCTTCCTGCTGTTGGTACTGTGGCCCTCATCTCACCAGTAATGGCCCAGGCCTTGTAAGAAACAGCCAGTTACCACAGGTAGGCTCCTGGTAGGTCATCCAGCCACAATAACACAAAGCTCTTGCGCAGCTAAAAGAATGAATAATTTGTCAAATGTTTCCAGCAAATGAAATTGTAATGTGCAAGATGCTGAAGGGGCTTGACATAGTTGATAGAGGTATTTTGGCTGGGGAACCATTTAGGACCAAGACGAAAAGATACCTCTTCAATCGAAGGGGTGGGAATCTTATAAATTCTCCAACCCAGAGGGCTGTAGAGATTCCATCCTTGTGCATACTTCAGGTTACAGTCATAGTCATAGCGTCGTACAACACAGAAACAGACCCTTCGGTTCAACTCGTCCATGCCAACCAATTATCCCAACCTGACCTTGTCCCATTTGCCAGCATTTGGCCCATATCCCTCTAAATCCTTCCGATTCGTATACCCATCCAGATGACTTTTAAGTGTTGTAATTGTACCAGCCTCCACCTCTTCCTCTGGCAACTGGTGCCACACACACACCACCCTCTGCGTGGTAGATCTTTCATCTCCCAGGAATCGAGGGCTGCAGGGAAGTGAGTGGGAAAACGGAGTGGAGGCAGAAGATCAGCCACAATTAAAGGAAACAACAAATCAGGTTCGATGGGCCACCTGCCATACTCTTGCCCCTTACATTATTGAAGGCTAGTTGAGGAATACCTCATTAAGTAGTCCCGGAACTGACCTCCTGCCCTCTGCAGGTAAGCATAGGTGTTGACAATGCCAGAAACAAAAATAGCACGACAGTCACAAATAAAAATCACAGGATTCTGCTATGAATATTGACATTGGTTACCCTCGCACAAAAACAGAAGTTGCTGGAAAAGCTCAGCAGGTCTTGCAGCATCTGTGAAGGAAAAAACAGAGTTAACGTTTCGGGTCCAGTGACCCTTCCTCAGAACTGATGGTGGCTGGGAAAATGTCAGCTTATACGCAGAAAAAGGGGGAGGAGGAGGGGAATGGGGTAGGCGGGTAAACGATAGGATCGAGCCTAAAAGAGAGAGAAGAGCAATTGGACAGACAGAGCTGATAACGATCAGGCTGGGAGGGTGAATAGTTGTTAATGGGGACTATTAGTGACTAATAACAGGTAGTGTGTAATGGCAGGCTAAGTGGTAACACGACCTGGTGTGTGGGGTAGGGGGCTGGGATTTGGATTTACAGCTGATTTACAGCATCCGCAGTTCTTTCAGTTTTTGTTGGTTTCCCACATTTGATTTCCATAGGAGTGCCCAAACATGACAATTCTCAGATAGTTAAATAAGCAATTGTGTTTTATTTCACAAAAACAACTTCCATCTACCATTCTGTAAACATCAAAATAAATCGGGTGGCCAGCATATGAAAATCATCGCATGCATTTTTTGTGGGATCTGTCCTAAAACAGTCCTTCATAAATATTTATCAGTACCCACAATTTTTTTACAATTGCACTGCATTGCATTTGTTGCCATCTGCTCCTGCTGACTTTAATAATTTCAGATCTAGTGTTAAAGAACTCAAATTAGATCTGTCACCAAATGGGGTTCGTACAGCTTTGAAGATTGCCAGCGTGGAGGATTTTCAACAGTTTTTCAGAAAGCTCTGATCCTAGAAATGAAATATGCCACATCTTCAGACGACAGACTGCCAAAAGGTCCACGAGGTGATCTCTGGTGAGCTTCCTGATAATCAAATCACAACCCATTTAACTCCCACCCCAGCACTGATCTTACTCCTGCTCAACTCACATTGATTACCTGAGGGAGTGGAATGCCTCGCATGACTCAGCAGAAACAGCCAGCACTGAAACAATGGACCAAACAAACCTTGGTCCTTTCTTGGGTAATTCTACAATTGCTATCACCTCAGCCAAACAGGATCGAGGGATCTAGTAAACAACAGTTATTCAACATTCCATCAATGCTGAGTGGTCCATTTGGCTTTATTCCTCTTCAAAGTTTCAGCTGAGAGTTACTCGAACTGAGTGGCTTACAAGGCCACTTCGGGGGGGTGGGGGGTGTGGATTAAAGGGTCAGCTTCATCACTGAACATCTGGAATTACATGCAGGCCACTCAGATATTTATCTCAGATACCAGGCATGTTTCCTTCCCAGAAATTGATAAAAAGCAAGTGAAACCTATCTTAGATTTATTCATGAGTTATATTAAAACCTCCCCAGCTGCTTTGGTGGGACCTGAAGTCTGTCTCCAGACCATTAATCCAAGTGCCTGGATTATTGGACCAAGGACAGGACCACTACTATATCATTGCCCTGACAGAAGATACTGAGGGGCTGGAACTTGGGATCATAATCTATAATCCCAAGATCTAGGTCTGAGATGGGAAAAAAACTCACTCAATCACAAGGACATGAACAATCAGAATTCTCGATTGGGCTATTATACGACAGAATATGTCATCAAATCACAGGAGGCTTTCAGAGGGATAGCCCAGACTGTGAGGTTTTAAGGAGTGGCTTTCAAGGGGAAAGCAAATTAAAGAAGAAAGGAGAGGAGTTGGAAGGGAAGTCCAGAGTTTGGGGTCTAGGCACCAGAAGAGCCAGTTACACAATAGCAAAGCAATTAAAACAGGGATACACAAGTGGTCAGAACTCGAAGAGTCCAGATATCAATGAGGGTTGTGGGCTAGAGGAGATTAGAGACAGTTAGAGTGAGACCTTTGGCAATGAAGATGAGAATTCCAAAAACGAAAACTGTTGCTGACAAGATGGTCAGTCAGCATGGTGGTGATAGGGGAAATGGAACTTAAGAAACAAACTGAAGAGTTCCCGATGAGTTTATGGGGGATGGATTGTGGAAGACCAGCCAGCACTGAAATAGTCAAGACTAGAGGTAACAGTGGCATAAGTGAAGTTTTCAGCAGCAAAGGTTTTATTTGGGAGCTTCTCCCAAGTGTTTTCGGCAATCTTACCCCTCAGCATACAACATGAAGAAGACAGACTATCTGATGAATAACTCTGTTTGGAGAAGCATGTCATGAATAAATCAGCATTTTCCGCTTTACAACAGTGACTACAAGCAAATTAAACAGAATTGGCCATGCAGCCCCTCAAATTGGCTCCACCATTCAGTAAAATCTAATTAGTCCATATTCTTACCTTCCTCAGTAACCTTTCACCCTCTCTTATCAAAAACACATCCACCATAGTGCTCTCTGGTTGGTGATGATATCGCTATACATGTATAAAACAAGGGAGAAAGCTACAGATAGGAACATAACCATTCCTTGTGCAATTTCAAGCACTTTGGATGTACATGATCAAAGCAGACGACAAATAGATGAGGAGGTGGTTGTGTGGCACAACAGATAGTACCCTTGCCACTGAGCTGGAAGGTCCAGGTTTGATTCCCATCCCCCCACTGGTTGGTCAGCGAAGGAACACTCATAACATCAGCATGACTGACACAGCACTCACCAAGCAGGTGTCCTACTCCCAGCTTCAAGATGGCAGGTGAGTTCCAGACAGACAGAAGCAGCACACTGTAGGGATACCCTCAAGGCTTCACTGGCAAAGTGCAGCATTTGCACGGACACCTGGGAATCATTGGCTCAAGACTGTCCCAAGTGGAGGAGCAGCAGATGGGGAAGGCATCAAGCACCGAGACTTGCTGTCAGGAAGTCAGGTGAAAACAGTGAAAGGAGCGTACTGTCACAGCAATGCCCCACCCACCCTTTCCCGTGACAACCACCTGGCGCAAGTGCCTGTCGTAACCACATCAGTCCATACGGCCATCACACACTCAGAGTTACTAGAACGGAGTGGCTTATGAGGTTATGCAAGACTACAACATTGAAGGGTCAACTTCATCGCTGATCATCTGGAATTACATGCAAGCTACTGAGATACCAGGAGGCAGGTTTCCTACGCACGCTCGCTGAGGGTGAAAGACAGTCATTCCCATCTATGAGGGACCGCCAATAATGATTCATAACATGGCCAAACAGGCTGGTTATGAACACACAAATCCTTCATACACATGTACAGCAGGTAGTAAGAGTGGGTGCGCCTGTCATTTAGTCAGAACATCAGGACTGCTACAGTAGCACGGCCTCCCAACCTTCCACAACTCCATCCTCTTTCCATTTGCTGTGCATCCTGTTCGGAGGGACAGCACCCACTTCCCATGAATGACTTTTTAAAGAGATGAAAAACAATTTTAATTCTTTTACAGTTTAGTTCCATTACATGTACATCCAAAGTTAATAAAATTTAAATTTGCACAATGACTGCATAAAGCACCCCAGGATGTGCAAAGTGCCAACCACAGAGAAAATAACAGGTGGGTCAGAAGGATTGTACAAATATGCTGCAAATTATAGAATAACTTCTCTGAACAGCAGCAAGTGTAAACCATCATACTACTCAGGAGCACTCGGGTGAAATTCTCCACAACTCAAATTCCGGAGGCTAAAAATAAAGTCCTCTTTAACTGGCACTGTTAGGGTGCAGGATTAAAGTTACTTCTCCTCTACCAAGTGAAAAATGAAGAAAATTCCAATTTCACACTGGCAATGCCCTTGGCTAGGTTGCCGTTTTAACGAGCTTGCATGCTGAACAGAGACATCTGCATGTAGTTGCATCAGAGATAATAGGTACTGCAGATGCTGGAGAATCCGAGATAACAAAGTGTGGAGCTGGATGAACACAGCAGGCCAAGCAGCATCATAGGAGCAGGAAAGCTTGACGTTTCGGGCCTAGACCC
>JAHRHZ010000018.1:10327777-10353408 GCA_024137785.1 Ginglymostoma cirratum
AAACGTCAAGCTTTCCTGCTCCTATGATGCTGCTTGGCCTGCTGTGTTCATCCAGCTCCACACCTTGTTATCTTGCATGTAGTTGCAGTCTGGTTCTGTCACTGTATTTATTCAGGATTAATACGAGCTGAGCAATTTTATTTGGCAGAGGTGGCGGGGGGGTGGAATGTAGGGGAAGAATGCGCAGCAAACAAGACTACAAGAATTATCTCGCGGCACCAGAGAAAATACAGAAAATAGTCACAAAAATGATGCAAAAATTGAGGTTGTAACTGTCGAGAAGAATTGCGTCAGATGGAGCTCCCGACCCCAGAAGAAAAAGAAATGCTTTCAAACCTGTCGCAGGGTGTGGGCGTGCTGGCTAACCCAGCATTTATCACATCTGAAGGGGTGGTGGTGGGCTGTTTTCTTGATCCATGGTTGACCATGGGGGTTATGAAGTGGACTTGTTAAAAGGTAGATGCGGACAAGGTGTTGCCACCTGTGAAACTGTCACTAGGCAATGGCTATAAATACAATAAATTCACCAAGATAAACACTAGAGAGGTAAAGAATATATTGGCAGAGTTGGAAGCAGAATAGGAGGCAGCCTGTGCGCAGCATTCACAACCAGTGCAAACTAGATGGGCCAAATGGTCTGGCTCGGCGTAATGTTCCATCTGACTCTGCAGTCCCAAATTTATTCTTTCTTTAAATAAAATAAACAGGAACCCTGCAGCTAACAAGCAACTTTAACATAGTTGTAGGACACACTTGCATGACCTACAAAGAAGAACGGACTTCATCCCCACTGGTCTCGGCTTTGTGTCCCAATCTCAATGGCAACGTAACTGAAGAAGTGTGAAACACGGTAAGTCAGAACAAAAGACAGCAGCAATTCTTTCCCACAAATCTTTAAACTTCCAAGATAACAAATGATAGGCTAGTTCTGGTACAGTTGTTGAAAATTGTTTCATATCCAGTTATTTGCAATTATGGTGCTGCTTCAGTGAATTTTGTTTTCAGTAAAAATTTTTCAATGACCATTCCTGTGGAGCAGATCTTTGGCTCATTAAAGTTGAACCTCCACAAGAATAAAGAGAAATAAAGAGTTAATCCTAACTCTCTGCCCTTTTTCCCATAGCCCTGGAGATATTTTCCTTAGCTCTCAACATCTTTTCGGGTGATGTATTCCAGATCATGACAATCTGCCACCTGAAGGAAGTTAGCATCTTCCTTTCAGTTCTTGCACCAACTCCCTCAAACCTGTGTCCTCCGGTTATCAACCTACCTGCTACTAGAGAAACTAAGACTGTCTTTAATAACTCTACCAAAACCCTTTACAGAACAAAGAGTCTCATTAATGTTGAGACAACAACGTTGGTCAACGGGCCATTCAGCTCAATCAGAGCAGTCCTGAAGTAACAGCATCAGCTGTTTGCACCTCAGGCTTCGATATCATCATGATCCACTTCAGATACATGTTTAATCGTTCCTTGAATGACTGCGGTCTTTGCCTCAACCACTCCTTGTGAAAAAAAAACCTTCTGCACTCCAACAACCCCCCAAGTAAAGCAAACCTTTGCCAAACACTCTGAAAGGGCATTTTTATAATAAACAGTCTAAAAGTCCTTGAAATGGTACCGAACCAAAACATCCTTTTAAAAATGTTGCCCATCCCAGATATACCAGGATAACACGCATCATTCCTCTTGGCAAGTATCCTGTCATGCCTTGCGCTAATCGCGAGTCTCAGTTATAAGTCTGCTCTACAGTTTGGGAAAGGTCTGCTGTGGCAAATCAGATCAAAGTCTTGCAGTCCAGACTGCCTTTGGTGTCTAGTACACATCTGGCTCGCTATTATCCTTTACAAATGGAAATCTGTCACCTTTACATAGACTGGTCTACGTCTGATTCCAGACCGACAGCAATGTGATCGACTGGTAACTGACCCTCCAAAATAGCTAAGTAAGCCACTCAGTTGTACCAAACTGCTGCAGGGAAGTCATACCAGATGGATTGCAATGGCTCAAGATGGAACCTCACACCCACCTTCTCCAATACAATTGGGAGATAGACAATAAATACTGGCCTATCCAGTGAAAGAACAAAAATAAAGTAACGTAAATTTGAGGCAGACTAGCCTGGGTCATAGTCATGGTTGCCTCATAGATAGCAGCCCTCAGTCATTTTAATGGGAGTCTCAATATTCGAGGATAATGACATCTCAGGCTGTAATACAAAGGGATGATCTTCATCGACAATGGGCAAGAGAAGTCCTTTTAGCTGATCTTGGAATGTCAAAAAGTGAATCTCAATGCTTTGCAAGTGAAAGCAAAAACAGAATTTGTTCCCCTAAAACTTAGTGACAAATTGCATGATGCATCAATCCTTTCATACAGGCTGTTCTTCTGTTTAATCCAAGTATGCACTGGATCAACCGAGGACCAGAAGTGACATAAAAGCAAGCAGACACGTTAACTCCATCATCTGCACCACTTCTTTCACAGCATTTCAGCAACTGGCAAGGCACAGGACAGCAAATCATTTCAAACGCCGCATGAAAAGATGATACTATTTTTGACATCCCCAAGAAAAGAAAACACATTTCAACACTTGTCGCTGTACAGTTGGCACAGCTATTGCTTTTGATTGAGGTTTGATGAATTAGTTGCAGTTCCAAATCTGACAGAGATTAACCACATAAACCTCTCAGCAAAGTTGAGGATGTTGCCTTCACCTGGGATCATGAGTTTGAAGTAGGTTGCTTGGATCCTTCAACCCAAATGTAATAGGGTTATCAAAGCCAATTGATGACAGTCACTTAATGAGCTTTGGCTCACTTATGATTTTAAACACAATTGAGAGTTTTCTACTCATTTCTTTGCACTTCAGCTGAGGGTAGCTCTAATTAAATGGAAGTGAAACTTATGCAAGGAAGAGTCAGAATTTCAGTCAGTAGTCAGTAAGGAGCAAGCAGTTTGATAATAAACGGACAGAATTAGACTCACATTAGGCGTGTATGAAGAACAGAAAATCATTCTTGAAAATGCAAGCTTTGGCGTTTGCAGACTTTGTATCAAAAATTTTGATTTTTTTTTAAATACAGTGGGCGCATAATTACATTAGGAGTCAGTGGTAGCATTCCCATCTTAAAATCAGAGGGCACAAATCAATATGACATTTTGATGCACCATGTGACGAGGAGCGGTCTCTCCCAGTGAGACACCTCCACAGGCAGACGCAAAAGATCCCACTGCAATATGTTGAATGAGAGCAAATGGTACAGGAGTGTATCTCAACAAGGTGGAAAACAAGAGGTGCAATGAAATAGAAACTTTGTTCTCAGTGGTTCAATTCTTCTTTAATTCATTTCCAGTGATGGCTTTATGTCGAGGTTAACAATCCATTCAATGGCTTTAGCTGATGCAATGTGAATGGCTGTAATATCACCAGGAAAGTTCTCTCAGGGCCGACGTTCTGTCTGTGGGCATTATTGTCTCTCATGTTCCAGCTGGTGGAGAAAGTGGCCATATCTTCACTAGCCCATCCTTAAGCAGATGAGAGTTGCCCAGACTTTCTGCATGAGGTTGAAACCTGGAACTTGGACATTCAGGACATTAAGTTGCAGGTAGCGATGTCTAGTCAACCAGGAGCTAGATCAAGGGATGCAATGCAATGCAATGCAATTAAGCAGCAAGAAGTAGAGTTTCATATAATATCTGTAGCAACTGGTGCTCAGTGACCTTTGAATTCCAATGATAACTTTCCAATGTTTCAAACAGGATGAAGCATTTTTCAGCGAAAAGTTATTAGCATGTTTAAACTGCAGCATAAGAATTTGATAAGGTTTCCTTGGAGACAACGCCATCAATTCCTTATTTTCAGTTCTTGATAAGAAGAATCCTTCCATAACAGTCAAAAAGGAATCACACCAAATATTGGGAGGGCAAAAGATTGATGCAATGCACAAAGCAAACTCCTGGGAGAACCTTTGGGATTTGGAGGGGTGTTATTATGCATTCCAGACTTTCCTGAAATATTCAGTGCAGGCAAAAGTATGGGGTCTTGCTGTTGTCTCCATATGCCTGATTTTGAGTGGGTTGTCAACTGATACATTTAGAGTCCAGCGTGTTAAGACATGCTTGTTGTTTACTCTTCACAGCCACGGTCTTTGACGTCCTACGTGAAGAATATATTCTCTGAAATGTGACTGCATTGATATGTCTACCTCAAAATACAAATCATTGAAGGGTCTTAAAATTCACAGCAACACTTTGCTCATACACAACCAGAAAAATACGCTGTTAATGAATAAGTATTTACTAAAAATGAAAAATTAATAGAACAGTCCCGACCCAAAACATCAACTTTCCTGCTCCTCTGATGTTGCCTGGCCTGCAGTATTCCTCCAGCTTCATACTGTGTTAGATCTACGTCAAACCAAGGTTGGACTTGCACAGTAAATAGTGAGGTCCCAAGGAGTGTTGTGAAACAGAGGGACCTCGGAGTACAAGTACTTAGTTCATAGAAAGCGGTGTCACAGATAGACAGGGTGGTGAAGAAGGCGATTAGCTTGCTGGCCTTCATCAGTCAAGGCATTGAGTATAGGAGTTGGGACATTATGTTACTGTTGTCTGAGTTGTTGGTGACACCACCCGTGGAATATTGTGTACAGTTTTGGTCATCCTGTTATAGGAAAGACGTAGTTAAACTAGAAAGTGTGCAAACAAGATTTGAGAATGTTGCCAGGACTAATAGCCCTGAGTCACTGGGAGAAGTTGGACAGGGTAGGATTTTATTCCTTGGAATGTAGGAGAAGGAGGGTGACTTCCTTGAGGTGTATAAAATCATTAGGGGCATAGATAGGATGAATGCATATAGTGTTTTTCCCAGGGATAGGGAATTGGAAACTAGTGGGTATAGGTTTAATGTGAGAGGGGAAAAATTTAAGGAGGACTCAAGGGGCAACTTTTTCATGCAGGAAGTGGTGCATATATGGAATGGGCTGCGAGAGAAAGTGGTTGAGACAGGTACACTAGAAACATTTAAAAAAAACATTTGGATAGGTACATGGATGGGAAGGGTTTAGAGGGATATGGACCAAATGCAGGCAATTGAAACTAGCTGAGTTGGCACCATGGTCAGCATGGACCGGTCTGGGCCCGAGAGCCTGTTTCCATGCTGTATTACTCTTATGGCCAATGCATAGTAAAGTTAAGTCTATAGCTGAACAAACGGACTTTGAAGTTTGATGACCAAGATTTCAAATGACTGCATTCTTTTGCTCAAGGTGATCAACTGAAATTTGTGCCAAGACATAATCCAAGAAGAGAGAGATCAGAGAGTAAAGATAAGGATCTACAGGCCAAATCTGATGCAATTTTATAATTTAAAAAATAAATCACTTGGCATCATGCCAAAAGAATACCGGCAAGTCATCAGGTGAATGTAGAGCTTATGGTCAAAAGCTCTCAAAAGCATTAAATCTAAGATTAGAAAAGTCCAAAAACATTTTATTTTCATTCATGGGGTGTGGGTCTCTCTGGCTGGGCCAGCATTTTGTGTCCTTCACTAATTACCCTCAAGTGGAGGCAAACTGCAGGGGAGGTACACGTATATACACACACACACACACACACACACACACACACACACAGACACACACAGACACAGACACACACAGACACACACAGACACACACAGACACACACAGACACAGACACACACAATTAGGGACAGAATTCCAAGATTTTTACCGATCAACACAGAAGGAATAATGATATAGTTTCAAATCTGGATGCAGAGTGGCTCGGATGGAAACTTGGAGATGGTGCGTACCTCACAGCTTGGGCTGGTCTTGATACAGTAGGATGGAGTAACCTACTGCGTCACATCAAGAGGTAACCCAGTCATGGCCATCAACAGTTGCAACCAGCTCAACATGAAATATAAACAAAAGGATTATCAAGATAGATCCAGAAGCAATTCTGCCCACAGGTCTTGGAAGGAACTGCCATGCATTATTAAATGATATTGAGCCAAACAGTTGTACAGACTCAAGTCGACAGGGCAGCCCTGTTTACAGTACACATTCACATAAATGATTCATTTCGAGATGATTCACATCCTTCACACCCTAAAATAAAACTGTCACTCCTTTTCAAAAGTTTCATTTCTTGACCAATGATGACAGAACTCCAATTACAAAGCTAAGTAATTTTGCATCTCAAGCTACACATTAAACACTTGGGCTGAAACTTGATCCTTATTAAACACAAGAATATTACAGGAACAATGCTAACCATTTCAATCGACAAAAGCTCACAGTTCTTGGAAATTATATCTTCCAGTGTGGTGAGGCCTGAGCAATGGGGCGTAAGCTTAAACTGCGAGCCAGCTTGTTCACGAGAGATGTTTGGAAACAAAGGACATCAAAAGGACAGCAAAAATCCAGATCTCTCTTGAAGGATCAGCTCTGGTAGCACTTTCACAGTGAAATCACAAGGACTCCAGTTCAAGTCCAATGCCAGGGTTTCAGGACAAGAAAACTTATCTTTAAAGTTGCAGCAGGACATTCCAGTGCAGTAGTGACAAGGTGTTGCACTGCCAGAGACGGTGAATTTTTATTGAAATGTTAAACTCAGGCAGCTGTTGCCCTCTCAGCTCGCAGAAAAGATCCCACAATATCAATTTAAAGAAGGGGAAGGTACCCCAATGAATAATTATCATTCAACAACATGATAAAAATAGATCATCTGGTCATGATCTTTTGCTGTTTGTGGGAGCTTGCTATGAGCATATTTAGTGCTGCATAGCCCACATTACAACAGCAACCACATTTCAAAAAAATACTCCCTAAATCTGTTCGAGGTGTCTGACAGTTTGCAGAGATAACATCATTCCAAGTCTTCCTTTCATTTGTATCTAAATCAGGTAAATATGGGTACTATGTGCAGTTTAAATAAATTTTAAACATTTGGTCCAGGCCTCGATTTATGCACACTACCCCCAGTGGGTCATAACAGCAGCTTGAAGCTGCTCAACTACTCATGAGCCAATCACACAGTCGCTGACAAGCAAAACGTCTCTGAGATTGATTATGATCATTAGCTTGCAGACCCATCAACTTCTTGTTGCCAAGAATGCAGGAAGAGAAGAAAAAGAGAGGAGACCAGAGATAAAGACAAAAAATTGTAATTTTACATGAATCATAGAATGGTTACAGCATAAAGGAGGTCATTCAGCCCATGATGTCTGCACCAGCTCTCTGCAAGAGGAATGAGTCCCAAACCCCTCTTCCTCCTTCCCCCGTTGCCCTGCAAACTTTCCTTCAGCTCTTTATCCAATTCCCTTTTGAAGGCCACATCTGGTCCTGCCTCCACCACCCTCTCAGCCAGTGTTCCAGATCGCAACCACATGCTGTGCAAAAATAAATAGTTCAACAGCTTACCCAACAATGCTGCCCAAACCCCACCTCCCCGTCCCTCAACCCCCACAATGCTTCCTTTGCCATTCACCAGAAACTGGTGTCCTTTTGGTTCTTGAACACATTAGCAGGAACAGTTTCACCTTGCCTACTGCCTCGATCCATCGTGCTTCTGAAATACCTCTATCCATAAGGAGACAGGGAGAATTCCTTTCTCAGTCTCTCCGCGCACACCCATTGAAAAAGCTATTCAAAATCATGAGCCTAAACAGAGAAAGCAGCAAGAAAAGAGATCATTGGTGAAAAAACAATTTTGGCAATGATCAGAACTTTTGGTTACAAAAGTGATTACATTCTGATAACCAACATTCAGAACACCAGCTCATCTGTTATCATTTCTCTGTGTGCATTGATTGCCTAATTTATCAAGCATAGACTGAAGAGAATATTTCAGATCTAAATCCAAAAGGCATGAACCCTGACATTGGCCAGTCCAAGAACAGTGACTATTTTAAACACAGAAGTAGTGAAGCATTTGCTGTCGTTCAATTCGATGCAGCATTAAAAACAACAGCACATATCTTACGAATTTTTACAAGACTGGAGCAGATTGCATTGGGCTTAAGCCTTTAAAAAAACATCCCCTCCATCAGATTACGTTCTGGTCAATTTATGGTTTACAAGAACCAGATGAAATCCTCAACATGATAAAAGTTGACAAGAGGGCTTTTATGAAACAGAGGTTGTGGTGAGCACTGCATCAAAGTAAATGGAGTTACATTCCTCAATGAAAAGGCTGTAACTGAATTCTTAAATTGTTATTTTTGGACTGCATTTCCAAAGCAATATTCCATTTTAAATATTTCCAATGAGTGAAATACTGTAGGAAAGCTTTGCCTAGGATAGCTAATGAACAACAAATGCAAGGGTCATTTTCCTTGGAACAGTTCTTGATCCATCTTCAAGTTTTATTTTAAGAAGTGGGTTTAAAGGCTTTCAATATTTTCTTATCTCCCCAACAGCCTAAAGCACTGATGATAAAAATTTCAAATGGACAGATGCCAATTGCGTAGATGACAAGATTGCAATTTTGCTATACTCCTAGCCTGATTTTAGTTGACAGATTTTGGAAACTGAGGTGGAATATCTTTTGAAACAAAGTCGTCTCAAAAAAAAATGTAACTGTTACACTTTTTACATGAGCCCTGGGGAGGTCCAGCTATCAAAAGCCCAGCTTGACAAAATGAACCAAAAAGCTACGTTCATATGGTATCAAGTTCAGGCAAAACAATGTAGGTTTCCGCCAAAGCATGCCTTCCACTATGGACTCTGGAATGATTCAAGGTGACACACCAGCACCTTTCTTTATTAATTTTTTCATGGGATGTGAGCATTGTTGGCAAGGTCAGTACTTATTGTCCTTGATAGGGCGATGAGGGGAAGAGTGAATCTCCTTAACATCAAAGCAGACCGAGTGCAGTATCAAGGAGCCCAAACTAAATGATCTTCAAGGGCAGTTGAGCATGGGGGCAACCAATGCTAGCCTAACTAGCAATACCCATATCCCATGAAAGGAATTAACCAAGGTCTGGCGTGTCACCTTCTTTACTCACTGCAGATGGTGTAGGGGCACCCCCGATACTGAGTGTTCCAGGATTTTGACCCAGTGACTGTGAAAGAACATTGTTAAGCTTCAGCGTCAGAACTCGATATGGCTTGGAGGGGATCTTACAAGCGGTGTTCTCATGTTTCTGGTTCCTAGTCCTTCTAGATGTTAGAGGTCCTCAGATTTGGAAGATGCTGCTCAAAAGAATCTTGGTGCATCTTGCACATGGTACATATTTCTACCAGTGGTGCAAGAACTGAAACTTTAAGGTGCAAAAAGGGATCTTTTATACAGACACACAAAACTCACCCATGTCCCCTTTGGCTCATTGAATAGCTCTATCATCACTGAAACTGAAGTATGTGGGCTCAAGCCAGGGACAGACCAGTCCACTATAAAGAGGAGTGCAAGATTCTAACATGCCATCTTTCAGATTAAATTAAGGTCCAATATGGACCCCCACATCCGTGTGGAGCATGCCTCACTGAGGACCTGGCCAATATTTGCCCAATAACCAATCAACTTACCATTTATCTCTCAACCAACTTGTAATGTGCTAATTAACTGTTGTATTTTTCTAAACTTCTGCAGCGATGAAACGTCCAAAGAACTTCACTGCCAAGTGGTTTGGGACCTCCCGAAAATTTTGAAAGGTGGAAGAACTTCCATTGCCCTTCCTCTGCAACCTGAAACTTTTTCCAAAAGTCACACTGACCACTTTGATGGAGAGCAGAAACAGACCAGGGATAGTCTACTGTTGCTCAAACATCACGCCATAGCTAAGTACAAAGTGCCTAGACGATGTAAAGATACCAATCTCGACCAAAGAAGAGTATACCAATTCAATGCCATAAGACAGAACAGTACTCTGCGGATTCAGTTTTCCTGCTCAGTCATATAAAAGTTAATGGTGAAGCTGCTTTAAGCTCCACCAAGTCTGATGACATCTCACAGTCTTCAGGTCAAGAAGGAACAGTCTAGTGCAAGGTCCAAACGAAGACAGAAATCTTGCCTCAGACTCCAAACAGTCTTTGTAAATTGTGCCTAACTAGTCAATATCACTTATTGTCATCACACTATAAATGACAATTTTGTTGTGCAAGGCTTCCTAAGCAAAACTCAAGGGGCTTATCCATTGGAGACACCCTTAGACATAGCATGGAAAGGAAGGTTCCTTTTGTGATAGGTGAGCTCAGCAGGGGCTGGGTCTACTCCATTTAGTTTTGATACATTTCCAATCTTTTGATAGTTTTGTTGTAGTGCCACACCAGGGCTGTCCAAACTACTATTGTTTATTCGAAAAGAACATAAAGGAAGATATGGTGACTGTAAGCCACCAGAGCTAGCCACTGCAACATAACATGGTGATCAGCAGAGGGGATCGTTACATAAATACCTCAAGATAACAGTGGAAAAAAATCCATTTGACCCACAGAAAATATTTTCAGAGAACAAGTGAGAGTTTACTGTTTTAAGGCAGCTACCACTTTAAAAAGGAGGCACTGGCAGTGAGCACACCTTACAGAGTCAGGAGAAATGTAGCACTCCAGAAGAAAACCTTCACTCCACAGGTGGCAAGAGGTGCTAGAAAAAATAACTGGTTCAGAAGAGAGTAAAAACTAGCTACACAAGGAAGTGACTGAATCCTTAGAGCAGGAGGATCTAAGAGAGTAGCACAGAACAGAGCAAGTTAAAAACCCCGAAAGGGCAAAGGGTAAAAACAAAGGAAAAGGCACACAAGGCCAGACTGAGAAGGATGAAAGGGAAAAGGAATATTCTAGTCTTCAAAACAAGTATGATCCGCAAGACAAGGCTACAGTAGGCAGTTCCGAGGAAAGGTCACCGGACCCGAAACGTTAACTGATTTTTTTCCTCACAGATGCTGCCAGACCTGCTGAGCTTTTCCAGCAACTTCTGTTTTTGCTACAGTAGGCAGGGCTAGGGACATTATTTGTACTGAAGTCACTGGATCCAGTAGGGTTTAGGGTACAATTGAGGCAACAAAGGCCATTTCAAAGATTGAGTGTAGAGTCAAACAGAGAAAGGTGTTTAAAAGATTGCAAAGATTGCGATATGATTGGGACATGCTCAATTTAAAACTGCGATTTGGCAGGAAGATTTCTTAAGTCCGCAACCACTGAGGTTTAAGTTTAAAAATGTGCAAGAGACATGCGGTGAACTTTATATTGTCAAAGAGTGGAAATCATTAATTATGTCCATAAAGAAACAAAAAAGTGAAAACCACCAATTGATTAGAAAAAATATGTTGGAAATCTCCAGTAAACAGTACAGAGATCTTGAAGCAGTAAGTGATTCAGAATTCAAGAGACTTGCAGAGACATTTGAGGAAGAAGAAATTTTTTCCAGCAATAATACCCTGAGCTCTTACTGGCAGCTGTACTTGAATACACTTATATCATGAGGTGGTCCTAAAGATATTGTCACATCACATTCCACCCATTTGTCAGTATGACTAACCATCTGTATCTGGAGCCAGAAAAACATTGGTATAATGTAAACTACCTTGCAACATTATTTAGTCTCATTGCTGCACAACATCAGACACAACCAACAGAAACAGTGTTCTAGAAGTAGGGATAGGAGAGGGGTATACTGAAAGAGGGGGAAAGAATGGAAAGCATTAGCAGCTCCAAACCCATGTCTGAAAAGATAATACCCTTTAAATCAGAAAGGAGTATTTGATGCCATGTGTTACGTTCCCAGCTGATACTGGACAAGTCAGATCCCAGCGTGAAACCTTATTTGATAGATCATAAGTTTAACTTTTGAAGCTGGTTACTTGGTGGTTCATCTCTGAACATATTCACGAGGCAGCCAGCATTCTTTAATCAAATTACGAAGGTGGATTGTACAAAAGGAAAACAGAAAACTATATACATAATAAGTGGTTTTAAAAAGTTGTTTTTTGTTCTTTTTGCTGAGAAAATCTTTCTACCCCCACGACATCACCTTACATTATTTATGTCCAGCTTACACATCTTTTGAATGTCTTGTGAAAAAACTTGCATTCTCACTCAGTGTTAACTCTGTCTCCAAGTTAGATACAATTTGCCAATTTTTGTAGTAACTTATTCCAAAGTCTTAACTCTCAACTTAAATTAATGAATACTGTAATCCCAGTATTGATGCTTCTGAAATATTTCTTTCTCCTTTCCTCTTTTACCTTTGCTATATAATTTTCTGCCATTTTAGATCAAGAGTCATGAACCTACCCTGAATTACCTTAACAAAGGGCTTTTCAGAATGCAAGTAGATGATGTTGATTATAAAAATCTGGCACTGCTTCATACCATGTGTTATTCATTCCAACTTTGTTCAAAATGGCTAGCACGAGGGTGATAGATATAGGACAGATGTCAGAGGTAGGTTCTTTACTCAGAGAGTAGCGAGGGCGTGGAATGCCCTGCCTGCAACAGTAGTAGACTCGCCAACTTTAAGGGCATTTAAATGGTCGTTGGATAAACATATGGATGATAAGGGAATAGTATAGGTTAGATGGGCTTCAGATTGGTTTCACAGGTCGGCGCAACATCGAGGGCTGCAGGGCCTGTACTGCACTGTAATGTTCTATGTTCTATGTTCTATGACATTCCTTCCAGAAACTCAATACCACTCCCATTTTAAAATCTAAATTCTTGCTCAACAAGCACACTGCAGTTTTCATGGTTCAGAGACTTCTTTCCAGCTCCAATGGCCTAAGCCCCTTTTCAGTTCCGACAGCTTGAAACTTCTAAACAAACTTGCGTAGCTTGGCACTTCACAAACTAAAACCCTTCTTCCAGGAAGAAAGACATCCACTGAACTAAACTTTAAAAACAAAAGTGATCTTTGGTCTGTTTTCTCTCCAGGTCATGAGAGTTCAACACTTCAACTGAAGATCAATCCATTCCTCAGTCAACCCTGCAAAGCATTTGACTGAAACATGTGCTGTGCTTTCTTGCAAATAGCATGTTTACTTTGTTTCTCCAAATGATTTTGACCTATTCTTAAAAAAATATTACCTTCACAAAACTGAAACTAAATCCTATATTTCCTCTTTTTTAAGATGCAAGTTACCAAACAACAATACATTAAACACCTTTATCACAGCATAGTCCGAGAGGGATTGTAGACGCATCTCTTTTAGAGATAATTGTTTAGGTAGCATTAGCAGCAGCCCTCAATACTAAACACGGGCCTTGCCTGTCACCTGCCACAAGTTTATGTCAATCGGAGCAGGATTTGAACATGTACTCTTAAAACTATTCTGACCCATACAGTAACCATTGAAATCACCAGCCCCTATGATATTGCAGCATCTCATTGCCATTCCTACCTGGAACATAAAATTTTGGCAATTCTTCAGTTGTTTCAGTCGGAATCTTTTAACTTCTGAAAATGCCTTAAAGAACTTCAGGGCTTATCAAAGCATTTCATACCCAATCATTTTTGAATTATCAACTTAAAATGACTTCCATTCATATTGAATCTTTTTACAACCAGACTCCCAAAGCTCTGTGCAGTGAATTAAGCATTTTCTGACGTGTCATCACCATTGCAATGCATAAATAACAACAGCTAATTTGGACACAGCAAACTGCCAGAAATAGCAATGGAATAAGAAACAGATAATCCATTTCTGTGGTGTTGATCGAGGGACAAATATCAGCCAGGATACTGCGGATAACTCCCCAGCTCTTCGATAAAAACAGCGCCTTAGGATATTTTGACATCCATGTGAGGTGACAGACAAGGTCACTCATGACTGCACCTCGTCGACCTGGATGTTTTTGCCAAAGTCTCTGAAATGTTACACGAAACGACAATTCCACAATTCTGAGGGAAAAATTGGCAAACAACTATGCCTCAACCAATATCAAATTAGGTAAACTATCAGCAAGGGATGTTGTTGTAAACATCTATCTCATGATAATATAGTAAGTTAAGCAGGTGATTGGAGTTAATTGATTGACAGATTAGGTAGATATACGGGATGAACAAGTGGAATGTGTGTGTGGAGGAGCTGCAAAACTGAGTAGAAGGGCCCTTTCGTGGCGCAGTAGTAGCGCCCCTGCCCCTGGGCTGAGAGGTCTATGTTCAAGTCTTGGTGCTCCACAGATGTGTACTAACCTCTCTGAACAGGTTGATTCAAGAAAAATATATAAGAGTGAGTAGAAGCAAGGGCCTTTTTGGCACAGTAGCAGCATTCCCTAGGTTTAGGTTCCACTTGTTCCAGGGGCATGCAATAACATCACTGAGCAGGTTGAGGAAAGTACAAGTGAGTAGAAGGGGCACTTGTGGTATGGTGGTAGTGTACCTATGGAGCAGGAAGATCAGGTTCAAGTCCCACTTGCTCCAGCAATGTGTCATAATACTTCTGAACAGGTTGATTTGGAAAATTATCCATAGGAGATTGACTTGGGCCAGAAGTTCTGGCTCAAGTCCCATCTGCTCCAGAGGTATGAGATAGTAAGAGTGAATAGCATGGCTGAACCAGTTGATTAAAAAAAAGCCTGGAATAATAAGGGCTGTTGTAGTACAGTGGTAGTTTCCCTAACTCTGAGCCTGGAGACTCAGGTTCAAGACCCACTTGCTCCAGAGGTATGTAATAACGTCTCTCTGAACAGGTTGATTACAAAATATCTAAGAATGGGCATTAAATAAACTATCCACAAACAAAGGTGTTACTGGTTATTTTGGATCCAAACTGACATATCAAACTAACGTCTGGACCAAAGTTATTGATAAACCTCCTCAGAATACCAGCATGTCTGTCTGGTGGACCTGTCAGCCCAGGTCTCTGTCACATGTAGATCAGATCAGCTTAATATTGTAAATTTGCTACGGCTGAAAGGAAATTATAATCCAATAGGTAGTCTGTTTAGTTCAGTTGGTTGTACAGATAGCTTGCAATACAGAGTGCTCCTAATAGCGTGGGTTCAATTCTCTAACTAGCTGTGGGTAACTACGAAGGACTCACCTTCTCAACCTCTCAAAGATTTAACTGGACACATCCTGACCCTTTAGCAGTCAAATGCTCCTTTCTGATTAAAAGGTTCATGCCCTTCAGACATGGCAACTTTTTATTTTATTTTTAAATAACCCAAATGGGTTTTTAAATGCGCAAAAACAGGAGTTGCTGGAAAAGCTCAGCAGGTCTGGCAGCATCTGTGAAGAAAAAAAAAGAAAAAATCAGAGTTACTGTTTTGGTTCCGGTGACCTTTCCTCAGAACTGAGACCCGACCTGAAACGTTAACTCTGATTTTTTATCTTTGTAGATGCTGCCAGACCTACGGAGCTTTTCTAGCAACTTCTGTTTTTGCTCCTGGTTTACAGCATCTGCAGTTCTTTCGGTCGGGTTTTTAAATGATAACCTAAGAGTGCCATGGTCCCCATGACAGAGATGAGGATTTGATTTAATAAACAACGTTACATAGTTGAATTTAAATCAACTGGTGGGATTTGAACCCATGACCCCGAAGCATTAGCCTGAATCTCTAGATTACTAATACAGCAATATGACCACGACCCCACCATCGCTATCATTATCAGCTTTAGAGACCCATGTTTTTGCCACCAGATGGTAGATTTTGCCCTGGCCATGAACCAAAAACATGAAGGGGCCCAAATGCTAACACTTGGCATGATAACTTGATAGCTATGTAACCAGATAGGCAACACAGACATCACGAGTACAAGTCCCGACTACGTTGCAAGTTGAGAAATTGAATGCAATTAATAATAATTTTGTGGGTTGGCAGAACAGCAGGAAAAAAAAAACACAAAAGTGATTGTTCTGTTGTAACCACCCAACTGATTCACTCAATCTTCAGGAAAGGTGCCTACCACCCTGTGATATCTATCAGGCTCCAGTTCCATTCTATGTGGTTTGATAATTGTACCCTTAAAACAACAAGGGATGGGCAAGAACAAATTTCTTTTCTTAAAAAAAAGTAGTATCTTGCCTTGAAAAGAATTGTCTAAAACAGATTCAGACAACACCAATTCTCCAATTTAACTGTGCAACATCATGGATTATGGACCAGGGAAGAGTGCAAAAATGGGGAGGAGTCAGTGGGTTGGAAGGAATCCAGGGGGTAAAGCACACTGGAATGGAACAATCTTTGAGAATTTCAATTCACTTTAGTTTTCAACCACAACCAGAGTCTTGATGATGACACTGTAATCTCACATAGATTAAACTGGCTCAGATTTTCACAATAAATCAATACCACGGATTTACATTAAATTTATCTCCCAAAGGCAACATTTTTGACTAACCTGACATTTCCTTCCAATTATCTTTATTTGCCTCTGTCACTGCTTCCAACAGGATTTTTTTCCTTAGCTAAATATTTGTATCACCATCCCCAAAGAGAGACATAATTTTTATGAAAACCATTAAAATTTAAATTCCATTGACATTTTTCCCCAAGTAATTTTAATTTCTTGATGTGATTTGTGATATCCCTTGAGCTACACTGTGTAAAATAGCTTTTTCATGCAATACCTCAGAGTACCTCAAGCTTTCCAGCATGTTTTAAAACTCACTGTTAATAGAGCTGGAGCATCCTTTTCAGCTGTGAACTGAAAAGCTGCTGTGTTTGCAACTTTTCATGAGTGAAGGGCCACTTTATCTTGTATCATGTAATCGAGGTCTACCAATGGACTGGTTGCGCTTAGGACAAGAGATCACAAAATGAGGTACGTCAGCTACCACCAATACTCCCTTACCTACCCTCTGCCTCACTAAACATTGGCCAAATTCAACTTTTCTTGACATGTTACATTGATCTTGGGTTTCTGGCATGACTGTCAAACATAAGATCGAGGAGGAGGTCATTCAACCCCTCGAGGCTGCTCCATAATTCTGGATCATCTTTGATCACCTACCTCAACACCATTGTCCCGTGCTCTCTCTTCCCTGCCCAGTGAAGCAGTGAAGGCTACCTTGCTGAATGTTTTTAAGGCAAAGATAGATTGATACAGTGGAGGAATTAGGGGTTGTGGTGAGCAGGTGAGCAAGCAGAGCTGAGCCCACGAAAAGATCAGCCATAGCATTTGGAACGGTGGAGTGGGCTCTACTCCAGCTCCTACTTCTTATGTTATGTTCTTGAAATCTTTCTACCAATCTCCATCTTGAAATTATTTAATGAATGAGCTTCTGCAGTACACTGTGATAGATAGATATTTCCAAATATCACCACCCTGAGTGAAGAAATTCCTCCTCCTATAAGTGCTGAATGGCCTACTCCTTTTTCTGAGACCACATCCCGTGGTTCTGGGCAATCAGCAGAAACATTCTTCCCACAATCTGTTGAGCCCTGTAAGAATTTTATATGTTTCAACTAGATCACTTTTTGAACTTCAAAAGTCTGGCAAATACAGGCTTAGTCTCCTCAAACTTCCCTTGTTGTACAAATTTCCAGAACGATCACATCCCTCCTCTCTCCCACAACATTAACATTGTTTTAAGGTCTTCTCTGGAAACCAGTCACAAGTCGCCTTCATCCAGCCAATGGCTCATAGTTGTAAATGTGTGGGGTTAAGCAACACCTTAGAATAGCGGGCTTGGTTGCAGAGGGTGGGTTTGCTCTCCTCGATGCAAAGCAGATTCAGGGGAGATTTGACTGAGGCGTACAAGATTATGGAAGCTGTGATCATGAAATGCAGTCCTTTCTTCTTCAAAACACAGATGTTGATTGAAAACAGCCAGTTTACTCCAGGGAAGGGTCTAATGGAGATTCCCAAGACAAAAATGGATGATTTATACTTGGAGCCAGAGTGGTATGGAAGCTGCGAATAATGGAAGACAAAGAAAAGCTGTTCCCATTGCCTGATGGTACAAGGATGGAGAGATGCAGATTTAAGATTGTGGACCAGAGGTATGGACCGACATGAGGAACAACTTGTGTTTTTTTTTTAAACACAGTGAGTGGTGAGGATCTAGAACTCATTGAAGGTGGGAAAGCAAGTATAATCAATGGTTTGCAAAAGGAAATTGTATGAGGAATGGGGTTGTTTGGAAATAAGTCCACAGGGCTAAAGGGATAAGGCAGGGGAATGGGAGCTGACCAGACTGTATGGACACTTGTCATGGACATAAGGGGTGAATGGCCTCCTTCCATCCCACTCTGGCTCCAAGTATAAATCATCCATTTTTGTCTTGGGAATCTCCATTAGACCCTTCCCTGGAGTAAACTGGCTGTTTTCAATCAACATCTGTGTTTTGAAGAAGAAAGGACTGCATTTCATGATCTCAGGCCAAGTTAACCAATGAAGTACTTTTCAAGTTTGGTCACTTGTAGGAAGTGGAACAGCCAATTTGCACATAGCAGTAATGCAACAAACCACCAGGTAATCATTCTGGTGATGTTGGGGGAAGAGATAAGCGTCAGCTAGGATAACAAAGATAACCCCATTTGGAAAACCAAACGGGAATCTACTTTTAACATCCCAACCACAAGACAGCACTTCTGACAAAGCAGTACTCCAGAACCATGGGTCAAACAAAGTCAGTTGTACTGGACTCCTGTATCCCAATCATTGAAATCTTAGAAAACAAAGGGATCTTGGTCAAATGGGTCCTTGATCAAATGGGTCAATGGGCTGAAAAACGGCAGATGGAGTTCGATCTGGACAAATGCAAGGTTTTTTTGCATTTTGGTACAACAGACAAGGGTAGGGCTTCTACAATTAATAGTAGGGCCTTGGGTAGTGTGGTAGAACAGAGGGACCTCGGGATTCAGAGACAAAATTTTTTGAAGTTTGCATCAAATATAGACAAGGTGATTAAAAAGGCATTTAGCACGCTTGGTTTCATGGCTGAGTCCTTCGGGTATAGGGGTTGGGACATTATGTCGAGGCTGTACAGGACATTGGTGAGGTCTCTTCTGGAGTACTGTGTCCATTTCTGGTCGTCCAGTTATAGGAGGGATATTATTAAGCTAGACAGGGTCCAGAAGAGACTTACTGGAATGTTGCCAGGAATGGAGGGTTTAAGTTATAAAGGAGAGCCTGGATAGGCTGGGACTTTTCTCACTGGAGTGGAGGAGGGTGAGACGTGACAGTACAGAGGTTTAAAAGATTGTGAGGGGTATAGATAGGGTCAATGGTAGGTGCCTTTTCCCTAGGATGGGAATTTCAAGACTATGGGGGCACACTTTTACTGGTGAGAGGAGATAGATTTTAAAAAGACACGAGTGGCAAATTTCAGAAGGTGGTTCGCGTGTGGATGAAGTGGTGGGCACAGTTACAAAGTCTAAAAGATGTTTGGATAAGTACATAAATAGGAAAGGTTTGGAGTGAAGTGGGTCAGGAGCAGGCAAGTGGGACTAGTTTCATTTGGGATTATGTTCAGCAGGACTGGTTGGACCGAAGGGTCAGGTTCCTTGCAGCATGGCTCTTAAACAGACAGTTCCTGAGCTGGTGGAGATCTGGTCATGAGCCCCAAGATATTCAAGTATCCGAGAACCAATCATAAAGTTGTTGGCACACAGCTGGTCTTTTTCATTTGTCTGTGGATGTTAAATCAAACCAGCCAAATACTGCGACTGAGTCCCCCTTTGTACACACCCCTTGGCTCCAGCTCATCTGCAAACCATCCACTATCAATTGAACCCATCACATACCTTCCAAAAAAAAAGGTCTTTTACTCCCATTTCGGTCCTCAAATGAAAAGCACAAAAAAAAACTGTCTTTACATGACCAAAGTATATGCATGAGTAAATTGTGTATCATGCTCCAAAGATTTGGATATCTAACAAACTTCACAAACTAGAATTATTTTATGATGAGATAACTACATGGTGCCTTGACTGGGAGATCTGAAACACACAGTCTCCTTCAAAGTCTGGACTGGAGTCAAGGAAGTCTGTGAGATGGTCCACTTACAATTGACAACCTACCAGTTGACAGCTATTCACCTAAAAATATCAATTTTTGCTCCTGGTGACAGTATTGAATATCACAGAGATGGGAATTTCTTAGTAGCCTCTGTGCCAAAATTAAACTGACCACCATTAACACACATGGCCTACAATACATAGGTGATTGCCTACTCTGTACCAAATTTGCAAACCATTCACAATCTCTCCAATTCCATACGCAAGTAACTTGGGTTGTCCTTAAATGCTGCCAAAACAAACTTCAATTCAACCCAGACCTGGTCAGTCAAACATTCTACCTGCCTTTGAAGCCAGAGGAGAAACTCTGGAATATGTTGAGCACTTGGCAATCACTTCGCTCAAGATGCCAGCATTTACCAGGAGTTCCAACAACAGAGCAGCTCCCGCAGCTCAGGCTTCTTGAATGACGGCAGTCAGTCAACAAAATGTAGTTGTCATCACCACACTCCGACACTGCATTCAGATCTGGACTGCTCTGACACAGCACCTTGAGAAATTCCACCAGCAATGCATCGACTGCATCCTCCAGCAGAACCACTGAGCAAATGCTTCCTGCACCATCTCCACAACAGTTCAGGCTACCCTGCTGCAAAGTTTGTTACGATGCGCTAGGCACAATGTCTGGATGGTTGAAAACAACCTTGGCCACAGCAGGTTCTGTTTGTTCAACTCTGAAATTGTTAATGTTCGAGGGGAGGGCAAAGACAACACGACACTTGGTCTCTCTTTGAAGCATACATTCATGTCTGAAAGGACCTTGCTATCAATCATGAAAAATTACAAGAAATTTGCCCAAACAAACACAGTCTTAACAATGAGACAGAAAGAGGAAACAATCACTGCACTCCAGATCCATCACCTTGCCTACCCCACACTGCTCAAAGATCTACAGTTTGAGAATTGGCTTGTTCAGTCTCAAGAGGACTCAGGGCAGAAACTCATGTCTGAGCGAATATGATCCTTGAATCTCAGGACAACTGACCAGGAACTGCCAGGTCTGTACTGAAACATCAGCTGAGATGCTTGTGCTCAGGCCTTTGGAGTGGGATCTGGATCCTCCGCCATCTGAGCTGGAGCTGAAAGGAGAGAGTAGCATTGCAGCATCATTTCCCAAAGGAAAGTGGCAAAAACTAGACAATTGTCATTCAGATGCTTGCTAACACTGGAGACTGTTATGAAACATGAAGTGTACAGACATCATTACCTATTCTGTTCCTAACTTCAAAATGCAAATCAGTCTAGCCAATTATTCAACAATTAGCTCGTACTCCTGTTAATGAAAACCTTCCCGTAAAAATAAGAGTTAAAACAAACCTGGTGGCTTTATAAATCCACAGAAAATCCCCTTTGAAATATTAAACTAATGCCTTGTTCCCATTTCCTCCTGCATGTCACAACTGCCCTCCACAGAACCCAGCAGTCTCCCTTAAAAAGCCTGGCTAATGAACCATACTATTTCTACCACCATTAAGATCTCAATCTGGTTTTCCAGAAATTTTTGCTCATATGAACTAATAGCCGTTCAATAATTTTCAAAAAAATGATTGCTTGAAAAACATTTCCCATTTCAACATTCAAAAGTCATTTCTCGTCCAAGCATATGGCTTATTTTTGGCAATAGCCCAGCACCAATGGAATGAGGAGAAACACATGGGAATTGTACTGTGTTCCAAGAGACCTCAGGGTATGTTTGTTGCATTGATACTCAGGCCCCAATCTACAGAAAACACTTATCTCAGTGGGATTGACATTAAGTTTACATTAATTCTCTGCAGATGCAGATGACATGAGCATAAATATAAAACTTACACTTTCTAACTCAACAGTCGAAAGTTTTACTTGCAGAGCGAAAGATAATGACAAAAGATTTGCGCCAGTCTCACCCTTCATCAACTGGATTCCCAGAATAGGACAGTTGGTCAGATGTCACCTATCTTTGTGAAGCAATTGCACTAAGAGAGTCAAGGATCAAGCTGTTGTAGTCTAATCTTACAAACAACTTGCGAGGAGCAGACTGACCATTCTTGTAGTTGTGGAGGTAATTACAATTAGCCTCTTGGAGAAAGTTACACAAGAGTCCACAGCTCAAACAGCTCCACTGATGTATCCCATTACTTATGCTGCACAGAATTACCTTCCTTCTCCCTGGCCCCCTTCACCTCACCCTATGAGCATATCCTTCCTGGCCTTCAGAAATTGTGCACTAGCGGAAGAAGGCATGCTAGTGGCAAAAGGGATGCAAGTGAATGGAGACATGTGTGAAATACCCTGGGTTCGAGTACCGGTGTGCGATGAAGGTCAAAGAACTATTCACTTGTTTTGCCTGCAGAGCAGGGTGACAACTCTCTTCCTCAGAGTGCTTGGAGCTAGCAAACTAGTCAGACAGGAACAGAACAAGAAGGATTCTCATCGAGTGCCTCCAGCCAACCAAAAGGATTTCAATTAACTGCAATACCAAGAATCCTGAAAATTGACTATTTAATGTTCCACTACTTACTCTTTAAAAATGACCCAGATAGACCAATTTGTACATTTTCTTCAAAACTTCTTTTTTGGGAATCACTTCTTATTCCTATCCTAACTCATATGGTTATGGGTTGTTTTACTAACTTTTTCACATTTAGGAGCTAATAAATTCAACCTTTTGTTAATGCGTCAAAGCCTAGTTGAAGTAGCTCCTTTTAGAGTGGGAAGTCATTTTGTCTGGGGGAAAAGGGAAGGGATCCTGTTACAAATTTACCTTATTGTGACCAACCAATGGGGGCGGGTGAAGAAAGAGGAGGAATCAGTTCATCCCTTCTCACCCAGGAGCACAACCATTTTGGGTTTCCCACCTGAAACTTGGGGAACCTCAGCTGGGATCCAGTCATAGCACGTGGCAAAGGGTTGAAGAGGGAATTCATCGAATGGGGAAAACTGTACCAACACATTCAAGAAAAGAAATTCAGCAAGATCCTGCAGTCACATGGAAAAGCGTTCTCTCCCGAAAACACCCACCCAGGTCAAAAAAGATGAAATGACAGGCAGTTTGTATGTCTACTGCATCCCAGGTTTCAGATGCTCAATTGGTCGGGCAAGGGTGGACAAAATTAGACATCGTTCACCAGCTATAGCCATTGTAATGCCCTCTTCTGTCATCTCGTTACACCTGAGAGATTAATCATCATAAAAAAGGCACACAGCATCAGCTGCACAATTCACTTACATAAGTGTGGCACAGAAATAGGCCCTTCAGCCTCACTAGTCCCTAACATTTATGCTCCACTTGAAGCTCCTCCCATCTCTTCTCATCCAAACCTAACATCTTAATGCTCAGTCCCTTGTGCTTGTTTAGCTTCCCCTTAAATACATCGATACTGTTCACGCCAATCACACCCAATGGGAATGAGTTCCACGTTCTCATCACTGTGTGTAGAGCGGTTTCTTCCGCATTCCTGATTGGGTTTCTCGGTGACCATCTCATATTGCTGACTTCTCCTTATGGTCTTCCCAATGAGGGGAAGCATCCTGCTTGTGCCCACTTCATCGAAACCACTCAGAATTTTAAAGACCTCTATGAGGTCACCCCCTCAGCCTTCCCGTTTCAAAATTTAAGGAAAAGTGTTAGCCTGTTCATCCTCTCCCGATAGAGGCATTCTCCTTACTTCTGGTATCTGGCCTTGTGAAGTTTTTTTGTACCCTCTGGATAATATGCAGAGTGCAGCATTCCAGGGTGATAGACTGAGTGGGCTACTCCAAGGATTGTCACCTCAGAGTGGGCTGGACAAAATTTAATATAGAAAAATAATTGACCCTAATTAAGTTCCCAGCATTAATTCAATCTAGGCAGAACCAGTGTAAGGATTAAATGTTCAGTAGTGGCTCATCGCGTGGGCTCAAAGAACTTGTCCCTAGATAAAAATATAAATATTTAGCACCTCAGTCTGACAACATAAAGGCAGTTTTATTATAAGCCTCACGTGGAGCAAAGTGGTGATTTAATAATGAATTTTAAATTTTGGATCTCTCTCTCATGACCCATGAACCAGACACAAAATCAGAAGGCAGCAGACAGATGACCTGTTCCCAGGTATCTGCCAAAAGTGACTCAAACTGAGGATTGAGTTTATGAAGAGTTTATTTTCCCTGCAAAGGGTTATTGGATTTTGAATGTATTACAAGTAGCTACTGAAAGAGTCAATTGGAGGGGAGGGAATTGGATCTGCTTCAAGTAAAATATTAAAAGGAGACTGGGCAAAATCAGGATTACAAAACATAGTGCTCATTCCCTCAAGAAGCTGTCAGCTGAACTTGCTGACAATTCTCATTTGTTGTATGGCTGGATTTTTGGGTTTACTTGTCCCATCCTTGCATAAAGAACTTAGCAAATTCATTGAACATTACACCCTGTGGCCTACTACAATAAAAAAAGGTCTTTGTGGATTTTTTTTAAACCTCATGCTCAATGATTATGAAAACTGCCAATACAAGCTGTCAATGCAAGACTTAGGCGCCCTCTCATAATGCATGATGTTGCTGCCATCTAATGGCAATAAGTACACATTACCGTTTATCCTCCAAATGACCTTCATTAATTTCCACCATGTGGAATAAAGAAAGATCTTGCATTTATAGGACACCATGCACAACCTCAGGGTGTCTTACTGTATTTTTGGGCCACTGATGTGCTTTTTTGATGTTTACTTCTTGATGTCACATAGGAAACTTGGCAGGCAATTTGCACAAACCATAGATAATGATCAGAATCCGTTTTAGATGACGTTTGTGAAATAAATATTGACCAGAACACTGAACTCCCTCCCTCAGAGCACTGTAGGAAGACCTTCATCTCACAGACCACACGGAAACTCGATAAAACGTTGGACAGCAGCATACATGCTGAGAATGAACACTTGTTTTCTTAAAGATTTCCCGCTGCTTTCAGTTTTTCAGTTCAGCTGTTATAAACTTCCAGATCTTTCCTATGCAAAGGAGTCACAACTCAAAAGGCAGAGAATGAAGAGAGCCAAAAGAAACTTACTCGCAAATAGAAAACAAACAAAAAAAATTAAAGACACAAAACCTCTTCCCACTGTCTTTGAAGGACTTTGTTTAAAAACAAGTTACATTTCAAACAGCGAACAAATTATCCTCAATTAAAAACATAGGATAAAAATTGACAGTTGCAATTATTTGGGAGGGAATAACATTGGAGCCACATTAATGAGTACAGATACACTCCCTTCCTGAGCTTCAAACACAATAAACCAGCATGGACCTCTAAAATAAGCAAAGGCCTCATAACCATACATGCACCCACAAACCAGAAACAGCACATCACAGGCATCAGTGAATATATCCTGACTCCTGGAGCAGCCCAAAGGCATTTTACTTCAGCTTTGACCAGCTGCTGCTCTGTATCCCGAAAGGCTGATCCTCCTTGGTGACTGCAATGGTGAGGGACACAACCCTCTGGAAGGTGTGATTGGCAAGAAAGGAAAAGGGAAGGTAAATAACACAGTCTGGCTCCTTATGAAATGCCTAGAGCATGGACTAGTCACAACACACACCCTGTTGTGTTGGAGACAATATCACAAGTCCTCATGGTATCAAAGTGTGGAGCTGGATGAACACAGCAGGCCAAGCAGCATCATAGGAGCAGGAAAGCTTGACGTTTCGGGCCTATTTCTGATGAAGGGTCTAGGCCCGAAACGTCAAGCTTTCCTGCTCC
>JAHRHZ010000018.1:10362296-10384774 GCA_024137785.1 Ginglymostoma cirratum
TCTAATCCGACCCTGCACTTCCAAGAATTTAGAAATCTCATCCTTAACGATAGAGTCTAGAATTTTACCAACAACTGAGGTTAGGCTCATCGGCCTATAATTTTCCATCTTTTGTCTTGATCCTTTCTTAAACAAGGAGGTTACAACAGCGATTTTCCAATCATCTGGGACTTCCCCTGACTCCAATGACTTTTGAAAGATCACAACCAACACCTCCGCTATTTCCTCAGCCACCTCCCTCAGAACTCTAGGATGTAGCCCATCGGGGTTGCCCATTCCTAATTGTCCTCAAGGGTGGTGGTGAACCACTGCAATTCACGTGGTGTCCATGGGTCACCCACAGTGCTGTCTGAGAGAGGCATCTATGACTTTAACCAGCAGCAAGGAACGAGAACATC
Organism: Ginglymostoma cirratum; assembly: GCA_024137785.1. NCBI lineage: Eukaryota > Metazoa > Chordata > Chondrichthyes > Orectolobiformes > Ginglymostomatidae > Ginglymostoma > Ginglymostoma cirratum. The sequence goes on from JAHRHZ010000018.1 coordinate 10,362,695, forward strand.
ATTTCAAGTCAGGATGGTGTGTGGCTTGTAGGGAAACCTGCAGCTGTTGTTGTTCCCATGCATCTGCTGAGTGTGTCATTCTCGTTGGTGGAGGTTGCAGGTTTATGAAGGTTTGAAAAGGTACTCGTGAAGAAGCCTTAGTGAGTTTCTGCAGTGCATCTTGAGAATGGTACACAACTGCTGTTACTGTGCATTTAAAGTTTGAGAAGATTCACAAGATTGAGAAGACTGAGGAACATTCACAAAAAAAAATTCACAAGGAGGAGAAGGGAACAATAACCATCGACCCTTCCTGGACATAATGGTGAAATGCAAGAGCGACAGGGAATACAGAAAGACCACACCACATGGACCAGATACTTCATTACACCAGCAACTACCCCGACACCCATAAATGGAGCTGCATCAGGACACTATTCAAACAAGCCACAACACCCTGCAGCCACCCGGAACTGTGCAAAGCAGAACAGGAGCACTTACACGCAGTTTTTAAAAGGAATGGATACCCAAAAAGCACAATCCGCCATTACCTCCGATACAGACCACAACAAGACACAACAGTCAGACACTAATCACCCAACTGTACATCAGAGATGACCATAAGACTACTCAGACTTCTCGGTATCAGGATAGCCCACAAACCAACAACCACCCTACAACAGCTACTGATGAACGTAAAGGATCCCATAGCCACAACCAATAAAACTAACATAATATACAAAATACCATGCAAGGACTGTAAGAAACATTATAGACCAAACTGAAAGAGAACTGTCAATAAAGGATAAACGAACACCAACTAACCACCAAGAAACATGACCAATTCTCACTGGTCTCAATACACACAGACAAAGAAGGACGCAAATTCAACCGCGACAAGACATCCATAACAACACAAGCCAAACAGAGACATGCCAGGGAATTCCTGGAGGCCTGGCATTCCAACGGGAACTCCATCAACAAACACATTGAACTGGATCCGATATGCAAACCACTGAAAAACAGAACCGGAACTGATGTCAACCACCCCAGCAAACCGAGGCATATAAATAACAAGCGGGACAGAACACCAACGCTTCACCAGAGGCGCACTGACTATGTTACCCAGCAGGGTGACAAAACATCTGCAATCATACACAGTGGCTTGATAAACAAGTCTACAACCTCGTTACTGTGCAGGGGTAGTGGAGGAATGAATACTTGTTGATGTGGTGCCAATCAAAATGGGCTTTGTCCTGGATGATGTCAAGCTTATTGAAAGCTGTTAGAGCTGAAACCATCCAAGCAAATGGGGAACATTCCAACATACTCATGACTTGTGCCTTTGCACATGGTTAACAGGCTTTGGGGAGTCAGGTGGTGAGTTACTCGCTGCACAATTCCAAGCCTCTGACCTGCTCTTGTAGTTGTAATGTTTACATGGCAAGTCCAATTCAATTTCTGAGTAAAGGTGTCAATTCACTAGGGTAGAAAACTGGAAATAAAGCCTTGCCATTACCAAAGCCGTCACAACTGTTAAAGATTTTGAAAGAAATTTGCAAAAATCTCCAGAGTACCTAATTTCCTGTTTAAGGTGATAGAAAACAAAGACAGGGTTCCTGTACTTAATTACTGTTTATTACAGGCAATTATTTAAACGTAGTTAGAAACTAACATAAAATTAATAATAACATAAATTTAACAGATTAAAATTCTAAGCCAATAATAAACTCTTGCGCACACACACACACACACACACACACCTAAAACAGGAAAAGAAATACTTGTGGAAGGAAAACTGAAAAACTGGTTCCATAAAAGTTGTTTGCAAAACGTGTTAGGTTGGTTCTTGCTGATCAGAAGGTTTCACCTTGGCCTTCCTTGTTCTGAATGTTTCCACTAGTTTGCAAGAGGCACAGGGAGGCTGGTTCATTTAAAGGACTGCAGTGGTTTAAGCAGTAGTTCACCACCACCCTTGAGGGCAATTAGGATTTTTCTGTTTCAAAATAACAACTTGCAGCGTTTACTGAAGGAAATATAAAGCTTGTTTTCTTCAGGGTTAAAGTGGCTTACTGCAGAGAATGGACAGGGTCTTGGTTTCCTTTCTGGTCTGCCAAAGCTTCTCTCTAACTATCACAATTCAAGCTGTTTGGTTACCTGATAACCAAACGTACCTGTTGGCAGGCAGAGGACACTGATAATTGGTTTTGGACCAGAGACCATGACCAATCAGCTTCACTTGCTAACAACCTCCTTGGCTCCAGTTCTGCATGCTGCTGGAACCAACAGGCACACAACAGAACTCAAATAGTATTGAATTACTTCTTTTCAAAAGATGCAGCCATCCTTCGTTTTAAAACACAGTTCTTTCTCATTTCTATCCACAGTTTTAAAAGCATAAAAAAAGGAGTCTTTGCAATAGTAACCCACCAGAATAGGACGGTGGGGAATTCAACTTTGGTAATGCCATTTAACACCAAGGTTAATTGTCACATTTTCTCTTGTTGGAAGCTGTCATTGCCTAGTGTTTGAGAGGCACAAATATCACTTACTATTCATCATTTATTAATTTACTGGAGGCAATGGCCTAGTGGCATTAATCACTGGACTGTTAATGTAGAGATCCAGTTAATGTTCTGGGGTTCTGATTCCCATCATGGCAGACAGTGGAATTTGAATTCAATAAAAATCTGGAATCAAGTGTCTAATGACAATGAAACCATTGTCAATTGTTAGAAAAATCCATCCATTTCACTAACATCCTTTAGGGAGGGGAAACTGCCATCCTTGCCTGGTCTAGCCTACATGCGACTCCAGACCCACAACAATGTGGTTGACTCTTAGCTGCCCTCTGGATAATTGGGAAGGGCAATAAATGCTGGCCGAGTCAGCACAACCCTTGTCCCACGAATGAATTTTTAAAAAAAAGTCTGGATATTGTTCAGGTCTTACTGAATTCAGACATAGGCTGTTTCAGTATTTGAGGAGCTACAAAAGCTGTTGAACATTGTGTAGTCATCAGCACACACAGCCAACTTCTGACCTAAGATGAAGAGAAGTTAATTGAAGTAGCAGCTGAAAATGGTTGGGCCGAGGACACCATCCTGAGGAATTGGGGCTCATATGGTGAGTGGCAGTATCCCTGCCTCTGAGCAGATCCCTCCTGTTCTAGAGGTGCGTCATAACATGTCTGCACAGGTTAACAGGAAATTATGAACCCTGAGGAACGGAGATGAACGACACCCCCCCCACCAAACCATCATCTTTTGTGATATACAAGACTCCATTACTGGACAGCTACCCCACCTCCAATTCCCAATGACTCCATTTTGCTCATACTCAGTCAAATGCTCCTTTGGCATGAACAGCCATTACCATTTCCCTTCTTCAGTTCAGCCCCTCCACCCAAGTCCAGATCAAAGTTGCAATGAGGATATAATGCATGAGCTGACAATTATAGATTGGGGAACATCACTGAAAGGGTTGGTAGCAGATAGGCAATGGCTAATAATTAAGGAACATATGACTGAAGTACAACGATTATTCATTCCAATCTGGTGCAAACATAAAATAGGAAAGGTGGTTCAACAGTGGCTTAGCATTGAGGGATTAAGTTTAAAAGCAGGGAGGTTATGTTACAGCTGTATATGGTGCTGGTGAGGCCACACCTGGAGTACTGCATGCAGTTTTGGTCTCTTTACTTGAGAAAGGATGTACTGGCATTGGTGAGTGTGCAGAGGAGATTCACGAGGTTCATTCTGGAGTTGAGAGTGTTGTCTTATCAGGGGAGGCTGAATAGGCTGGGATTACATTCATTGGAATTTAGAAGAATGAGGGGAGAACTTATAGAAACATATAAAATTATGAAGGGAATAGATAAAACAGAAGCAGGGAGGATGTTTCCACTGGCAGGTGAAGCTAGGACAAGAGGGCATAGCCTCAAAATTAGGGGGAGCAGATTTAGGACTGAATTGAGGAGGAACTTCTTCACCCAAAGGGTTGTGAATCTGTGGAATTCCCTGCCCAGTGAATTAGTTGAGGCTTCCTCATTGAAGGTTTTTAAAGCTAAGATAGATAGTTTTTTGGATGGTAAACAAATTAAGTGTTATGGTGAGAGATTGGGTAAGTGGAACTGAGGCCACGAAAAGATCAGCCATGATCTTATTAAATGGTGGGGCAGGCTTGAAGGGCGACATGGCCTACTCCTGCTCCTGGTTTTATGTTTTTACAAAAGAAATTGGATTTAATGCTACACCCAACAGGAGGCAAAAATCGCCTGAAAAAACAGCACACTTGAGGATCAGGAATATATTGCAAGGAACATAAAAAAATGAATGTAAAAGCTTCTGTAAACACATGAAGAGAAAAGGATTAGTGACGACAAAATGTAAGCCCCTTACAGTCAGAACATTGGGGAATTATAATGTGCCTTAAAGAAATGGAAGAAGGGCTAAACACATACTTGGGTTCTGTCTTCTCAAAAGAGATCACAAATAACTTCCCAGAAATATTTAGGAAGCAAGGGTCGAGAGACAGGAAGGAATTGAAAGAAGTCAATATTAGTAACAACATGATGCTGGGGAGATTAAAGGGGTTAAATGCTGACAAAACACTAGGAGTTTAAAAGCAGAAAGGAAGAGTTTTATTCAAAAAGACTGATATATTGGAAAGTGTGAAATGTGTAAACCTGAGTACCCTCGTACTTTAATCAATTAAAGTGGACAGACAGGTGCAACAAGCAATTACAGGGGCAAATGATATTTAACCTTCATTGCAAAAGGATTGGAGTTCAAAAGTAGGGATATCTTATTGCAGTTATACAGGATCTTGGTGAGACTGAATCTGGAGTATTGTGAGTAAAGAATGTGTTTCCCCTGAAAAGTCCAGAACCAGCACTCAGTGTCTCAGGATATAGGGTAGGCAATATAGGACCAGGATAAGAAAACATTTCTTCCCTCAGACAGTGGTCAACCTGAGGAATTCTCTACAAGAGACTGTGAAGGTCAGGTTTAAAAAAAAAAAAAGATTTTTTTTTAATTTTAAAGGCGTGAAAGGTGATGGAGAGAAAACTGGAATGCAGTGTTAAGGTCAAGGATCAGTCATGATCATATTGAATGACAGAGCAGGCTCAAAGGGCCAAATAGCCGACTCTTGCTCCTTGTTCCTACATTTCTTTTATCTACTGTTTCCACTGTTTGGCATGCTGGTAGTCTTCTCTTTAAGCTTAACAGGGTTTATGCCCCTGGCTCAATGGTAAAGTGCGGCATATGCCAAGCCATGAGGTTATAGGTAGATGTATGACATAACTTTGCGGTTGTTGATGGCTCCCAGTGCTCCATGGATGCCCAGTTGAGTTGCTAAATCTGTTTGAAATCTATCATATTCAGCATGGTGACAGTGTCACAAACAAGGTGAAAGATAACCATCTTCTGAAGGGTCTCGGCCCGAAACGTCAGCCTTCCTGCTCCCCTGATGCTGCTTGGCCTGCTGTGTTCATCCAGCTCTACACCTTGTTATTCTCAGATTCTCCAGCATCTGCAGGTCCTACTATCTCAAAGATATTCCCAATGTGATATTCCTATCTTTACAAGAACTGTGCAGTGGTGACTCCGACCAATACCGTCATGGACAGACTCAGCTGTGACAGGTAGATTGGTGACAATGAGGTCAATTAGGTTTTACCCCTCTTACTGGTTCCTACTCAAACTGCCACAGACCCACCGCATCAGTTGTCTTTTAGACCATGGTCAGTTTGGTTATTAACAACACTACAGTTACTGAAGTCCTCAACTCAGACTATACACAATGGGTATCGTCTTTGTTACGACTCCAGGGCAACTCCCTCCCAAAATGTATTTTACTACACTGCCACTTCTGGATCTGTCTTGCTGGTAGGAACGATGGTGGCGTCTGAAACATCGTGAAGTACAATTTCATGAGTGTGACTACGCAAGATGAAATGACACTGTCTTTTTAACATTGTGGACTGAAATGAGAAAGGAACTGTTTTAAACAAAGATTGCTGGAGGCTTGCTACATGTCTTGAAGACATGTCACCTAACACACATTGCAAACACTGTTTGCACAGCTGTTGGTTCCAGTAGGGGTTAACATGCGGTCACAGACAAGCTGGAGACAAGCAATTGTGTGCACATGGAGCTTAATTTATTGGTCTGTGGATTCGTGAATAGTCAATGACAAAAGCCTTCTACCTGCCAACAACGTGGTTGGTTCTCAGGTAGCTGAGTAGCTTGGGCCGTGAACGAGATACACTGAGAGGCCTTCAGATTTCCCACCAGCTCTGGATCTCAACCTCTCTCTCTCTCTCTCTCTCACTCGCCCCCGCTCCCCCTCTCTCCATGCAGTAAAAGCCACTTTAAGCCTCAAGAAAACCAATTTATTTTTCCTCCAACAGTTGCTGTGACTTAAGTAAAAATTCATAAACTTTAAGAAGTGAACCAACCAGCCCGTGCCTTTGAAAACCAGTAAAAACATCTGAAGGAAGACCAAAAATGTGAGGGGAAATCTTACTGAACCAATAAAATTCTACCAGATGAGACAGGATAAACGTAAGAAGGATGTCCCCATTTAGAACTGAGATGAGGAGAAATTATTTCAGTGGCGAGCCTCCGGAATTCTCTGCCCCAGAAAACATTGAATGTTTTCAAGAAGGAGCAAAATATCATTCTTAAAGATGAAGGGATTAAAAGGCATGGAGAGAAAGCAGGAACTGGGCACTGAGCTGGATGATTAGCCATGATTACATTGGGCTGACTGGCCTATTTGGTTTGTATGTTCCATGTTTTAAAGAAGTAGCATTCTGATCAGTACAAGGACCATCCCAGCAGATCCCCACGAACGGAGACCACTGAACCATCTTCCTGGTTTCCCTCAAACCATAATACCTTTTTTTTTAAAAAACCTCTTGTCTATGTTTGTCTCTGTGAATGTGTGTGAGGGGAAAGTTCAAAAGGATTAGAGTTTTAATTAGTAGAGTTCTGTATCAACATTTCGTAATTGTTTACCCAGAGCTAGAATCCAATTATTTGTAGCATATAGTCACTTTTAAGGACAGAATCCTGCTCCATACTTTGTCAATCTGAAATTCAGGTACATTGAGGAATTTTGTATACTTTAAAAATCTTTAACTTTTGTGATGACTCAGGGAATAGTGGGGCTGGATTTCCAGCCATCACCACAGTGAGGCAAACCACACTGCAGCTTGACTACTCTGAGTGTGATAATGTTGTGGCTTTAAGAAGTGTGTTTTGTCCTGGTTTCTTTTTGTGAAAGATTGGAGAACAGGTACTGAACAGTCGATGAGAAGATAAACAACATGTGAGGCCTTGGGTTTTTGTTTTACAAAGTTGGATCAAAAGCAGCAGTCTGAGTGGGTGTGAGGCTCAGGTCCAGGATTTTAGTTAGCTTTTGGCAATTATTGCTGGATGCTTAACAGGGTTGGAAGGCAGTGAATCTCTCTTGGCTGCTACACTGTCTCTCTAAATTGTCTTTTGATGCTTTTTCCTCCTGGATTAGAGAACTGCATGTCAGACGATCTGCTTTCCGTAGTTGCCTTTTTACCAAAGGGTCCTGTTATGGGATATTACTATGTTGAAACAGTTAATTACTAATAGTTACTGTATGATTTATTCTGTTAAGTTTCCCAATAGAGAGTTAAACTATTCCAAGTTCTTCTTTCTTTTGTTGTATTTTAACTATCATCTTTGAATTTAAAATTATGTTCTGCTTAACAAAGTAGCTTGACTAATCAAATTGCATCTGGAACACAGGAACACATTTACCTTTAAAATAAGAAAAAGTTAGGGTTTAGGCTACCTTCTTACTATATTTTGAAGGGGTCTGATCTGGACCATAAGACATCTCCCAGTTTTTTCCACTAGTCCCCTAATATTACTAAGAGGACTTTGCAGCGCCGGGTTTGCCATGGCTGTTTCTGATGCTTAGATCAATGTCATATGGTCCAGCTGCTTTTATTTTCCTTTTTGTAGCAGCTTGACACAATCAAACAGCTTGCTGGGCCATTTCAGGTGACAGCTAAGAGCAAACCATTTTGCTGCATCACTATTGAAAAACACATCGTATCAATTATTATAAGACCCATTGTCATCAGGAAATTAAATCTGCCACCCTCACAATCTGGCATGCAGTTGACTCTGAACCACACCCAGTTGTACCTAAGTTCTCTCCTTGCACCTGTCCTGACCCAAAACGTCTTCTTTCCTGTTCCTCTGATGCTGCCTGGCCTGCTGTGATTCCCCCAACTCCACATTGTGTTATTAAGTTCCTTAGCGTTTGGAGTTTTTTTTTTCAGTGTGTTGACTTAATTTAACTGCCCTGTTTTAGTCAACCTTCACACTTATTAAGATTCTCAAGTGTCTCCATGTGGTAGAAATCTGACTTGACAGTTGGAGCCAATTGCTGTTTCACCAGATCTAAATGTAGTTCATCTATTCTGCGCCAGTTTTAATCCCAATGCAATTCTAGTCACACATCAACCTGCCCAGTTAACGTGTCCAACGTCGTTGTGCTTTCATTCCAACTTTTTTCTTAAGAAAGCAAGGGTGTTAGGAGAATTCCACCTTCCCCCAAACAGCAAGTAATTGGAGCATGTAATGCACTGCCTGGAAATACGATGAAGGCATGTTCAGTTGAGCATTGGAGGGGGTACCGGATTTTTTTTTGGAATAGTAATGGTGCGCAGGGATATGGGGAAAAAGACAAAAGGCTGACATTAAATAAGAGCCAACGCAGGCACGATGGGCCAAATGGCCTCCTTCTGCACTGTAATAATTCTGAACTGGCTAATGGGAACCGGCACCAAGGCCTTATAATAGCTCCGAAATTAGCTCTTCTGTTTCCAGTCCCAGCTAACGCTTCGAAGTTGCTTTCAAGCATATTCACTCGACACATAGCACACACTATGCCTGAATTAACTTCACTAAATGCGATTCTGTACCTGGTTATCGCTACGTGTGCACGCCTGCGAGCTTGCTCTGCTCAATTATGCCGGTCACATATCCTGCACCAGAACAGTGACTACATTAAGAGTACTTCCTCGGCTGTAAAGTGCCTTGAGACTTCCTGCGGTCGCTATAATCTAATTTTTTTTCAATTTGTGTACAATACGAGTGAATAACAAGGCAATGCTCATATTACGACTTGCAGGAAGAGCAGATTGTATTGCTGGTTATCCTGTTGTGTTTTAATATCTGTAACTCTCTCATGCAAGGGAAAAAACAAAAAATCACATGAGGACTTGTTTTTAAAAAAGTCAGTAATACAGACAACAAATAAAGGATGTCTCGTACCATGACGGTTTATATTATTTGCTTATTGTGATAAAACATGACCATCAAAATGCAGTAGGACATCAATGGTACCTCGAAAGGCAGTGTTCACAGACGGAGCCCATGGCTTTCTTGGAGGGGATGTAAGTGTAGGGCGAAGCGGAGTAGAGGAGCTGCCCCGGGACGATAGCTCTGGTCGCCTTCAGTCCTTCTCCCCGGTGCCCACAGTAGCTTCTCTGGAAATAGCGCGCCATCATGTCCCGCAACAGCTGATTCGGAATCCGGAGACAGGCGCGTTCTTAACGTCAAGGCGTCCTTCACCCCGCCCCCGACGTCGTACGTCTGACACCTGCAAGGGAATCACCGCTGTCACGTGAGATAAGACAGCATTTGTTACCTTTTTCTGAGTCGCCGAAGATGCGTCCGGGTATGTTGTTGCAGAGCCATCGAACAAAGAGCCAACGAAGTATCCCTTGATTATTGTTAAGTTCCCTTGAAGAGCGCAAAAGAATAAAACTGGAAAAAAATTCGTAAATTAGGGATGAGCAACAATTTGCTGGAGTCGAAAACAGAAATTGCTGGAAATTCTCGGCAGGTCTGGCAGCATTTTGGAGAGAAATCAGTTAACATTTTTGGTCCAGTGACCGGGTCACTGGACGTGAAATATTAGCCTTGTCTTCTGTTCACAGACACTGCTAGTTCTTCTGAGTTTCTCCAGCAACTTTTTTTTGTTTCAGATTTCCAGCATTTGCACTTCTCTGTTTCATATGATTATATAACAAGTGCTGGTCTTGCCAGAGACCCTTGCATTCCATACATATTTTGAAAAGGTGGGCTTCAGGCCTTGCAATGCCTCCTGGTAACACAACATGGACCAAAATAAACACTGCATGATTCTTTTCCAGGACTAAATGGGGTGCACAAGACCAGAGAAGGAAATGTGACAGAGCAAGCCATAACAACCTGAACCTGTTCTGTAAAGATCTCCCTTTGCCAGGTGAAGGTGAACCATGAAGAGTTTCTTGACTCGCCCAGCCTTCTCTGCATCTCATCTTGGTGTTACAGTTGTGCGTTATTGATTCCTGATCTGTTATGGGCAGATCTGCATAGAGAACTAAAGAATCCTTATGATGCAGAAGGAGACCATTTGGTCTGTCATGCCTGTTCCTGTTCTATAACCTACTGCCAATCTTCTCCCTTTCCCCCACATCCCTGCGCATGGTTTCTATTCAAGTAATCATACAATTCCCTTTTGAGTGTCTCAACTGAACCTGCCTCCAGCACCTATCCAGGTAGTGCATTCCATACTCCAGCTACTCTGTATATGAAAAAACATCTTGGCCCGAAACGTCAAGCTTTCCTGCTCCTATGATGCTGCTTGGCCTGCTGTGTTCATCCAGCTCTGCACCTTGTTATCTTGGATTCTCCAGCATCTGCAGTACCTATTATCTCTGTTTCTTCCATCATCCTTGCTTTGTTTGCACAGTACTTTAAATGTATTCCCTCTTCCACTCTTTTCTTTTGAATGGCAACAGCATCACTCTGTCCATACTATTCAGCCTGCTCATGATTTTGAAAACCTCTACCAAATCTCCTCTCAGCCTTCTTCTGTCCAAGGAGAACAGTCCCAGATTCTTCAATATATCCTCATAATTGAAGTTTCTTATTCTTGGAAACAATCTTGTAAATTGTTTCTGCACTGTCTCCAATGCATTCTCATCTTTCCTATAATTTGGCACCCTGAATTGGATGCAAAATTTTAGGTCTAACAAGTGTCTTGTATAAGTTCAAGATCACCTCCCTGCTCTTCTACTCTATGTCCATACTAATAAAGCGAAGAATACTGTATGCTTTATTAACTGCTCTCCCCATCCGTCCTGCCACCTTCAATGATCTATACACGTACACACCCAAGTTTATCTGATCCTGCAACTTCTTTAGAATTGTACCCCCATTTTATATTTTCTTTCAATATTCATCCAAGGGGCATCCCCTCACACTTCTCTGCATTGAACTGCATCTGCCTACTCCATTGCCTTATCAATGTTCTTTCAGAGTTCCACATTGACCACCTCACAGTCTGTAACCCAAGCTTAGGATCATCTAGAAGCTTTGAAATTGTCCTCTCACATCAAGTTCCATATCATTATATATAACAGGAAAAGCAAGGGTCCCAATACTGACTCCTGGGGAATTCTATGACAACCCTTCCTCCATTTTTTGATTGGTTATTTTGCTCAATTCATCCCATACAAATGTTCACACTTCACTCAAATCTCCACCATCCTACTTCAACAGAACATAACAGCATATTATTTTCTTATGTTCTCACTCATGTTTAATCTAGTTTCCCTTAAATGCATTCTAGTCACCTCAACTACTCTATTGCAGCAGGTTCCATATCCTAACTCCTCTGTGTGACAAAATTCCTCCTGTATTCTTTACAGGTTTAATTAAATTTTTTTATATATTTATGGTTCCTAGTTTTGCAACATTCAATTAAAACACCTATTTCCTAGTGTTCTGCTCTAAGATTTTTCTTGAAGATGTCCTAGAGTCATTAAGTTATACAGCACGGGAACAGACCCTTCACTCCAACTCATCCATGCTGACCAGGTTTCCCAAACTGAATAATTCCCATTTATTTGTGTTTGGCTCATATCCCTTTAAACCTTCCCATTCATGTACCCATTGTAACTGTACCTGCATCTACCACTTCTTCTGGCAAACGTGGATGAGTACTGATTCAGCAGCAGCTGAAGGTAAAGGTGCAGTAAATTGAAATAAGCAGATTCCCTTTTCCATGTTTGACCTGAGACCATGGGATTTCATGGGTGTCTTGACACAATGTTAGGGGATTTTCATCTTGGATTGATCAGGACACTTTCCAAGAGTACCAATTCAAGGGCGAAAACCAAAATTTATACTGTAGGAGAGGAGAGTGCTGACTAGTTGGTTGAAAGTAGGCACTGACTGGTGGAGGCTTCACCATGGAAAATGCATGAGCTAGATAATGACTGACTGCCAACCACCTGAATGGAAAATTTGTTGATTTCAAATCATACAAATGTATTTTTAATATCTATGTATTTATTAATGTGATGTGCTCAATACTTTCATGTTTTACACTACAGTCTTTGCAATGTGAGTTGGGGTAGAATTTGATTCTTTTGAAGCCATGACTAGAAATTGCTTTGTGTGAAAACCAGTTCCACAGAAGACAACAGCAACAAACTTGATTGGTATTTCAGTGCCGCTTATATTTTACTTGTAAAGTCACAAAACAAATTCCCTAGTAACGTTTAGACAGATTGTCAGCTTCTTATACTTCCTTGCCCAAACTCACTAGTTGAGGCACAATTTTGCAACTTAATCCATACAACTATTTTCATGTGTCAGTGGTCTACGTCACAGGTTCATAATGCCTGATCCACAAGCATGAATTAGGCCCACTTATGGTGCTAAACAGTTCTTAAATTCAATTGTGCATGAAGAAGAACATTGCCCTGCAGAGAATGAGAAATTTCAAACAAGTAACACCACCAGCTTTCAGTGGAAACATATGTGCCTCCAGCCCCTGGCAGCATTTTTGTGTCTCGACAACAGGGATCTGTTTGAAGAATCCACAGTCTTCCAGATTTCAATCTTGTAGTCATGTTTAATCAGATCCCCAACTAATAGGGCTTAATACACTTGCAAATGTGCTCTAATAGTTGTAAAGATTTACACAGGACTCATTACTCTGTCCGACAATGCAAGACAGCACCCCTGTGTTTCAATATCATAAGCAAAGTTATCGAAGTGTAATGATCACTTGTTCAAAATACAGAAAATCATATTTTACAAAACGCTGAGGTGCAATTGTACAATTAAAAGAAAAGCAAGAATGAGATTCATTTTGTGTGTAAATTGGTAGTTGTTATACACTGTACACATACATCAACCAACCAGTACATCTTTCATAACAGTCTTGTACTGTATTATTGCAAATGCTACAGCAAAGTTTATCTTGGATTTTATAGTTAAGGCTTACTTGCAGGACAGGTGTGTGTTTGCTGGTTGTGTTCAAAAAAATTACCCATTTGAGGTCTGTTCAAAAGTGAAGTCAGTCACGATTATAGACATTTTATACACCCCCATAAGAGAGAAGTCGACTTGTTGATTTTAGGGGTTCATGATCAGAGTTGCTTAATATAGGCAGTTGATGATTTATACCAATTTTCTGGTAGTTTATTGAGAATAAGCAGTTTAGATATGGTACATTAGTTAATTAGGCACAGGAAAGAAGTATACAACCTATGACAGATGAGAATACTGATCCTATAACCATTCTGCAGAATGGAGTAGAATAGCAATGCACCCCCATGTCCCAGTGGTTCTATGCCCTTTTGTGGTGGATTCTGGTAGTCTTTGGTGGTCTCGGTACCAACAGTCTTTGTTCTTCCCTGATGAAGCGGACCTCCTGGCTTTCCCCCAAGCAGATAGAGTGACTCATTTCCTCGGATCTTTTTGCCTCTTCCTCCCCTCCTGTCCTTGTTAATATACCTTGTTATGGGGTCTTTCATTCAAACACTTGTCTGACCACTCTTGGCGAATGGCTATGGGATAGCTACCAATGACATCAGATGACTGCAGACCCCTTGCCCACCTCCATTTGATGGTTAGTTTTCATTCCTTCTAAGAACAACATCGTCTCATTTTCAAAAACAATACATTGATGTTAGGGTACATTTGGCACCAGATAAATTGTTGATGCCAGTTCAATGTGCTTCATGACTTCAGTGTTTCTCATAATTCTTCCCTTTGGTTTACCCATGTGAGAATTTTGGAAAGTTAATTACTGTTGTAAAAGCTGTTAAATGAAATTTCATTCTACACAGTAAATGCTTAAAAGAATCAGATTTTAAGGGATCCCAATATCCAACAGACTCTAACATGTACATATTGCATGCAGCATTGTGCTTGTGTTCCATCGTTGGAGATGTGATCTTCCAGGTTAGATATTCCTCAAAGTGTTGACAAATTAACGTACTTCCTCCTGTGAATGTGAAACATTATTTCAACATTATTAAAAGTGCAGAAAAATGTCCTGGCCAACATTCTTTACTCAATCAAAATTGCAAAAAACAGACCGATTGATCAGCAACATTTTATTGTCTTCAAATCGCTTGCAAAATTTACCGACTCAATAAAACTGTTTTGAGTTTCATTTTTGTAAAGTTAAATGATAGAATGTTAGATGTATTGAATGACCTCCCAATTTTGAACACAACAAAATCATGGATATTTTTCCCACATTCTCTTCATTTTGCCAGATTGTCTTGTCACCAAAGAGGCCTGGGATATCACTCACAGGAAGACATCACAAGCATATTGTATTACAGCATGGGAGCAAAGCCAGAACCACCTAACCCAGGAAAACTGAGACCTAATTTTTTTTATTCTCTTGTGGGATGTGGGCATTGCTGGCTGGCCAGGATTTATTGCACGCTTTTAGTTGACCTTGAGAAGGTTGTCTTGAGCTGCATTCTTAAACCATTGCAGTCCATGTATTGTAGGTAGACCCACAATGCCCTTCAGGAGGGAATTTCAGGATTTTGACCCATTGACAGTGAAAGAATAGCAAAATATTTCCAAGTCAGGATGATGAGTGGCTTGGAGGGGAATCTACAGGAGACAATTTTACAGTGTATCAGCAGCCCTTTTCCTTCTGGATGGAACTGATCATGGAAGGTGCTGTTAAAGGATCTTCTGCAAATTTCTGTGGTGCTTCTTGGAGATAGGATACACTGCTGTTACTGAGCACTGGCGGTGGATGTTTATGGATGTGGTGCCAATCAAGTGGGCTGCTTTGACCTGGATGGTATCAAGCTTCTCAAGTGTTGATGGAGCTAAACTCCAAGTGGGGAATATTTCACCACACTCCTGATTTGTAGCTTGTAGATGTTGGCCAGACTTTGGGGAGTCAGGAGGTGAGAACATGAGTTCTGAGGAACGGTTGCTGAACCTGATTTCTCTCCACAGATGCTGCCAGACTTGCTGAGCCTTTCCAGCAATTGCTGTTGTTATTCCTGATTTCCAGCATCTGTAGTTCTTTTGGTTTTGACAGAAGTAATCTGGCTATCCATCTCATCATGTCTGCTTTGATCAACAAAGAACTGACTACACTAATCTCATTTTCCAGCTTTTGGCCCATATACCTGGAGCTATGGCAATGCAACTGAATATCTAAATACTGCTGAAACATTGTGAAAGTTTCTGACTAAACCCCCCTTTTAGGCAATAAGGCCTGGACTCTCACAATCCTATAAATGAAAAAGCTTCTCCTCAACTCTCTTCTCAGCCTTTTATTGTTTAACTTAAATCTATGACCCCTGGTTATTGCTTGGTTATTCTATTAATTGGAAAAAAGTGCCTTCGGATCCACCCTATCCCCTCATAAACTTATATACCTCTATCGGGTCTCCTTTCAACCTTCACTGCTTCAAGGAAATAAAACCTTGCCCATTTACCATTCCCCAAATCTTATAACTTCGACCCTCCAGCCTAAGCAGCATCCTGGAAAATCTCCTCTGCCCCCTCTGTCATGTAATCACACCTTTCCTATAATTCAGTGACCGGAACTGCACACAGTATTCCAGTTATTTATGGACTTTCAGAAGTGTTTGACAAGTGCAGGGCTGCACATAGATGTAGATAGTATGGTCTGTTTGGCAGAAAAGTGGAAAATAAAACAGTGAAGTGTGAGGTAATGTATTGTATAATGTAGTGCTCCAAGACAATCAAGTATGCAATACTTATTAGTGGAAAGAAACAAAAGGAGTTTCGAATTTTGTAATTACTCACTTAAGGTTGTAGTTACATTCCTAAAACTGCAGATTTAAATGAAGCAATGATAAATGGATCAGATTTTCCATTATAAACATAATATCTATCGGTGGGTTTTGTAAGACTTTGCTCATCAGGAAATAAAATTAAAATGTTATACACTCGGAATTTAAATGCTGTAAATTTCAATCTTTGTAAACGAAATCATTTAAAATAAGTGTAATTAAAATATGCTAGCTCTGTCCAAATACCTTTCACTCACTGCTTCTCCTGTTCCACACCTCCCTTCCACCCTCCAGCTCATTGACCATCCAACTCCCCAGATATCTTCCAATCTGGCCCTCCCACTCACTGCATTTGCCGACTCTGCCACTCTCTAACACTTCAGCTTCCCAACACACAACCATATGTATATATGAATATACAGATTCAGATCAAGTGTAGGTGAGTGAGCCCCTCGAGCCTGCTCTGCCATTCAACAAGATCATGGCTGATCCAATTGTAATCTGACATCCACACTCTCATCTACACCTGATAATCTTTCAACTCCTTGCTTATCAAGATTATATCACCCTCTGCCTTAAAAATATTCAACAGGTCTGCTTCTACCAGGATCAAAATTCCAGAGACTCATGATCCTCTGAGAGAAAAAGAATTCACCTAATCACTGTTTTAAATGGGTGACACCAGATTTTTAAACCTGCACCCCTGGTTCTTATTTTTTTCTCTCCCGTAAGAGGAAACATCTCCTGCATATCCACCCTGTCGAGATCCCTCAAGATTTCTTGTTTCAATCAAGTTGCCTCTTACTCTTTTAAATTCCAGCAGACACAAAACTAGTCTGTCCAAACTTTCCTTATGGTACATTCCACTCATTCTTGTCTTGTAAACCTCCTCTGAGTTTACAGCATCGTGTATACATCCTCCCTTAAATAAGGTGACCAATTTGCACAGTAATCCAGATGTGGTCTCATTAATGCCCAATATAACTGAAGCGTTAACTGAGGAATTGTCACCGGACCCAAAACGTTAGCTTTGTTTTCTCCTTTACGGATGCTGCCAGACCTGCTGAGCTTTTCCAGCAACTTTGTTTTTGTAACTGAAGCATAATTTTCATTCTTTTGTATTTAATTTCCCTTACAATAAATGTTCACATTCTGTTAATTTTCCTACTTACTTAATGAACCTGCTGACTAACCTTTTCTGATTCATGCCTGAGTACACTGAGATCTTTGTCAACCTCAGAGCTCTGCAATCATTCATCATTTCGGTAACATGCTTTTTTATTCTTCCAATCAAAATGGACAATCCTCCTTCTGTTTCCGGATCCACCCATTCATTATTCTTCTCAGTCATTGCTTCCTTCCCTAACCCCTCTGCTCATGGCTTCTTGGGAGATGTGGCGAAAGTGAGAAAGTGCCTGAGAGGAGCTGCAGGTGAGAGACTTTGGAAGAGAAGCAATGAGCAGTAGGGACAGAAAGCTGAGGGTCAGCAAATGACTTAGAAGCAATGAGTAAGAGGGTTAGTGATCAGGACTGGTGAAAGTGGGATGTGGGAGGCTGTCAGTCTTTGGACCACTGCTTTTGTTGATCTATATTAATAAACTAGTTTTAGGTGTATTGGGTACAATTGCAAAATCCGCAGATGACAGGAAAGTTTGAAGTTTTAATGAACTGTGATGACGACAGTGAAAAAAACTCAAGAAGACAAGTTTTTAAAAAATTCATTCGTGTGTCGTGGGCTTCCCTGGCTGAGTACCCCAATGGTGAGCTGCCTTCTTCAACCGCTGCAGTCCATTTGGTGTAGGCAGACCCACAATGCTGTTAGGGAGTTCGAGGACTTTTACCCAGCCACAGAATCAGTTTTTTTTAACGGCACAGGAAAAAAACTATTTAATCTGTCGTGTCTGCACCAGCCTTTGAAGCATAGCCAATACATTGCCAAATCAGGATGACGAGAGTCTTGAAGGGGAACTTGCAGGGGATGCAATTCTCCTTCTAGATGGTAACGGTTGTGCGTTTGGACGATGCTGCCGAAGAAGCCACGGTGAATTTCTGCAGTGCATTTAGACACTTTGCAAAGTAAGCTTACTGCGGCAAAGCGTTCATTTGGATATGAATGGAAGAGAACCTACAGGAAATAAACGATACAATTCTAAAGGGGGTAGAACAGCAGAGGCCTGCAGGGAGGTGCGGGGAAATGGTCACGAGCAGATTGGGAAAAGGAAGAGCAGCACTTTTGCTGCGCACGCGCGCCGTTGCCGGATCCGTGAGTGCGCACGCGCCACTTAAATCTTCCCGCATTTTCGCCGGCAGTGGGCTGCGTCAAAAAAAATAGTCCACGGAACATCGGGAACGAATGCAACGTTTCCCATCTTCCACTCTCTACTTTTTCTTTTCTCCTGTCTAGCCGAAATTGAAGAGGTGTGTTTTAAACAAATAACAAATCATTTACCGGGAACGTCGGTAACAGAGGCTTGTGCGTTGCCAGGGCCGACGGTCGGGAATGATGACGCCGGGGACGTGCTGACGTCTTCGGCAACGCTCGGCTCAATGTCACGATGGCGGCGGCATGCTGGGGGCTTGCCGAGCGTTAAGCAGCCGCTGTAGTCGGAGCAAGAGCGGCGGTTGAACCTCTTCCGCTGTCCTGGGGTATTTCGTTCCCCTTCCCCATCAGGTTAGGTATCCCCGATGCATTTCTCGCCCTTTCTCTCTTCGCAATGCAGATAGTGTCCATGCGGAAAGACCGTGAGATGTGAATTTCGTAACGCCTGCAACGCACGATATTTTGGAGTCGCCCCTGAGAGACCCAGCTAACCGATGTTACTTAGGGAGATTGCTGCTGATCCTAAATCAGGGATCACCAGGAGTGAGTGGACTCTCTCTGCCTGCCATCGACATAGTCGTTAATATCGCGAAAATTCCGCATTCGGTACCTTGGAGGTGCTGTAAGTTCCAGTTTGTAGCCAACTATTTTGTTAGCTGCAAAAGAGCCGAAACTTTAGTCGAGCACCCGCGTGCATATTGCAGCCACCTGTGTAAACTGAATTCCGAGATTTGTTTTTATTTATCGTAATCGAACAGCCTTAATGGGAATTGGGTTCTGAGGAAGGGTCACCGGACCCGAAACGTTAACTATGATTTTTTTTTCACAGATGCTGCCAGACCTGCTGAACTTTTCCAGCAACTTCTGTTTTTGTCGTAGTTAATGAGATTTGAACTGATTATCAAACACTAGATTACTATTCCAATATCGTCATCAGTACTATACTGGACTGTCGTGTTTTGGTTTGCAGTTCATTAACCTGGAGTGCTATTGCTATCAGAGATAAAAGGTACTGCAGATGCTGGAGAATCCGAGATAACAAGCATGGGGCTGGATGAACACAGCAGGTCAAGCAGCATCATAGGAGCAGGAAAACTTGACGTTTCGGGCCTAAACCCTTCATTAGAAATGCTATTGCTATGTCTGTCGTTCAGTTTTTACAATTTTTTTGTTTGCTTTATCACTTTTGTGAGCCTGGCATATTGTGTATCAATAGCACGCTGTTAGCTCATTGGCCTTTGTACCATGTTGATATATTCTTGTCAATTCCAGTGGGTAAAGGCCCAACCTGTTAAATCTTTCCTTTCCAGGTAAACCTTTCATCCCAGACATGAGTGGAGTGAACCTACTTTTAACTGCTTCTAACAATTATTTTCCTTTCTCAAACAAAGAGACAAAGCTATTCACAGCACTCCAGATGTGGTAGTCACACGAAGGTCCTGTGGTCCTGTGCACCTGCTGTAAAACCTTAGGAGCAAGACATTTTGTTAAAGGGGCTGGGATAACAGGCTTCCCTAATAAAAATAAGTTAATTTCATTAGTTTTTGGAATTCAGAGTAAAAAAATTGAAGGAATACAGAGCAGTTTCATCTCTGGAGAAATGTTGAATTCAATATATTAACCATGTGCTGTTGTCATGAGCAATTTTCCCTTAACCTCAAAGACAGGTGACCAAACAACCTGACATTAACATTCTAATGACAGTCATTCATGATATTTATCACCACTTCATTTTGTACCTGAAAATTATTCAAGTCACGCTTTGAATATTTGGTTTATATTTGTTTTTCTTGTATTATCTGTAATACTGTGATTTTAGAAAGGGAAGCAGCTGACATTGTCTTTAACTGTCCTCTTTTGAAAAGAGAACTTTTTCATCTGTAGTTGACTGAAATTGTTACCTCACACACAAGTCACAGCCTGTAAGTAAAGGCATAAATTATAAATCAATAACCTCAGATTAAACTTTGGGAGAACATAAGAATGCAAGAAATTTTGATTCGTTAACAGTGTTTTCTAAAAGCCATCATGGGTGTTGTTTGAAACATTACTATTATGGGAGCTGCTAATGCAGAATGACCAAGGCATTGTCTATGTTGAGATTTGATTTAAATCAATGTTATGGCTACAGTTGACTTTCATAATTCAGTGAGTTAAAATCAGATAGAATTAAACATTGATTTTGCTATACAGCAGCACCTTTTAAATGTGAGTATGTGGTGAAGTCACAGTGTAACCTGAGCTCTATTCCTCTGTCAGTTCACGGGTGTTTTAAGACTTTGTCCAATCCTGTATAAAGGTAACAGCCATATGTAACAAGTGTGATTTAAAATCTTCATCTACAATGATGTGAAATATAATTTTGACTTTAACAATGTAGGAATATATTTGGATATAGTGCACATGATAGATATGAATTTGATGTCATCATTTAAAATTTTAATAATTTCTCTTTATTTTAGGTCACGACCAAAATGGCATTATTAAAGTACAGGACTGTTCTTTTCACTGTAAGGACTGTTACCTGTAGAGCATGTGGTTGTTTGCAACAAGTACAGCATACACTAAAAACTTACTTGCATGACACCAGATTTCCAGACAGTCATGCACCAAAAAATCAGTCTCTACTCGAGCTGGCAGAATATTCGACCTATTGTGGCAGGACAGAGCGATATTTGTCTGCAGTTGCCAGTTCAATATACAGAAAAGAACAACAGAGGCCGTTATCTAGGTTTGACTTTCTAGACATGGAAGATGTTGAAGAAATAATAACCAAGGCAGAGAAGAGTAGATATTTCAGGAGATTTATTCTTAATCCTGACCTGGCAAATCTCATTGTGGAATGTCTTGATGGCGACCTTTCTGAAAATAATGCTGTAATTTTTGAGTGCAATCCAGGTTGGTGTACTCTTTTTCTTTTTGAAACTGTATGTTAGCACTTTAAGAATCTTTCTCTTTCCTTGATGATGAGTTTGGTTTGATTGCACTCTTAGGGCCTGGAGTTTTGACACGTGCACTGCTGAATGGTGGAGCACAGAGAGTGGTGGCTTTGGAGAGTGACAAGCAGTTTCTCCCTGCATTGCAGGTACACTTGTAATTTTATCTTTGTTTACTTGATCAAAGTTAATTTGAGACACTGAACACTTCACAATTTTGTGTATAAGATACATGGGAGAATGCATGGAATTTGCCTTTAGATAATCCAATGATCGGAATTCCAACTCCTCATTCCTGCTTTTGGTTTTTAAGTTGAGAAAGAAATTAAGATCATGCTTTCTGTAGATGCAAAGGTGAAGTGATCATAATTTGCTAGAACATTTCAGTGCTGTTCCCTCAGTCAGAAAATTTTTACCTCTCTTCAGATTATCCATTCTGTTCTGCAGCCATGTTACCAAAAATTATTGTCTAAGTTATCATGAAAGTCAATTCTCTTCTTCCTGCATGTCGCATTTTAAAAAGAAGTATTCTTGTATCAGTGTCTACGCTGATTGTTTCGTGTCCAGCTGTGGGTCTTTTCTCATCAGAACCAACTCGGCCAAGCCCATATAGCTTTCTGTTAACAAAAATAAAGTTGCATGAAAAGCTCAGCAGGTTTGGCAGCATCTGTGAAGGTAAAAACAGAGTTAATGTTTTGGGTCCG
>JAHRHZ010000018.1:10396060-10410111 GCA_024137785.1 Ginglymostoma cirratum
GCTTGACCTGCTGTGTTCATCCAGCCCCATGCTTGTTATCTCGGATTCTCCAGCATCTGCAGTACCTTTTATCTCAGGACAGAAATGAGGATTTCTTCTCTTGCTCTGGTGAATCTGTAGAATTCTTTACCACAGATGGGTATACAGGGTGGGTCATTGAATATCTTCAAAGCTGGGTTAGACAGATTTTAAATCAGCAGGGATTTAAGTGTTATGAGACAAGGCAAGAAAGTGGAGTTGAGCATTTTCAGATCAGTTTTCATCTCAAGGAGCCATATGGCCTGCTTCTGCTTGTGTGCTTTGTAGTCTAAACTGTTCTGTTTCTGAAGCACAACTGCTCTACAGGTCTGCCTTAAGCTAAGAAGCCTGCAGAACTGACACAACTTAACTAATGCTAAAACCATTTTTTCCAAGTTATCAGTATTTTCCCCCTAAGCTTTACACAAAAAGCCCAGAATTTTGTATCACAGCACCCACAGTGCTGTTCGAGAAAGTTCCAGGATTTAGAGTGACCAGTACTGAAAGAAGAGCATTCCATGATAGGATGGTGAGAATGTTGGAGAGGAACTTGGTGGTGGTGTTTCCATGTATCACCTACCTTTTTCCTTTCAAACGGTAGTAGCAATGGGTTTGTAAGATGTTGGGACTGAATTGCCATTGTTGTTTATCAGGACATGCCTGGAAGAGATGTGGCAGTGAGTTAAATACCAGTTCTGAGGAAGGATCACCGGACCTGAAACATTCACTCTGTTGTTTCCTTTACAGATGTTGCAAGACTTGCTGAGCTTTTCCAGCAACTTTGTTTTTGTTCCTGATTTACAGCATCTGCAGTTCTTTCGGTTTTTGCCATTGTTGTTTCTTGTGCCTGCTTCAGTGCCAGGAGGGTCCGTCCAATTTCATTCTTTACAGGGTTACTAGCAGTTTGAAACAACTGAGTGGCTTGGTAGGCCTTTTTGGAGGACATTTTAAGAGTCAAACTCATTGCTGTGGGTCTGGAGTCATAGGTCAGCCAGACCAAGTAGGGACAGCAAATTCCTTTCCTAAGGATATTAGTGAGCCAGATGGTTATTGGCAGCAATTAAGTGTTTTCAGGTCGTCAATGGACATTTAAGTCCAGCTATTTTGAATTTATGTTCCACCAACTTGGAGAGCACTATTTGAATCTCGGGATTAACAGTCCAGCATCAAGGATAACAAGGTGTAGAGCTGGATGAACACAGCAGGCCAAGCAGCATCAGAGGAGCAGGAAGGCTGACGTTTTGGGCCTAGACCCTCCTTCAGAAATGGGGGAGGGGCAGGGGTTTCTGAAATAAAAAATAGGGAAAGAGGGGGAGGCAGATAGAAGATGGATAGAGGAGAGGATAGGTGGAGAGGAGACAGACAGGTCAAAAAGGCGGGGATGGAGCCAGTAAAGGAGAATGTAGGTGGGGAGGGAGGGAGTAAATTGGTCAGTCCAGGGAGTACGGACAGATTAAGGGGGCGGGATGAGGTTAGTAGATAGGAGATGGGGGTGGGGCTTGAGGTGGGAGGAGGGGATAGGTGGGAGGAAGCACAGGTTAGGGAGGCAGGGACGAGCTGGGCTGGTTTTGGGATGCTGTGGGGGAGGGGAGATTTTGAAGTCCAGCATCGAATCCATTTTGTCGCCACCTTTTTCACTCATCACAAAGACATTGTGGACTAAAATTATGCTTGTGCAGCATTGTATCCTACTTCATGTGGACTTCCAATATTAGTCACCAGTCTGCTATTCAAGGTTCTCAGCTGAAAGCAAGTTGGCGTGAATTGCACTGGAATTGTATAAAACGGAGCATTCTACATTTGTAGCTATTTAAAATATAAATACAAAATTTGAGTTGTCTTGCTGTTGAAATGATAGACGAGTTCAAGAAGTTCATTCAGCTTTATAGAGCTGAAATATTACTGTGTGCATTCTTTGTCCTCCAGAGGAACTTGTTTTTAACATCCATTTGTCTAGTCTGCCTGTCCCCACTTCTGAAAGTATTTATTAATTCTCCATTTGCACAGAGCTAAGAACTCCTCTCTGTTCTTGCTCTGTTTGAACACTGCTGAGAGGTCAGTGCTGTGCTAAGTCTGCTGTCAATTTTAAGATCAATATATATGCCTTCATTCAGTGCTTGGGCAAATAACATTGCTGTGGCAGTTGATGCTACAGGGAAGCAACTGATAGAAGAGGAGGCTCATTCAAGTCCTTGGTTTACACTGAAGTCGTTGTTACAATGTGCAGGTAAACTTAATGTTGTAAACCTGTCTTCTGCCCACAGTGTGAACATTGACAGAATTGAGGGGGTAATTTGTAATTTCAGGAATGGAGATAAAGTGACCCTTTTATAAGGATAAGAAATATTGGAACTTAAGGTTATAGGATGTTTCAGTTCATCTGTTGATAAACAAATGTGTATGTGCAGTTTCTAACACTAGATGGCGAACCTGTACAGTTCAGTTCAGTTCAGCTCAGCAGATATCCTTTGATAGTTGTACAATTCAAGGACATGTTGAAAATATCCGTATTAGTTTATTGATCTGGTACTGATAGCTATCACCTGCTAACTTGTTTAGTCATAAACTTAAAGTTGACCTCTGAGTCAGAAGCATATGGCTAGAAAAATTTCCCTATGGTTTAAGCATATATTCTTGGCTAATATTCTAATGTCGGGCTGAAGGAATGTTGCACAGGCATTTGGATAGGGCATTCAATTTGCGTCCTACATTTTCTTTTTATTTCCAGTGTGCTTCAAAAATCCTGAGCCATTATCGAAAATATAATGTAGAATAACAAAGATAATTAATAGGGTACTGCATATTAAAAAGCTATGGGTCCTGACAACGTTCTGGCAATAGTATCAAGGATCTGTACTTCGGACCTGGCTGTAGCCTTAGCCAAGCTGTTCCATTATGACATGACAACAGTTGTTATAAATGCATCACTAATAACACACTAGGATTTATCTAGCAATGTGGAAATTGATCAGGTGTGTCCTGCGCATAGAAAGTAGAGCAAATCCAGTATGGCCAATTATCATCCCCTCAGTTAATGCTCCATCGTTTGTATAGTGATTGATGGGGTCATTGCTGGTGCTGTCAAGCAGCACTTACTCGGCAATAATCTCAGCAACAATAAATTTTGTCTTTGTCAATCCTATTCAGCTCCTGACCCATTACAGCAAACATACAAAAAAAAGCTGCTAACTCAAGGAAAGTGAGATAGACTGCCCTTTATCAAGGCAGCACTTTATAGTGTTCTGGCATTGAACAGCCCTTTTGAAACTAAAATCAGTGAGGATCAGGATGGTGATTGGTTGGAGTGATACCCAGCAGAATAGATATTGGTTATTGGACCTCAGTCATCTCAATCCCAGGATATCATTGTGATGTGTTACTCGAGAGTGTCCCTAGTCCAATCATCAGTTTCATTGGTGTTTGAGAGAAATTATTTGGAATTATTTGATCTTCCCTCTATCATAAGAACTGAAGTGGGGATGTCTGCTGCTGAGTATACATTGTTTAGCACTGTTTATGATTCCTCAGGTATTGAAGCAGTGAATGTCTATAGTCAGTAAAGTCTGATTTGGGTGAGTAAGTGGCAAGTAACATTCGTGCCATGCTGTGAAAGTAGAGAACGCTTATGGCACAGAAAGAAGCCTTTAAGTCGATCATGTTAGCACTGGCTGAATAAATTAGCTGCTCCTTATCCCATTTGACAGTATGGTGGCAATGACTTTGCAGATTACAGCCCTTCAGGTGTAGATCTAGACTCTTTTCCAAATGAGTTGAGCATTTCTGCCTTAACCAGCAAACTGGGCATGAATTCCAGACACCCATCAAACTCTGGGTGAAAAAGTTTTACCTCATTTCCCCTCATCCTTCTACCAGTCATCTTAAGCCTATGTCCAGTTGTAATTGACCTCTCTGCTCAGGGAATCCGTCTTCCCTGTTCACACATCCAAGTCCCTCCTCGTTTTGTATAGTTGTACATCCCACTCATTTATCTGTTCTATGGAAACAGCCCTAGCTTGTCCAATCTTTCCTTGTAGCTTCAATTTTTAAGCCCTGACAGCATTTATGTAAATTTCCAAATAATTTCTTTCAAGCAATGATGTCATTTCTGTAAAGTGGTGCCCATAACAGTGCATAAAATCCTACCTTTTGGCCTGACCAGTGTTTTTCTATCATTCTCATATCCCCCCGCCCAGTATTGGATGAGAAATTGAATACAATAAAAGGGAGCAGGGATGTCTTGCTGCAATTGTACGCAGCATTAGTAAAACCACATCTGGAGTACTGTGTATCATTTTGGCCTTCCCTTAACTGAGGAAGGACATTGTGACTGTTGAGGGAGTGAGAGAAAGGGTAAACGGATTGATTCCTGGGGTTGTCATATTGATGTGTGGGGAGAGACTGGATCAATTAGAACTATATTCACCAGAATTTAGAAGAATGAAAGGGGATCTCATACAAACCTGTAAAATTCCAAGGCTAAATGCAAGAAGGATATTCCCAAAGACTAGCCAGACCAGAACTAAAGTTCACAGTCTAAAGATAAGCAATAGGCTTTGTAGGATGGAGGTGAGAGAGAATTTCTTCATCCTGAGAGTGGTGAGCCTGCATAATTCACTGAAGCTGTTGAGGCCAAAACATGGAAAACTTTGAAGAAGGTTGTAGAGGAAGTTCTTTTACATTCAATAATCAAAAGATATGGGGAGAAAGCGAGAACTGGGTACTGAGTTCAGGGCTTAGCCATGGTAGAGCATGCTCAAAAGCCAAATGGCCTACCCCTTCTATATACTTTCCTTATCACCTTATCTACCTGTCCTGCCAATTTCAGGAACGTGTGGACATGAGATTTCCCACTTCCTCTGTTTCTCTCAATACTGTCCATTTATAGTGTATTCCCTTGCTATGTTTGCCCTCTCCAAATGCATAACTTCGAATTTCTCCGGATTTCATTCTATTTGTGACTTTTCAACTTTCTCATCCAAGCCAATGACATTGTCTTGCAGACAACAGCCATCCTGTTCACTATCAACTACTCAGTCAATTCTTGTGTTGTCTGCAAATTCCCCAATTATGTGTCCTACATTTAAGTCTAAAATATTTATCTATATCACAAACAGCAAGGGATCCAAAATTGAGCTCCAGGAACACCACTAGACCAGATTTTCAATCTGCAAAGTGTCCGTCAACCAGTACCCTTTGATTCCTGTCACTGAGCCGATTTTTGATCCATCTCAGCACATTCTTTCGAATGCTATGGACTTTAATTAATCTGACCATTCTGCTATATTTGGCCTTGTCAAATGCCTTACCAAAATCCATGTTGACAACATCCACTGTACTGCCGTCATCAATCCTCCCAATTACTTACTCAAAACATTCAATTAAGTCATTAAGACAAGACTGTACTTTGGCAAAATGATGCTCTCTCTGATAAGTTGGTGCGATTTCAATTAATATGAATCCTTTCTCTCAGTACTGATTCTAGTAATTTGCCCATCATTGAGATCAGACTGATCAGCCCATAATTATCTTGCCTATCCTTTGCACCCTTTTTGAATATTGGTACAATGCTTACAGATTCTGATCTTCTGTGGTAACTTGACGATATCTAGTGAATATTGGAAAATAATCGTCGGAGCATCCACTATTTCTTCCGTGATTTCTATTAAGTGCCTAGGAGACCATTCCCACAGCCCTGGTGATTTATCCACTGCAAGGTGGTCAGTACGTCCCTACTCGTGCTTCTTTTGACTAATATCAAACACTCCACTTTAAAAGGTCTGCATCATCCTTCCTTCATGAAGGTCAAGCTAAAAGAACTGATTAAGAAACCTGCCCTCATCCTCTGCAACCCTGCATAAGTTACCATGTACATTTCAAATAGATCCTACCCTTTCCTGACTCGTGTTCTTGCCCTTAAGGTACTGATTTTATTTTTTAAAATTTTGGATTTTTCTTAATTTTGCTGGCCAGTACTTTGCTGTGTCTTATTTTCCTAATCTCTGCACTTCTCTACTTTCTATACTCCTGTAAGCATCCTGAAGTGAATCTTGTATAAGATTGGCATAAGCTCTCTTATACTGCTTTATCTTGCCCTGTAGATTGTCCACAACCAGAGAGTTCTAGATTTGGCAGATGCATACTTTTTTTTTCTTTGTGAGCACTCCTTTCATTTGCATATCTCTCATTTATATGCCAAATGCAGCAAGATCTGGACAATATCCAGGTTTGGAGTGACAAGTGGAAATAAACGTGAACACCGCAAAAGTGAACAATTGCCATCTCCAACAACAGAGAATCTAACCATTGCCCTTGACATTCAAATGTATGAGCAACGCTGAATCCCTCACTTTTAACATCTGAGTGTTACCATTGACCGGAAATTGAATTGGATTAGCCGTATAAATATTGTGGCTACAAGAGCAGGCCAGAAGCTGGGAATACTGCAGCGAGTAACTCACCACCTGACTCCATAAAACCTGTTCACAATATGCAAAGCACAAGTCAAGAGTATGATGGAATTCTCCCCACTTGGCTTGATCAGTGAAGCTCCAACAACGCTTGAAGGTTGATACCATTTGACTACAAAGCAACCTGCATAATTGGTAATATATTCACAAACGTTGGATCCCTCCTGCAATGCACGGTAGCAGCCACGTGTACCAATGTCAAGATGTACCACAGAAATTTGCCCAGGCTACTTAGACATCACGTTTTGAATCCATGACCACTACCATTTAGAAGGCAAGGGAAGCAGATATGTAGGAATGTTACTACCTGCAGGTTCCCTCCAAATCATTGACAATCCTGGATTAGAAATATATTGCCATTCTTTTAGTATTGCAGAGTCAAAATCCTTAAACTCACTTCCCAGTGGCATTTTAGGTCCACTGACAGCAAATGGACTGTAGCAGTTCAAGAAGTTTCTCATTGCCTTTTTAGGGATATCTGAGTTGGCAACAAATATTAGGCCACACAACCATGAATGATTTTTTTTTTTTTTTTTTTTTTTTTTAATTCCAAAATCACTCCCTAAATTTCTGTCTGCTTTGCACTGGTTTCTAACCCTTATGCAAATCCACCTTTAACCCTTCCCAATAGCACCAGCAAATCTCTGTACAAGGATATTTCCCAGTGACTGGCAAAGAGAATCAAACTAGATCCTGTTGACAAAAACAAATTGTTGTGGCTGAATCCCCATCTATCAGCAACCTAGTTACTTGCCATTGAACAGAGATTGTGGTCACTCCAGTTCACAAATAGCGTTGCTCCAAGAGCAAATCAGAGGCTGAGAATTCTCTATGGAATCCCTACAGTGTGGAAACAGTCATTTGGCCCAATAAGTCCACACTGACCCTCCAAACAGCATCCCACCAAACCCATTCCCTGTAACCCTACATTTCCCATCACTAAGACAGCTAACCTACACATCCCTGAATACTGTGGGCAACTTGACATGGCCAGCCCATGTAACCTGCACATCTTTGGACTGTGGGAGGAAACCAGAACACCGGCAGAAACCCACATAGACATGGGGAGAACATGCAAACTCCACACAGGTTGCCCAAGGGTGGAATTGAACCCAGATCCCTGGTACTGTGAGGCAGCAGTGCTAACCCCTGAACTGCCGTGCCACCCTTCTGTGGCAGTAACTTACCATCCTTCCCAAAGTCTGTCTGTCAGAAGTGGATAGGAATACTCTCCACTTGTCTGAAAGGTTGCTGCTCCGACACCACTCAAGAAGCTTATCATTATCCGGGGTAAAGTAGGCTGCTTGATTAGTGCAGTTTTTATCACCATCAACATTGACGCCTCCGCCAGTGAAGCACAGTAGCACCGTTGTGAATCATCTGCGATGTATTGCAGCAACTTAGAAACCCCATGACTTCTGTTATCCAAAGGATAAGTACAAAGGATGCATGGGGAAAAAAACACCTCTTGCAAGTAATCTCCAAGCCACTGACCATCCGAACTTGGCTCTTGACTGTTCCTATATTGTTGCTTGTTAAAAATCCTGAAACTCCCTTCCTCACTGCACCATGGGTGCACTTATAAGTTCAAACATTTAATCAGAGACATTTTAAATGTTATGGGGGCAGGGAGGAAAGTGGACTTAATGCCACAATCAGATCAGCCATGATGGAACAGGTTCAATTGACAAGAGCCAACTCTTCTTCCTAAATAGTTGAAGCTACCGTAAACACGATACAATAGACTTACTCTGTAGTTAAAGGGTTATTTTGTGCCACACTTCATGAGACTTCAGGTTGAATATTTAATGTTTATAGTAGCAATACCATAACTGTAATAAATATCTACTGATTGTAAATAGCATTTCTAAATGAATTAATTTTTTCAGGAACCATGGTCATCCTTTGCTACAAATTCTAAAAATGGAGGATGTGCAATACCACGAAGTTCAGTAAGTACTGAGTTTGTCTTGAGTGTGAAGTACCAATTCTTTGAAGAATTTCTGTTTTTTTTAAACAGTTCGATATAGCTATGTAGCAATAAATGCTCTTTCAATTGAGGAAAACATTCTGGGGCACTATCCATTCTTTGTTATAGAGACTAATTGATCGTGTAGCAGTAACTGTTTGGCTTGTTACATACAATGGGGTGAAAATATTGATATAATTGTGAACCATTTCCATTTAACAAATGCTGGTTTTTACTGTCATTTATGCATCAAGAAAAAAGTCTGTCCTAGTAAATTGTTTAATAATTGGATGGGTGAATTTGTTATCTGAGGTTTACTCTATTGAGTTGTGACCTGCCTGGTATTAGCAATATTTGGATTATCCAGGTATTTCCCATCTTTTGCAAGAATCATCTTGTTTCCTGATATGTGTTCACCACTTATAAAAATACAAAATATATAATTACCAATGTTAGTTAATATTACATTATGTGAAATGGTTTTCACCTTTCCATGTTATATATTGGGAAACCAATTATGATAGGTATTTCAGCTAAGTATACAATTCTGCATGTATTGCTATTAATCACATTGTATTGCCTTATTGAAAAAAGTAGCAGTACATTAGAAATTAATTTCTGTTTATTTGTTTTGAAATTTTTGTAGCTGACAAATGATCATTTGTGTCTTGTGCGACTAACTCCACGCAAAGACTTATTCAATCAAACCTTGACAGCTGCCAATTCATCTACGCTGGTTTTGATGCTGAAGCAGTGCCTTACAAAGCGTAAAGCTAAATTAATTGACCGACTGGAGTAAGTACAAAAGACTTTACCAAGTAAAGCACTCTCTTGAAAAACCAATTTCCCCTTCCTCCCTTTCGCAGTATGGAATGTTGTTGGAACCTAGTCAAATACGATTGAATCACTTTTGGTTTTGCATGTCCAACATTTTTAGAATTTGTAGCAAAGGGTGACCATGGTTCCTTTAAAAAGTACAGGATGTCATTGAGGGAGCGAAGTATTACCTGAAGCTGAAAGTTGGTGAAAGTCATCAGCTGAGCGGTTTAGATACTCCCCAGGGCAGCAAGCCTATAACACCAGAAGACAAAAGTGCATAAGTAGGCCATTTGGCCCATCAAGTCTGCTTCGCTATTCAAGGATGTCATGGTTTATCTGCTATTTCCCAACTCCATTTTCCTGCCCTTTCTCCCATATCCCTTGATTCCATTGCTGATTAAAAATCTGTTCATCTCAGCCTTGAATATTCTTGACAACCCAGCTTCAGCAGCCCTCTGCAGTCAAGAATTCTGCAGATTCACTACCTTCTGAGAAAAAAACTTCTTCTTCATCTCTATTCTAACTGGATAGTCTCTTTCTCTGAGATTGTACCCCTTGGTCTTAGACCTTCCCACAAGGCATAATGACCCCTCATGACAGAAGACAACCAATCCTGTATTCATGCTTATATACTACCTCCAACACCATGTGGTATTTTATCTTATTAATGAGCAGTGGTGGCATAGTGTTAATGTCACTAGACTATTATTCTGGAGCTCCAGGCTAATATTCTGGGAGCAAGATTTCACATCCTCCCATGGCAGAAAATGAAATTTTAATTTATAATAATTTATAAAATTCTGAAAATGATGATTCCTAAGGATAACCATGCAAGCATGTCATTAAAAACCCATCTGGTTCATGATTGTCCATGTTCACAAATGTCCTTTAAGCAAAGAAATCTGCCATCCTTAACTGGCCTGGCCTACACGTGGTCCCAGACCCCATAGCAGTGTGATTGATTCTGAATTGCTTTCTGTTTTGAAATTCTGATGGAGATTAAAATAAATGTAGTTTTCAATCATGATCGGCATTGCTTAAAATAGATTATATTCTGAGGCGTTGTGAATTATTTTGTATAATTGGGCAAAATGTAACAGGTAGGAATTAATTTTTATTTCCCTGTGGAAGGAGAATACAGGTTCGTAACCGGATGGAAGATTTATTAAGGGTGTGCTTAACTCTGCCTCGAGCAACCATCTGGTTTTCAGTACTTAGTTTAGAGCTGGGAGTTAATGTTGCCCATATTTGTCCAGCTAAATTGTTTTGCCTCGACCAGTTCAGATTAATTAACAATTGCACCACTGACCTCCCGTTAGGGTGAACAGTAGACTCGTCTTGTTATGAAAGAAGTCAGACACTCAAGCAAATAACTAGCTTTTGTAAGCATTGGAATCCTATTTGCAGTACTTAATTGAGTATACACGTAAGGGCTGGATGAAGTTAATTGACTGAAAAGTTTGAGACAATTGTGAAATGATCAATCAGTGACTGCTTTGTTTATAAATTGAGTCTGAAATAGATATAAATCAGTAAAATTAATTTACAATCAGACTACAAATTTGGGGATCTTGTGGCTTAGCGATAGTGTCACTATCTCTAAGCCAGAGGGCCTGGATTCAAGTCCCATTTGCTTAACAACTTGATTTAAAAATGTGTAGATTCCATAGATAGCTAATAAGTTAACAGCAATAGTTTTTGTTGTGTGTTGAATAGATTCATTGCTCACTGTTAGCAATGTTTCCAGAATCTGTACAATCACTTCCGCTCCAAACGGAATTTAATCCTGAAGAATGAGAGATGATGCATTTTGGGAGAACCAACAAGGCAAAGGAGTACACGTTGAATGGTAGGTTGGATCAGAGGAACCTTGATGTGCACTTCCATAGATCCTTGAAGGCAACAGGGCAGGTGAATAAGATGGTTAAGAAGGCATATGGGATACTGGCCTTTATTAGTCAAGGCATTAATTACAAGAGCATGGAGGCTCCTGTTGACTACTGTGTGCAGTTCTGGTCATAACACTATGAAAAGGATGAGATTGCACCGGAGAAGGTGCAGAGGACATTCACCAGGATGTTGTCGAGGCTGGAATAATTCACCTATGAAGAAAGACTGAGGTTATCTTCCTTTGATCAAAGGCGGCTCAGAGAGGTCTGATTGAGTTGTGCAGAGTTCTAAGAAGAATAGAAAGGGTAGACAGGGAAAAATGTTTTTCCCTTAGTCAAGCAGTCAGTAACTAGGGGCACAGTTTTAAGGTAAGGAGCAAGAGGTTTGGTGGGGATTTGAGGAACTATCTTTTCACCCAGAGGGTGATGGGTATCTGGAACCCACTGTATAAAAGGGTGTTAGAGGCAGGAACTATCAAGACCTTTAAGAAATATTGAGATGAGCCCTTGAAATGTCATAGTATACAAGGCTGTGGGCCAAGTGCTGGAAAATGGGATTAAAGTAAATAGGTGTATGATGACTGGTGCAGACACAACGGGATGAAGGGTATTTTTTGTGCTTTCAATGACTCTAAATTGAGCCGTCTTCATCTGCCTTGTACCCTCTGTATTTACAGTGGCCAATATACTAAATGTGTATAGCTTCTTCTGATCATGATGAATGTTAATTAGCCTTTCGAAAAATATTATCATATTAAAATTAGTAATCCTCACAATACTCTTAAATCATCACTTAGGTCTTGGTGCCCTGGAAGTGGAGTGAAGTTACTTACGCAGGTAGGTTTACCAGAGGATATTTTAACAGGTGAAGTGCGTCCAGAAGAATACAAGGAACTCTTTGAAGCAATGGAGCACTCCCAGGATTTCAGTCAAAGCTGGCTTTATGATGAGGTTTTAGAGAATATAAATTCTACAGTATCGCACATCTGAATGCATAACTTGGCGGGGGGGGAAAAGTTGTCCTGCTCCTCAGTCTCTGAGTGCTGTGTGAATGCTACCGAGATGCAACTGAATCCAAATCACTAGATACCTTCAAGTGTTTTTCTGTACTGCTAAAAGTCTGGTTCGTTATGAAATGACATTATGTACACTGTCAGTGAAGACTTCAGTCTTGATGTTGTAGATCCTACTCATCAATATAACCTGCTTATAAATGACAAGGAACATTAATCTTGACATTGGTCATTCGAATTCCTGCACAGAGATTCATTTGATAATTATGAAGCGAAGTTCAAACATGAAGAGAACATATTGTACAGTAATACAGATTGCAGCAATCGGTGTTGCATCAATGTGTCCAAATGCTGTATTTTATTCTATTTTATTTTTATTGAAATGTACTAATATGTAATGTAATCCTCATTAAATGCCCTTATTCAGCATTGAATTTTTTTCAAATTATTTCTGTTTGATTTTGTTTGGGACGGTATTCTTGATGTAGTACATGTTCACTTTATCATTCTGGAAGGTCAACAAGAAGATCATGACTGAGCTACATCCATTTTTATTTCAATTAGGGCCATTTTGTAGGGCAGTTATTCGCTAACCACATTGCACCACTATTATCCAGTAAACAGATTCAGCTCATTTGTCAAATAATGGCTAAATTCAAGTAGATCTGTTCCTGAAAATCTGAAGATTTCCATAGCATTCTCATATAGTTTTCAGTACATTCTTGAATATACTAATTTTGATCAACTGTTTCTTTTGATCGAACATGAGTTGTTCACAAATGATTTGAAGTTGAGTCTCTCTTCAGGTGTAGTCACCATGTTTTCAGCAAGGTAAACTCTAAGCTGCTGTCTATATTGAAATTCAAGGGTATGGAAATAACTGTCATCATGGTCCCAGGGACATCTAAATGTAAAGCAATAAACTCTGTCTGTGATTTATATCACATCTCTCTACTGTTTTCCGACGTTGTAATTCCACCCAACCACATTGAGTGGCAGTATCAGGTTCCACTCCACGTTGAATGATAGATGAATGTAGGCAAATAGGCAGTGACTTCAGGTCCTCAAGTTTTTTTTTTGTCAATTGCACTGTCTTGTTTGCTTTATTTTCAACGGAAAACCTCAAGTTCTATCATTTTCAATAAGTTCTGTCTTTTAAACACTGACACTAATGCGTGGGTGCCAATAAGATCTGGAGCTGTGCTCTCATGGAGTTTGATGTCAGTTGTGTTTCCTTTACTGAGTTGCTTTGGATTTACTGAGTGGAAGCAAAAGTAAGAGACTGAGGAAGGTTGTAAGTAGCAGGTGCTCTGGTGGAAAGTGCAACTGTATGTGAGCAGTATAGCAAACAAGAAGGATAGTTACAGCAACAGAGCATTTTGAGATAGAAATATTTTGCTTTCTATACAGTACTGTTCACAGATTATCATGAAATATTATATGTAATTATCATCTGAAAATTTTATTGGTAGCTTTCAAGTGAGAAATATATTGCAAAATAATTTTGGATATGCTGGCAATAATAGGAAACAAACCCATAGATTTTTGAAGGTGTTGTACTGAACTGGAAATATTAACTGTTTCTCCAAGGATGTTACCAGACATCCTCAGTTTCTTCAAGGATAAGAGATAAAAGGTACTGCAGATGCTGGAGAATCCGAGATAACAAGCATGGGGCTGGATGAACACAGCAGGTCAAGCAGCATCATAGGAGCAGGAAAACTTGACGTTTCGGGCCTAGACCCTTCATCAGAAATGGGGGAGGGGAAGAGGGTTCTGAAATAAATAGGGAGAGAGGGGGAGGCTGATAGAGGATGGATGGAGGAGAGGATAGGTGGAGAGGAGGCAGACAAGTCGAAGAGGGGGGGATGGAGCC
>JAHRHZ010000018.1:10415111-10426370 GCA_024137785.1 Ginglymostoma cirratum
GGAGGGTAACTTCTTCAGGGTAGGCATCCGTAGAAGAGGCTTCGCAGCATCTGCAGTACCTTTTTATCTCTGATACAATTTTAACCCTACTGCGAAGCCTCTTCTACGGATGCCTACCCTGAAGAAGTTACCCTCCTCCCTCCGGACAAACCTCAGGGAATCTCTCTCCCACTGCAACTCTCTCATCACCTCTTCGGCCTTGAAACTGCTCGACCACGTCCTGAAGCAAACCAGGTACCACAGCCACATCACCTTTCTTAGTACCTGCCTACAGAACCAGATCATCCCCAGTGGACTACAATCCACATTCAAGCCTTCCCAATTTGGCCCCAACCGTGACAATATCTACAGGGAGCAAAATCTCCCCTCCCCCCCCAATCGCATCCCAAAACCAGCCCAGCTCATCTCCACCTCCCTAACCTGTTTTTCCTCTCACCTCAAGCCACACCCCCATCTCCTAACATCATCCCACCCCCTTGACCTGTCCATCCTCCCTGGACTGACCTATCTCCTCCCTACCCCCCTACCTACACTCACCTTTACTGGCTCCATCCCCGCCTCTTTGACTTGTCTGCCTCCTCTCCACCTATCCTCTCCTCTATCCACCTCCCCCTCTCTCCCTATTTATTTCAGAACCCTCTTCCCCTCCCCCATTTCTGATGAAGGGTCTAGGCCCGAAACGTCAAGTTTTCCTGCTCCTATGATGCTGCTTGACCTGCTGTGTTCATCCAGCCCCATGCTTGTTATCTCAGTTTCCTCAACACTTTTTTTATTTCAGATCTCCAGATTCCAGAAAGTTGCTTTTAAACCCTTATATATATGTGTAAAAAATCAAGGAACAGACACTATCCCATATTAAAGCAATAAGAATTCTTGCACAACTTTGGAGTGCAGATGCAGAATAAAATCAATACTGATTTTAGTATGGGAATGTGCCAACAGAATGGAACTGAATGATTGCATGTTGACTGCTCCAGCTAATTCTTAATAAATTTAGTTTCAGTGCAGCAAATCGGCTGACAGGTTCAACTAAAACATCATTCATGCTATGTCATGGTGCTGTTCTATTAGTGATGTTTAATAGTGGATGCCAGAAAGCACTGGAATTTCTACTTAGAAACCATGGAATGGTAAATGATGCTTTGAGTAATCCAAATAACACTGCAGCTTGTTGGAAACTGAAATGTTGTCAGTTTTACTTTAACTGCAATACTTGTATAACAAATTGTTCAGATTTGAACAAAATGTAACATTCTCAAACTCATCTGTCTTTAACATTGGTTGCCACGTACTGTTAAGAACACATAGCTCTGTTTTCATGAGTGTATTTGCTAATACTTCCGGTTTTCAAAACTTTCTGTGAAACTAAAAAAAACACGAGTGTAACTTCAGCTTCTGAGTTGGAAAGCTCATGTGAATCCAGCAAAACAGTTTAATTCTCTGGCTAACTTAAAAATAGGTGACATATTACAGATGAACATTTCAAGGGAAAAGAAAAATAGGGTTTATGAATTAACACAGAATGCATGATAAAGTTTAACAGGATAGAAATTTAAATATCTCAAATGGAGGTTGTAAAACTGCTATGTTGGATTACAGAATGAATAGACACTGGTGACTAATGTAAAGAGATCACTTTTATTTATTGGTTAGTGGTGTGTTTCATTTCATTCAGCAAATTGCTCTGACAACATGCACTAATATTTTATCGTTACGTAAAGGGAAGGTGGATGATGAGGAACAATGCTGGCCCCCAAAAGAAAAAATGGGAATACTGTCAATGATGATGGGAAAATGGCAGACGTTGCATAATTACTTTATCTCAATATTTACAGTAGAAACAAAGGATAGTTTGTTTGAAGTCCTAAGGAAACTAATAGTGGATCAGGGACAGGGACTGAATAAAATGAATATCAGTAAAACAGCAGTAATAAAGAAAATTAATGGAATTATTGAATGACAGATCTCTAGGACCTGACGGTTTCTGTCCAAGGGTGTTAAAGGAAATCAGAGAGCACATTATTGACACCCTAACTACAATCTTTCGGAGTTCCCTAGATGCAGGAGTTTTCCTTCTGGATTGGAAAATTGCATATCACTCCGCTTTTGATGAAGGGCGAAAGAGGAAAACCAAGGAACTATAAACCAGTTAGCCTAATGTCTGTGGTGGAAAGATTGTTGAAGTTTATAATTAAGAATGGGGTAACGGAAATCTTTCAGTTAATTGGGAGAGCTAGCATGGATTCATGACCAGTAGATCATGCCTGACAAATTTCATTAAATGTTTTTGAATAGATGGTTAAGGGAGTAGACAGTGGCTGTCGATGTTGTTTATATGAATTTCCACAAAGCATTTGATAAAGTTCCACATATGAAACTAAGGTAGAAGCCCACGGAATTTATAAATTCATTCATGGGATGAAAGTGCCACTGGCTAGGCCAGCATTTATTGCCCAGAGGACAGTTAAGAGTCAACCACATTGTGGGTCTGGAGTCACATGTAGGCCAGACCAGGTAAGGATGCCAGTTTCCTTCCCTAAAGGGAGGGCATTAGTGAACCAGAAGATGGGGTTATTTTTACAATAATCAGTGATGGATTAGACTCATCATTAGACTCTTAATTTCAGGGGTTTTTTTTCTTGAATTCAAATTCTGCCTTGGCAGGATTTGAACCTGGGTCACTAGAACATTTACCTAGGTCTCTGGATTAACGGCGGAGTGATAATGCCACTAGGCCAATGCCTTCCCCTAAACTGAGCATAAAGTACTTACGTGGCGACGAATGTGATCAGCGGTGTCCCACAGAATCTACGTTAAGGCCTCAATTATTCACATTATTTATTAACAACGCAAATAATGAAGTAGAAAAACTCATTCAGATTTGCTGATGACATAGTTAAGCTGTATTGTAGACTGTGTAGGTAATAGTCTATCAATATCTCTTTGTAATTTTATGCTAAGTGAATGGGCAAAATTGTGCCAGACAGCTTCACTGTAAGCAAGTGTAAGAGATATAAATTTTGGATCGAGAAAGGATAGATCAGAGTACTTTCCGAATGGTATGAAGATAAATACAGTCCAAAGAGACTTGGTTCAGGTGCATAGATCTTTAAAATGCCATGAACAGGTGCAGAAAATAATCAAGAAAGCTCATGGTAGGCTGGCCTTTATAATCTAGAAAACTGGAGTACAAGGATGCAGAAATTATGCTGCAGTAATATAAAACCCCAGTTAGACGCCACTTGAAATACTGTGAACAAATCTGGGTACCACACCTTAGGAAGGATATAATAGCCTTGAAAGGAGTAAAATGTAGATTTACAAGAATGATAACTACACTTAAAGGATTAAGTTACAAAGAGAGATTATACTAATTGGCCTGTTTTCTCTAGAATTTAGAGGTTAAATGGTGATCTAATCGAAGTCTTCAAGGTATTAGCAAGAAAAGATACGTTAGATGAAGATTAACTATTTGCACTGGTTGACAATTCTAGAACTGGTAGTAAAATCTGAGAATTAAGGCCAGACAGTTCAGGACAAATGTGACAAAGCACTTCTACGCACAATGTGGTAAATGTTTAGAACAGTCTTTCATTAATAGCAGTGGACGTGGGATCATTTGTTAATTTTAAATCTGAGACATATAATTTTTTTATTAAGCAAAGGTACTAAGAGATATTGGCCAAAGGCAGGTATATGGACTTAGTCCACAGATCAGCTATTATCTGATTGAATGGCCTTCTCCTGTTGAGATGTAGTCCAGAGCAATGGATTGGGATGGTAGTCGTTTCAATGTTCTTGCCATCATGTGGTTGATCAGGAATCTCGCATGATCCTACTATCTGCTATTGTGTTGGAAGGAATCACAAGTTGATGCTCAACCTGTCTGATCATTTTATAAATGCATTTTCCTTGACCATCGTTGTGGGATGCGATCTGAATCCTGAGGTTCTTGCTCAGGCAGGAATGCTGCCCACTGTGCCACAGACTTCGCATTGTTGGGGAGAGAGTAGATATTCAGTTATAGCCTTAAATTTATGAGTGCCTTTTTGTTTCAATAACGTGCTTATATTTGTTTTCAACATGACTTTGGTCACTTGATCTGAATTTCTTACTGCTTGGTGTCTATCTCCCACATTTTCCAACCCTACAAAATACTCAAGTTATTCCAGTGTAATAAGAAATTTCACTTCCTAAGTTGCTGATTTGATTAAACAAAATAGAATCCACTGTATAATCCACATATTCTACCACGGTTTGTAAATAGTCAATATGTTTATATTGTGTCTTTAATACAGGGAAATGTCCCAAACACACTTACAGACGTGTAATCAATAGATTCTACTTACTGGTTTGGGGGGTGGTGCAGGTATATCCATGACTGCTGACGACCTCTAAATTGTCCTTGTGCTTTTTGAGACATAGAATCTTCTAAATTCGACAAAACTAATCTTACGAGCAGGATAGATGTATCCAAATGACGGTTCCCCCTCATCTCAGTGAATGGTGTATCATAAGGACTCCTCGATTCTCCTCTGAGGAGTAGTGATGTTGTACTGTGTTGTGGAATATGCCATATAAACTAGCTTCCCAAACACCTAGATAGCAAGACTCAATGACTTCAGGTTCTGACATGTTCTTTGATTCAGCCTGTGCGAGGTGAGTTTTCTATCTGCCTACCCCAAACTTTCATATTTAGTGTGGCAAGCTACCTCCTCCTCTAGCTCTCCTAATATCCAGTCGAGGTGTCTATGCATTGAGAAGCCTCAGGAATCATGTGGTGTACTGATTGTTGTTCTCCTGATTTTGCAATGCTCAAAGCTAAACCTGCAAGACCAGATTTTTTTTGTTTTACAGTCAAAAGTGATATGCTTTTAGATAAAGTCCAGGTAACATTTTTTTCACTAGATTTTCAACCAGTACACACACAATCTCCAAACGTCTTCTGGCTTGTGTACATTTTATTACAGCTAATTAATTAGCTCACAACATCTGTTGACTTGTTACCTTTAATTCCTGAAAAGCTAGCATCTTTTAAACAGAATTAAGTATGTACATTCTATCCCAAGCTGTCTACCAATAATGCCCCTTCATTTCTGTGTGATTTCTTGATTAAATGGATGCATAAGCTCCCACTTCCCTGAACCATATATAACCAAAATATACCAGATACACTCAGGTCATGAGTATCTTTTGTGGTCATCAAACAGTCCTCAAATTTAGGTAGTATCACAGTGATAGTGCTTCATCAGGATGTCATGTACAATTGTGAATGAACAGTTTTCATTTTAGGACTTCATCTTATGTGTAATATTCACTGAGAATGTGTAAAGGTAAAGGGGTGATCTCCTTCCATCACTTCTGGCAGCAAACAGCTTTGTATGTTCCAAGCTGGTATAGTTTACTTGCAAGACTCCTGAAATGAGTACTTGTCTGCGTTGCTATCTTCTGCCCCCTGTCTGACCTTTTCACCAGGAGTGGTATGAAAACTGGCTCACTGTTAACAGTTGTGTCACTTAATGTGACCAAGCTAATGGGGCTGCTGATCTGTGTTTACGACCATGGAATTATCTGCATGTAAACCTTGCAACTAGTTTTTATTTCACTATTTCCAGAAATCTGAACATTGCTAGCAAAGGCTTTCAAAATTCTGCCTTATCTTGGAACAAAATAACCATTCATCTGTAAGAAGTTCCATGAGTTTCTTAGGTTTGTGCCTGTAAAATCTAAGAATAATTCATTTTACATCATCATAACCACACCATGATCATACATGATTGACAGGGTTGACAAAGGAACACCATGCAACCCACAAATAAGTATCAGCATATTCTTGCCTTTTGTCTCCTTTCTGATAAGTTTGTGATGCTTGACACATATTACTGTATTCAACAATAAGGGGTTGACCACTTTGACCCGAAATTAGATACTTCTTCATTCAGATGGTTATGAATCTTTGGAATTCTATATGCCAGGAGGCTTATGAATGTTCGGTTGATAGGTCTATTCAGGACTGATTGACAGTTTCGTTTTAAGTCAGGGTTTGGGCAGGAATGTAGAGTTGAGGTAAATCACTGGCCATGATCTTAAGGAATAGCAGAATAAGCTCAAGAGATCATTATAGCCTGCTTCTGCTCCTGTTACCAAGTTATTTTCATTGTTTGTACAGCTGCTTTAATTATGTGACTAACTCTTTACTTGTTATCATAAACTGATCATGCCAAGAAACATTTTGTTTTTGAATGGCTTCAGTGTGTTCATGGAGTCTGGTGATGCTTTCAAAATTCCAGTTTCTCAAACTGAAACTGAATTGCATTAATAAATAGCAATGATGGATGTGGCAAACAAAAGAGATACCTGTGAAAATTCTGCATTTTCTGAAGAATATTTTACAGCAATCAATGAGAAAGATACAGGAG
This sequence comes from Ginglymostoma cirratum, assembly GCA_024137785.1. Lineage (NCBI taxonomy): Eukaryota > Metazoa > Chordata > Chondrichthyes > Orectolobiformes > Ginglymostomatidae > Ginglymostoma > Ginglymostoma cirratum. Next base: position 10,421,531 of record JAHRHZ010000018.1, read on the forward strand.
GGTGTTGTGTCCAGTAAAGTAGAATTAGTAGTCGATGTTGCATGGCTGTGGTTTTAAATGATCAATCAATGTGTATTACCACAGGCTGCTTATACCTCTACTTCATTTAGGTTCAAGCAGGGAGGTGGGGCATTCCTCCTGATAGATAGCTAAAAGTGACATTAGTGATCAGTCTCTGTTCATTTCTCATTGCAAAAGTTAAAACAGTGCAAGAAGTACAAATCTCCCTACACTCTCAGTCGCAAAAGTGGAGAATCAATTTGATGTGTGCTCCCATTAGAGGTCAATGGATCCTGGAGAAACAAAAATTACAAATTAAACTGGACAAACTGCAAAATATTACACTGTACGACATAGGATTGTGGCAATGATACTTCAACATTACCTTTAGCAGCATATTCTGATGAAGGCCAAGCACTTTTCTATGAAAATGAAGAGAAGAATTGTTGGGCATGTCAACCCAAGATTCGGTTGTGAATTTACTCACCATTAAGTGCACCAACATTTTTGTGGGTAAATTCTGGGATGGTGCATGTTTCTAGCAGATTTCTGTTTGGGGATAATATCATTGTAGTTTCCATCACAACTGAGGCTAAAGCTGCTGGTAGTTGGAATGGCATTAGAATTGGCAAATACTGGTACTAAGTATAACATCTTTACTTGGCCATATGCCATAATTTCTTCTTTACTGTTGGTCACCATCAGGAGTTCAAGAAGGCCCAACTCCTTGGGAAAGGCACTATCTTATCAAATAATTAATTCAAATTTTCCTGGTTTCCTTGATTTACCTTCAGGAAAACAGCAATGACGTTTTCTTATTACAATCTATAGTCTCAGCATATTCTCAGGATCTTGCAAAATTATTTCACAATAATTCCACAAGCTACTGACCCACCTAAGAGTTTTCCTTCTTCAAAATGAGATGCAAATATTTAGTTCCAAGATGGCTGTGCTGAGTTGGGAGATGCATTGTATCTCTTTGTGAATGTGAAGAATTGCATCCTCCCAGAGTGTAGCTTTCATTCAGTATGTGTTAAAGTTTTGGAATGAGTTTAAACTCATTGTTACTTTATGTTGTGTGTGAAGAGGTTGGAGCTAATTGTTATGCAACTATATATTTTGAGATATCACATTCACTGTTACACTGCAGTCATGTGCTGAGTAACAACATATCTGTCTACCAATCCATAAGTCGTATAGAGAGCCAAAAAAATGTTTGATGAACCTCCAGTGTTTTTGATTCCACAAATGTAATTATTTTGAATTGTTGGAACCAAAAGACTACCTACAGGTTTTTGACTCACTGGTAAAAATGCCATCAATTGGACTGAAGTGACACAAAAGCTGAAATAGACTGGATAGTACAATGGAAAAAAAGAAGTGATTGCATGATTTCTCAGAGCTTTGAGATATTTGAGGCTGATACTTCAGTACTTATTGAAAACCGTTTCATATCCAGACTTTTGTTGGGCTGATCGTAAAACTGGGCATGCTACTGATGTCACTGGTATAATCATGAATTAGTGCCACCTCTTCTAGAATTGGGACATCTTACACCGCAGTGCATTGTACCTCAGGCCTCTGGGCCTGAAGCTTTAGGTTTGAATCCTGCTTCAGGACTTGAAGTTTTAGTATATCTCCGACAGATGGTTAAGATCAGGAGGCTCTCCTGCTTAGCCTCGTTTGATGTAGAGTGTCACCGTCAAGTGGGGGTGATAGCCATGGAGACAGACCTAAAAGAGTTTAGGTATGGGGAACATCTAGGTACAATGATTGGTTAAAAATGCCCCGCATTAAAATAGTGGAGAAAAACATTGTTTATATAAAATTATTTGTCTTTTTTTGACAAAATGTCATGCGATATAGAAAGTTGAGGCAGGAGATGAATCTTAATCTTCTTGGGTGGCTGAACAACCTGAAACAACGGAAATCAATTTCTTACCTGAAGCGCCGAACACGACGACGAGCGACCAGCACGTGTAGGTCGGAGTCGCGCTGCTACTCTCTCTCTTCTCCGACAGAGGGGAGCATCGGTGGAGACAGCCTCCTCCCTTCGGTCTTCAGCCGGTTCCAACAACGGTGCTCAGGTGAGAACTCTTTGGCCGTTACCTTAACCAGGCAGTGAAGCGCGGGCTGGAGCTGACGCGCGCGTTCACTGCCTGGTTGATGACCCGGATGCTCAGTGCGTGAAAGAGAAGCGCCAGCTGTGGACCTCTCGAGCTCACTTGGTGGGGCGAGCAGAGGTGAGGAGTGCGCGCGCCCCCTTTTCCTTCCTCGCTAACGGCTTGGCGCTCGGGATGCGGCTCGCGCCGGCTCCGTCGGAGGGGAGGGCGGACTGAGCCAGAGGTGGCTGGGCGGGCGATGGATGCGGAGTGTAGGGGTTCGGCTGTCGTCGCTTCCACCATCACCGCGGGGTGAGTGCTCCCCCCTTCTCTTTTTTTTCTTTACAGTGAGTGACATTGCTCCTGTTATCAATTTTTTTTTGGAAGGGAGAAAAATGGACTCGAACATTACATTTTTACCTCCCCAGGGCTGGCCTTTGCGCAAGGACTTCAGTCAGTCTTCCGCCGACGGCCGATGTTCAACACTCTGCCTTTCTGTGTTTGTTGTGAATGTAGTCAGCGATAGGGTTAGGGTATATACCTAACCCTCTCGCTGAGGTAACCCTAACCCTATCGCTAATCTCTGATGTAATTCCTATAGCAACCGTGGTCCACCCGCTTATCCCCCTCCCACTTCCCTCACCCCTCCGTGGCCCGGAGCCGCTCGGTGCCGTTTATCAATGCAATTTTTATTTTTCTGCAAATATGGCTTAATTGAATCTGCCTGTGTATGTCTCCCCTTGTCGTACCGCCGTTCTTCGACTTCCCACCCGGTTAAACCCGATGCTACGGGTTTAAATCCCAAATCTTTCCCCTGTCAACACGATCATTCTTGGACTCGGAGTGCAAAAATTCAGGCTGACATTCCAGTGTGGTACTGAGGGCAGTGTTGCGCTTTTCAAGGCTGCGATTTGTCAGCGGAGGCCTTAGGCCGATGTTAGTGAATGTTGGCAGTGATCGAAAGAAGAGCAGAGATGTTATACCTGTGCCTGAGCCACCATTTATCCTTCGGTCAACGTACATCACAAAAAGAACAGACCACGATCACATGGATGTTTGTGGCAGATTGCTGTGCACAAATTAGCTGTTGTGTTTTTTGCATTGCATCAGTGACTACACGTCAAAGAAAACCCACTTCTTTGGCCCTTTTACCTAGTTTTCTAATCAACCTGTTCAGTGATGTTCTTACACACCTGGAGCAGGTGGGAGTTGACTCGGAGCATTATGTGAAGATAAGGTTTCCCCTCCCTCCCCCCGCTTAATTCTACACCACCCCGCATATCGTGTGGCAGCCTGCATGGGTTCTATCCCCTGGCTAAATAATTTTAATACAGCTGCTGGCCTTTTTTCTTCTCACTATTTGATTTAACAATTACAGCATTTAAGAGACATCTGGATGGGTATATGAATTAGGAAGTGTTTAGAGGGATATGGGCAAATGGGACTAGGTTAATTTAGGGTATCTGGTCAGCATGGATGAGTTGGACCGAAGGGTCTGTCTCCATGCTATACAGCTCTATAATAGTTTTTCTTCCCCCCACCCCTGCCAAAGATTTTTCTGTTTCAGTGCTATTTTATGTCCTGGATGTTGCTGTTGTAGCTTCTCACTTTCAGTAGTGTGCCAGGATATTTGTCCTATTCTGCCTATTGTCTAGGTAATAAAAGCAGCTTGTAAGTGTTATTCTGAAATCCCACATGTACTCTGGTGACAGAGTGCTGTTCAGTGTCCACTCTGTCTTGATACGTTGGTTGCTTATGATTTGTCTCACTGCATTCTGACATCCAATGCTGAATGAGTGGTATTTTCTTCCAGTTATATAATGGGAAAACTAATGTCACTGCAGTGACATAACAATAACATCAGTCACTCTGGGACAGTTTTGACTCCCATCGTGGCAGATGATGATGATAGGATTTAATAAAAATCTAAGATAAAAAGAAAGCTAACCTGATGGTGACAATGTAACCACTGTTGATTATTGTAAAGGCCCATCTGGTTCACTCATGTTCTTCAGGAAAAATATCTGCCATCCTTATCTGGTCTGACTTAAATGTTGCTCCAGACCCACAGAAATGTGATTGACTCTTAACTGCCCTCTGGGCAAATAAATACTGGCCTAGCCAATGACTCGCGCATCTCATGAATGAATTAAAGAAAAATGTCTTCAGCCCCCGTTTCATCAGAAAGGTCCGAAAGGCCCGAAACGTCAAGCTTTCCTGCTCCTATGATGCTGCTTGGCCTGCTGTGTTCATCCAGCTCCACACCTTGTTACCTCGGATTCTCCAGCATCTGCAGTACCTATTATCTCTGATACAATTATAGTGTGGTTCCTTTACAAATGCTTGCACCAGCCACTTTATGTACTGCATAAGAATTCTTAAACTGCTCAGAGTAACTTCGTATGCTTAAATTTTCCGTTTCCAGTTTGGGAAATATTCCTTGTTTTCTGTCAATGTGGGTTATTTTCTGAGAGAAGATACATTGTGTTCTTTGTCCTAGAATTGCAAGTAGATGAATATGGTACATTAACATTGACATTGACAAGAAGTTAGGTAATAGTTTCTGCCAGATCAAATCAGGAGGGGATAACAAGGTGTAGAGCTGGATGAACACAGCAGGCCAAGCAGCATCAGAGGAGCAGGAAGGCTGACGTTTCGGGCCTAGAAGGGTCTAGGCCCAAAACGCCAGCTTTCATACTCCTCTGATGCTGCTTGGCCTGCTGTGTTCATCCAGCTCT
>JAHRHZ010000018.1:10426770-10438890 GCA_024137785.1 Ginglymostoma cirratum
CAGCTCTACACCTTGTTATCTCAGATTCTCCAGCGTCTGCAGTTCCTACTGTCTCTCAAACCAGGAGAGGTTGTGTCTATTTATTGATGGCAGAAATGTCCAAAGTTAACCGTTCGTTCTGACACAGGATCCTATTTTGAAAACAAAACTACATGTTGTGGCTCTAATGTACAATACTGCAGGATAGTTTTAATAATTTAGATGTGTGTTCGTGATCTTAGTACGATTACAAGAAGTTGCTGACTGAAAGTCAGGCACAACATATTGCAAGAGTTATATGGCTGTTACTTTCAGACCTGATAGACTAATTCATAGAATTACAGAATCCCTACAGAGTGGAAACAGGTCACTTGGTCTGTTGAGTCTGCACTGACCCTTCGAAGAGCATTCCACCAACAAACATACTCCAGTCTCTATCTCTGCATTTCCCCATGACTAATCCTCCTAACCTCCACATTCCTGGGCACTGTGGGCAATTTCCCACAGCCAATCTCCCTTACCTGCACGTCTTTGGACTGTGGGAGGAAACCAGAGCATCTGGAGGAAACCCAAGCAGGCAGTCACCCGAGGTTGGAATAGAACCCAGAACCCTGGTGCTGTGAGGTAGCAGTGCTAACTACTGAGCAACTGCACAGCCTCCCAGCATTTATACCAGCATTTTTGATTTCTTAACCAGGGAGCCAAATTTTAAGATTTAAGCGTGAATATTCTCTGAAACATTGTTAAACAAGTGTAGGTGCAAGGAGTCTGGCTCTGTGTTTTAGATTGCTCATTTAGAGCTGTTTACATTTAACACCATAAACCTATTGGGGCCTGAAATCTCATTGAACATCACAAAATTCACTTTAAGGTTGTTTACTGTTGTAATTGAGCAGGTTGGTGCAATTTTGTTGCGACCATTTCCTCTCTCAAACTTCAGGGCACTCCCACTGCCCAACCTTCAAATGTGTGGCCTTGTCCAGTGCTGCACTGCTGCCTGTCTTCTGCAGAAAGAGGCCCCACTCATTAGGCACCAGACTGCCTGCTGAAGTCACTATTGTCATGCACGCACAAACCATCCAGTCCCAGTGCAGCTGCTGCCAAACAGCATTTCTCCAAGAAGTTGCACAGTTCACCACTAATGGAAATAAAGTACCTTGACGTGAGACCTCCACCCACCTACGCATGCACATACCTCCCATTGGCTGTAACTGAGTTTGGCAGTCTCCACCACCACTTCCTATAACAGCGGCTGGAATAGCCAGCAGGCAATGCAGGGACCAAGAAACTAAATCTGGACCAGCATGGCCATCACCCTCAAATTCCAGCTTCGTCGAGACCCTGGGTACACACCATGATGTGCTACAAAAACCTTGTGTTCCCAGCCCCCACTCGAGCTTGGCTAAGAAAAACCACTAAGCCCAGCCTCAACTGATATCTGGAATTGCCAAGGCTGTAGAGTCAGTAAAGAGCAGCAGCCCTGTTGAGGCAGTAGGATGTTACTTGGGTCTCCAGAAAGAACCCCAGACAGCCTGACACTCAGTCAGTATCAGGTAGAGGGGCAAAATAACTCTTATGACTGTCACACATTAGAACAAATCTCAGGGCAAGTAGAGATAGAGATACCCTTCACCACAAGGAGCAAGAATCATGCTAGCTTGTTACAGGCAGATCTTTCCCGCCTGGTTGGCATGTATGAAGCTGGATCATCTGAGATTAGACTTGTCACATTCCAAATGGTTCAGAATGGTTAGAATCAAGAGGTAACCAGAATATATGGAGAAATTTCACATGTTCTGTTGTAAATTAAGGTATTCCTGATCTAGCTCCATATCCGTGGTTGCCCCCTTCCCATCTCCCCAAAATGATCAAAATTAGGTTGAGGTAATCAGTAGGCTGCCCATGGAAGAAAGTTTAACATGGTACAGATTGAACATAAATATAGCGCAAGTCACTTCTGTACACTTGTAAAGATACTTGTGTGATGGTGCTCACTGCTGAGCTTAAAGAAAGCTGCCAGCAAAGATCCTGGTGAGCTCTGTGACATATGTTTCACCTTTTCCAACATTTAATTTTATTCTGAAGCCAGCTATGGAGGATCTCTATTGTCAACAGCGATGCCATCATCCAGTTGAAGCACCCAACACCCAATCATATTGAAGAATTGTACAGACAGCAAACCAGATAGTAAGGGGCAATTTTTGGCATTTGCTTTTTATAGTCTGCAGTAATGGAAATAAAAATTGGGATGTGCTCATGAGATTAGCGTAACATCTGAAATAACACACTTTGGAAAAAAAATGTAAAATTTGTGGTTTTGTCACTGTGTATTGGAGAAATTTGGCATTCACAAACATAAAATTAATTGTTTGGATTTAAAAATGTTGTTAATAGTATTAGCAGTTTAGTATGTGGTTTGAAAACTCCGTTGTACTGCCCTCAACAAAAAGCATAACATTCTCGAGGGATTTTACAGCGAGATTAGAATCCTAAAAAGTGGAAGTTTGTGTCAGTTTTATGATTTTGTATTTGATCTCTCTGAAGATTTTAATGCGCCCTATGGAGGAGGAGATGATCGCTGAAACCCAAGCCTGGTTTCTTTGTTTAGTTGTGCGCAGCGCTACCAATTTTACAGGGTAATACCACTAAAAGCTGATTGGTTCTAAAGTCACTGAAACAGAAAGTCTAGAATATGTACTTAAATAGATCAATTAATGTTGATGTGGTATTGTAATTCCTTTTGAAATCATGTTGACTGTTGAACCTCTGCTATAATAAATCCAATTACCTTTTGAAGTCTAGTAATAGGTTTTCATCTGAAACAAAATTTTGTTTGGTCAAGTTTGTAGCGTCACAATTCTATACATGAAATAAAACAAGTTGGTCTTAATTAAAAGTAACTCGGAGATAGTAGGAACTGCCGATGCCGGAGAATCTGAGATAACAAGGTGTAGAGCTGGATGAACACAGCAGGCCAAGCAGCATCAGAGGAGCAGGAAAGCTGACGTTTCGGGTCTGACATTTCTGAAGAAGGGTCCAGCCCAAAACGTCAGCTTTCCTGCTCCTCTGATGCTGCTTGGCCTGCTGTATTCATCCAGCTCTACATCTTGTTATCTCAATTAAAAGTAAGTTGCTTTATGAAGTAAAGGGGCACTTACGCACAACTGAGCAAGAGAAATTAGTGATAGTAACTGGCAGCAACTTGTTCCTTTTTTCTCTCTGCTATTTTAATGAAAGCATGATCTCATGTTAAATGATGAGCTTAAGTTAATATAAACCATAAAAATAATAGACCAATGAGTGCCTTTGTGAAGTGACTAATAATTGTTTCTGCTCCTAAGTTTTATTCTCCATTTGAAAATTGCATTTTCCAGGAATCGTACCCTAAAGTAACTGAATTTGTCCTTGCATGGCAATTATTCATGTTAGTTTTGCATTCTTTACAAAGTGTGGGTTTATGAAATGTTTTCAGTGCAGCTACAAACTTCATTTTCATATTGTAAATCTCACTGAAATACTTTGTCAGAAGTTGATTTTCCTTTTCGAAATATACGTACTTCTCTACACACTTTGTAGTGTGGGCGGCACGGTGGCTCAGTGGTTAGCACTGCAGCCTCACAGCGCCAGAGACCTGGGTACGATTCCAGCCTCAGGTAACTGTCTGTGTGGAGTTTGCACATTCTCCCCGTGTCTGCGTGGGTTTCCTCCGGGTGCTCCGGTTTCCTCCCACAGTCCAAAGATGTGCAGGCGAGGTGGATTGGCCATGCTAAATTGCCCGTAAGTGTTCAGGGGTGTGTGGGTTACAGGGGGATGGGTCTGGGTGGGATGCTCCAAGGGTCGGTGTGGACTTGTTAGGCCAAAGGGCCTGTTTCCACACTGTAGGGATTCTAATAGTGTTTACTGCAGATTGTATTGCCAGGTCTCTCAAATTTAGTGCTTTCTAAAGTAGTAATTTTGTAAACAGTCACTTGAGGGGAATGAGAGAGGTTTACTTCATTCAAAGCAAATTATTCCAAGGTTTTAGAGGGCTGATAGTTTGTGTTGCAATCACAATAATACTTTAGAACAACAAAACATCTTCTAACCATCTGTTCCAATAACTGTAAAGGTTTGAAATAACTGAAGGTCTTTTGACCATCAAGCTCGATCCATTGAGAGTGTATGTATAATTATTCTATCAGGGACGTTCTTCCCACTGTCAACTGATTCACTGCTTTAACTGCTTTTTATAGGCATCGGGGCTGCTGGGAGATGGAAGGGTCTCATTCAATTGGTGACAATTCTGAATTAAGGGCCAGTTTTCTGAGGTCTGCAAACTCTGTTTTTAACTGGGCCATCTTGTGCCTTGTTTTATTGAATTTGGCAAGCTTACTTCAGGATTGCTGTTCGCTGCACGAGAAAAAGGCACTATGAGAAACTTAGTCTTAAAACAACTTTTGAAAGATGTTATCTCCCGAGAATAAAAACTAGCAGCACTGCTAATATCTATAGTACATTTTCAATTACTTAATCAGCTTTAGCAGAGACTTTAGAGTTTATGTAATTTTGTACTTTTTAATTCTTTCCATGTCAAAGGCATACCCAACCCTTTATGGTGGTTTGCTTGTCATTGTTAAGTAGTTGATTGCAAAATGAATACCTGTCCTCCAGGATAATCTTTGAGAGGAAATAAAAGCAGATCTTAATCGTTGATAGAGAAACGGAAAATAAAATACCACAGCAGATAAGGCAAAACATGACTGTTTCCACCACCTATAATCTCAGGTGATTCCTTTGAGTGTGTGGCATTACAAATTCAACAGCTGGAGCATGACTTGTTGGGTGTAACATTTTCCAAAAGCCATCAGCTGTATTTTAAAATTTAATTACAATCACTTTTTTTCATCAATTCATTATCTCCAATCCTTAAATGCATTGTTTTGTTTTCCTTGTGGTACATTCGAACCTCTATTTTATAAAATGAAAGAACTTGTACTTCTGTAGCACCTTTGAGTTCAAAGTACGTCCCATTCTCTTTTCAGCCCTTAAGTTAATGTTAAATTCACCTAATTAGTGATTTTAAGGTAAAGGTGGCAACAAATTTACACTCTAATGAGATAAATATGTCATGGAGTCCTTTGCCCATTAAAAAGGCTGTATGGAACTTGAAAGATGGCATGTCTGATGTAACAATATAAAATATGTTTTCAAATTGTTATTCCTTTCAATGCTTAATTATGCCCACAGATGGTAGTCAACATTATTTATTTATTCATTCTTGGGTTGGGGGTTGAACCACATATATACATAAGACTTGAAAGTGCTTCTGTTGATCCAAGCTTACGCTAGTTTTTTTTGTCATCTTGAGTAAGAACCATTGGATGGATATTCCAGTGTTTTGCAGGGCTCAGTTTTCCTGTTGCACCATTGATCATTATGAGTGCTTTAGCTCTCACTTTCTTTTTTTTTTAAATTCACTCGTGAGACATTGTCACTGGCTTGGTGACCATTTATTGCCCATCCGTAATTTGCCCTTGAAGGTAATGAGCTGCCTTCCTGTACCGCTACAGTCCACGTGCTGTAGACAGACGCACCGTGCTTAGAGAAGGAATTCCAAGATTTTGACGTGGCAGTTTTGAAGGAATAGTGATGCATTTCCAAGTTGGGATGGTGAGTGGCTTGGAGGAGAACCTGCAGGTGGTGATGTTCCCACATATCTGCTGCTCTAGTCCTTCCATACGGTAGTGGTTGAGGGCTTGGAAGGAGTTATCTCGCTGCAGTGTTCTTAGCCTCTGACCTGCTTTTGTAGTCAATCTATTTATATGGTTAACCTAATTCAGTTTCTGGTTAATGCTAATCTCCAGGATGTTGATTATGGGGAATTTAGCGATGGCACCTCTTAAATGTCAAAGGACGATGGTTAGATTGCCTCTTATTAAAGATGCATATTGCTTGGTATTTGTATGGCATGAGTGTTACTTACCACTTGCCAGCCCAAGCCTGGATATTGTCCAGGTCTTGCTGTCCTTGGACATGGATTGCTTCAGTGTATGAAGAGTTGCAAATGGTGCTGAACATTGTGCAGTCATCAGCGAATGTCTGCATTTCTGACCTTACGATGGAGAGAAGATCATTGAAGCAGCTGAAGATGGCTGGGACTTGGGTATAATCCTGAGGAAATCGTGCAGTGATGTACTGGAGCTGAGATGGCTGATCTCCAACAGCTGCAACCATCCTCCTGTGTGCCAGGTATGACTCAAATCAGCTGAGAGTATCGTTGATTCCAGTTTCGCTGGGACTCCCTGATGCCATACTCGGTCAAATGCAGCCTTGATGTCAAAGGCTGTCACTTACCTCGCCTCTGGAATTTGGGTCTTTTGTCCATACTTGAACCAAGGCTGTCATGAATTCAGCAGCTGGGCGGTCCCGGCAGAACCTAAACTGGGTGCTACTGGGCACATTATTGCTGTGCAGGTGTTGCTTGATAGAGCTGTTGATGACACCTTCCATCACTTTATTAATGATCAGAAGTAGACCGATGGGTGTAGTAATTGGTTGGTTGGATTTGGCCTGGTGTTCAGGTCATAGCTAGGCAATTTTACACATTGTTGGGCAGATGCCAGTGTTGTAGCCAAGGTACTGGAACACTGCTACCTACAGGACAATTTTTGGAGCTCAAGTCTTCAGTTCTATTGCTGGATTGCTGTCAGGGCCCTTAGCATTTGCAGTATCTGGTGCCCCACCCATTTTGTGATACCATGTGGAATGAGTCAAATTGGTTCAAGACTGATGTCTGTGATACTGGAGACCTGTTGAGGAGGCTGAGGTGGATCGTCCACTTGGAGACGATAAGGACTTCAAATGCTGGAAGCCAGAGTCTATAGGTTTGAGGCTGGAAAAGCACAGCAGGTCAGACAGCAGGAAAACCAACACGTCAGGCTTGAAACCCTTTGTCAGGACTGGGGAGGGGGAGGGGAGCCCAAAAATAAATAGAGGGGGTGAGGTGGTGATAGGTGGGTGCAAGTAGTGGTTATTGCAATTTGTCTATGGGAAGGGTGCAGCTGATAGGTGAATAGGAAGATGGACAGGTTAGATATGGCCAGGGAGGTGAGGGGGAGGGCTGGACATGGGATAAGGCTGGGGGTGGAGGGATCTTGAAGCTGGTGAAGTCATTGTTGAGACCATTGGGCAGTAATCTCCCAAAGCGAAATATCAGGTCCACTCGGCAGTTCTGACTGATTGAAACATAAGATTGTTCCGAATGTTTCGAACAGTTCCCCAGCATTGAGGATAGCGGTACTGTCGGAGCCAACCTCCTGAGTTGTTGAAATTGTCAACCACCATTCACAACAGGATGTGGCAGGACTGCAGAGCTTACATCTGATCTTTGTTGTGGGATTGCTTAGCTCTGTCTATCACTTGCTGCTCTTGGTGTTTGGCTTGCTGGTAGTCCTGCTTTGTCGCTTCACCAGGTTGATACCTAATTTTTAGGTATGCTTGGCGCTGCTACTGGTATGCTGTCTTGCACTCTTCATTGAACCGAGGTTGGTCCCTTGGCTTGATGGTCATGGTAGAGTATGGGGCGATGTAGGGACGTGAGGTTGCAGTTTGTGTTTGTGTGGTTTTGTAGCAGCTGATGCATTCATGAGATGCCCTGGGCCCAGTCTTGAGTTGCTAGATCTGTTCAAAGTCTATCCCATTTAACACAATGATATAGTGTCGCACGACATGATGTATAGTTTTCTCTGTGTGAAGGTGGGACTTTGTCTCCACAAGGATTGTGTGGTGGTCGCTCTGACTGATGCTGCCATGGGAATGCGCACCTGCGGCAGGCACATTGTTGAGGATGAGGTCAAATATGTTATTCTCTCTTTGTTCCTTCACCACCTCTAGACTGGTCTAGCAGTAATATCCTTTTAGGGCTCAACCAGCTTGATTAGTGGTGCTGCTGCCAAACCACTCTTCATGGTGGACATTGAAATCCCTCACCCAGAGTACCCTCTGCATCCTTGGCACCCTCAGTGCTTCCTCCAACTGTTGTTAAACATGAATCCATCAGTGGAAGGAGGATGGTATGCAGGAGGTTTCCTTACCCATGTTTGACCTGATGCCATGCAACTTGATGTTGAGGACTCTCAAGGCAACTCCCTCCCAATCATTCACCACTGTATTGCCACCTGTGCCAGGCCTGCCTGCCAGTGGCCAGGTCGTATCTGGTGATGGTGGTATCTGAGATTTTATAAGGTATGTTTCCATGTGTATGACTGAGTCAGGCTGTTGCTTGACTAGTCTGTGAGACAGATATCCTAATTTTGACATGTACTCCCTGATCTTAGTAAGAAAGACTTCAAATGGTCAACAATGCTGTTTTTGCCATTGTCTTTTCTGGTGCCTAGGTTGATGCTAGGTGGTTTGTCTTTTTGTTTTCTTTTGGGGCCGTTAAGAGTCAATGATCTTGCTGTGGGTCTGGAATTATGTCTAAACCAAATCCAGTAGGATGGTTGTTTCCTTCTTGTGAGGACATTAGTGAACCAGATGGGTTTTGCCAACAGTTGACAATGCCTTCATGGCCATCGTTAGATTCTTGATTTCAAATTTTTTATTGAATTAAATTCCACCATCTGCCATGATAGAATTTGAACCAGGTCACCAGAACACTGCCTGGATCTCTGGATTAAGAATCTAGTGATAATTTCTCCCAAGTGGTATTGGTGTGAAGATCCATATTTAATCAAATGTACTAATTTTTGGGGGAATAGTAGTATTTGGGTGACTCCATGGAATTGTTTAAAATGTGGTTGATGAGTAGGAGGTTAGAGACCAATGCAAAATTATAGGTGCAGTTTAAATCTACTGCAGTTTGAGAGAGTATTTCTGCTTTTCCTGGAGGTGTGGATAATGTATTGAGTACTAGGAATCAAATCATACTTGGATCATTTCAAAGGAAAATATAGGGCCAATTTTATTAGATTCCTGATTCTTTGCATTTCGAGACACCGTGTATGATTTTAGACCCAACAGTTTGGAGCATGAAGCATTTTTCACAAAAAAAAATCTTCTGTTTTGCTAGTGTAGAGCATCATAAACAATTCGAGATGGGCTAATCTTAAGGTGCAAAGTTATGCAGTTGTAATATCATGCTTGTTGTTTTATCTTTGTGCAAAAGTGCTATTGTGATAAACCCAAAATACTTGGCTACCTTCCTTACCCTTTCTACAAATGTACTTGTTCCAGTTCACAGTTAGCAACGGTGAACTGATTACTTTCCCGGTCTCATGCCTCTACTTGTTGCAATAAAATTTTAATTTACAAATGGAGAAAATAGTGCCAATTTTTTAAAAATATATGTCAGATGTATACAGCACAGTACCTGAAAGAAGTCAGCCAGGTCCTTGAATTCAGGAAAAAATATTATTCATAGATTCTCCCAAATGCTGTTCTGTAGCTGAAGTAACTTTCCACGTAATCTGAGGGAATTGGGATTTCTTCAGTGCCAACTTTTTATGGTATTGGAATTTCTGTTTAATTGGGTCACTGATGAATGGAGACTTGACTGTCCGCCATGACAGCCCATGGTATATCCTCTTCACGTTCATGTGACTCCAGAAATTTGGCATTATCTTCCATCTACTCCATGATGGCATGCTAGCCATGACACCATCAACAGTACCACCATTGATCCAATCTCAGTGAACACTGGGCTCAAACAAGATGTGTGAACCACTCCACCTTCCTCATTGCAAGGCTGGACCTTGCATCCAGCAAATTATTCTGGTGTAGAGATAATTTAACAATGAAGCAGGACAATGTCAATCGACACTGCCTCCAGTCCAAAACTGAAATTACTTCATCTTTGATCATTGAGTGACCGTGTATGTGAGAATATGGGCCTTTCCCCTAAACATCAAAAGTCCTCTCAGTCCCTACTTCCCATATGTTTGAGTCTTTGCCTTGATGAAGTCCGTAGATCTGTAGTGGTCCATGTGAGACAAAGTGTATTTCAGAACCAGAGACAAAAGTTATGATTTTCCAGATAGCAAAGATGCAATGCTCTGAAATGATTTTGGAGTCTTGGGTAACTAACCACAGGCAACTCAAAACAGAAGAGTGTGGGTGACATGTTACTGAACATGTTTTAAGAATAAAATTGATTTCTTGAGGCTAAAGGTATCAAGTGGATTGGGGAGAGTACGGTATTGAGATAGAGGATCAGCCGTGATCATATTGAATGACAGACGGGCTTGATGAGCAGCAGTGGCCTTTCCTTCTCCTAGTTTCTGTTTCTATCCCTGAACAGCTGAAGAAATCAAACATCTTCACTGATCCTGGGAGTCCTTGGCTTGTGACTGACGCAATGGAGAAAGTTAATTCAGGAAAGCAATGAATACGTTGAAGGACTTCAGAAATGCAGAATGGTGAGGTTAAGGCCTTGCATCTTTGACTCTGGTAACCATAAAGGCTTATAGAGTATCCTCCTGAAATTTCTGTCCCTGGAAATGTATTGCCAGTGATCAATAATGATTTGCAAGCTGTGATCCTCACTGATGGATCCTATCACAAACCCTATCTGAGTGAAGATCATTGGAGGTCTCAAAACATTTTGCAGCCAGCAGAGACCTTCCAAAATGTTGTTACTGTTGTAATGCAGGATAGATTCTGAGGAAACTTTTTTTTTTTTTGTTCAATCATGGGATGTGGGCAACGCTGAATAGGCCAGCGTTTATTGCCCATCTATAATGCTCTTGAGAAGATGGTTTGCCTCCATGCTTGTTCCCCGTACTCGTGTAAACATTAATGTTTATCATAATTCTGGTAACAAGTTGTTTTAAAATTGAGTTGTTTTTGTTACTTTGTGGTAGTAAATGTCATAGCCATGCTATAATGAAACATAAAATTGAATTTTCCCATTTACAGATCGTGTGTTGTTGTGTAAGATTCATGGCATCCAGTCTGCCATGACTTTGAACAACTTTTCTCATGCAATCTTCCACTCTTCGCCTTATCTAATTAGGCAACTAGGCTCATGGGTGCAGTCTCAGGAATATGACTGTTTTCATGGCTGGAAATGCCTAACCTACCCCTAGAACTTTCTGGCTTGCATGCTTCCAGCGCACACGTTTAAAGCTCAGCTATGTGCCATTTCAAATGCAGCCCACCAGGAACTGCGGTGTTTGACTGTTATTACTACAAATGTTATCCAGAGGTAAAGAATAATTGCTCTCCATTTTGGACAGCATCCTGGAGATTTTGACAGATGACGGTGTGGAAAACAGGGCTGTGCTTTTCTTATTTTAGTCAACCACCACAGTACTCTTGCCACTGACCACAGCTAGCCTGAACATTAACTGCACCCTTGGTGGAAAGGAACACCCAGCAATGTTGAACAAATGTCACTGATCTTTTGCACTCCCCAAGTTAAATGCCATCATCTTCTGTCCAATATCTCTCTTGCATGGAACCAACACTCACAGTAACTGCCACCACATACCTCTCATCAAGGCTTATGGACTACAAGTCTCAGTATTGCGTGCAACATGTCTGTTTAGTGGCTCTCACCCTCCTCCCAAATTGCTAACCTTCATGTCCTCTTTGCTTCCTACTCAATTACTGGGTACACCTCACATCTCTCATTCTCGTACATCACCACTAGCAGCATATCCATCTATTTCCATCATAGTCCTTCCCCCTCAATCTCATTGTAGAAAATGTTGGCCCAATTCCTGTAATGATTGCTCAACAGCACCCCAATAGACTGACCTGTAGTTCCGGGCAGCTTGCAGTTGACCTGCAGGACTAACTGTGGCCCAGCCCTTGGACTGAAAGGACACAGATCCTCAGATTCTGGTGGGACCAGATCCCTGTCTGCTTGTGTGTAAATTGTACAAACCCCTTGGCTGACTGTGGTCTCCCTTCATCTAGAGGACTTCTCCCATTTGACTTTCACACTGTCCTTGAAACATAGAGTATGTTGTTTGCTAAGCTCATGGCAGATGCTGCAGGTCTGACGTTGCTGTGGCATGGTGCCACACATTGACATGTTCACCTTCTTGATAGTTTAGTGCTCCCCACTGTCATAAGCTGCCTATCTCCCCTCCACTGAACCTAGCAATCTGTAAGGTGTGTGTGTGTGTGTGTGTGTGTGTGTGTGTGTGTGTGTGTGTG
>JAHRHZ010000018.1:10443123-10484079 GCA_024137785.1 Ginglymostoma cirratum
CCCATAACCTGTGATTCCCTTACTAATCAAGAACCTATCTGTTTCTGTCTCAAAAATATTCAATAACTTGGTCTCCACAGCCTTCTGTGGCAATGAGTTTCACAGATGCACCACCTTTTGGCTGAAGAAATTCATCCTTATCTCGCTTCTTAAAAAGTTGTTCTTTCACTTACGAGACCTCCCCTTTGGATTCTAGTCTCTCCTACTAGTGGAAGCATATTCTCCATGCCCACTCTATCCAGGCCTTTCAACGTTCTGTAATTTTCAATCAGATCTCCCTTAATCCTTCTAAACTTCATTGTGCACAGACCCAGAATCCTCAACTGCTGCTCATATGACAAGGCATTCATTCTTATGATCATTGTTGTAAATCTCCTTCAGACCCTCTCCAATGCCAGCGCATCCATCCTTAGATATGGAACCCAAAACTGCTCTCGGTATTCCAAATGCAGTCTGACTGGAGCCTCATACAGCCTCAATAGTACATCCTGCTCTTGTATTCTAGTCTTAGAACATAGAACATTACAGTGCAGTACAGGCCTTTCGGCCCTCAATGTTGCGCCGACCTGTGAAACCAATCTGAAGCCCCTCTAACCAACACTATTCCGTTATCATCCATATGTTTATCCAATGACCATTTAATTGCCCTTAAAGTTGGCGAGTCTACTACTGTTGCAGGCAGGGCATTCCACGCCTTTACTACTTTCTGAGTAAAGAACCTACCTCTGACATCTGTCCTATATCCATCACCCCTCAATTTAAAGCTATGACCCCTCATGCTAGCCGTCATCATCCTAGGAAAAAGGCTCTCACTGTCCACCCTATCTAATCCTCTGATCATCTTGTATGTCTCTATTAAGTCACCTCTTAACCTTCTTCTCTCGAACGAAAACAGCCTCAAGTCCCTCAGCCTTTCCTCATTAGACCTTCCCTCCATACCAGGCAACATCCTGGTAAATCTCCTCTGCACCCTTTCCAATGCTTCCACATCCTTCCTATAATGCGGCGACCAGAACTGTACGCAATACTCGAAGTGTGGCCGCACCAGAGTTTTGTACAGCTGCAACATGACCTCACGGCTCCGAAACTCAATCCCTCTATCAATAAAACCTAATACACCGTACGCCTTCCTAACAGCCCTGTCAACCTGGGTGGCAACTTTCAGTTGCCAGACTGCAGTTGCCATCTATGCACATGGACACCGAGATCTCTCTGCTCGTCCACACTACCAAGAATCTTACCGTTAGCCCTGTACTCTGTATTCCTGTTACTCCTTCCAAAGTGAATCACCTCACACTTTTCTGCATTAAACTCCATTTTCCACCTCTCAGCCCAGCTCTGCAGCTTATCTATGTCCCTCTGTAACCTGCAACATCCTTTCGCACTATCCACAACTCCACCGACTTTAGTGTCATCCACAAATTTACTAAACCATCCTTTGTCTTCCTAACTGCCAAATGAATGTGCATGTTAACCTTAAGAGAATCCTGAGCTACGGTTCCGAAGTCCCTTTCTGCGTCACATTTCCAAAGCCTTTCCCCATTTAGAAAATAATCTACACCTCTATTCTTTCTACCAAAGTGCTTAACCTCACACTTTCCCACATTTTATTCCATCTGCTACTTCTTTGCTTAATCTCCTAGCCTGTCCAAGTCCTTCTGCAGCTTCCCAACTTCCTTAAACATTAACTCTTGCTCCACCTATCTTTGTAATACGCTTATCATGAAATATTCCTAAGTGCTTCACAGGAGTGTTGATGAATAAATATTGTACCAAGCCACATAATGAAATAGGAGTAGCTGACCTAAAAGTCATAGAAGTAAGCACAGAAGAAGCATTTTTAATTGAGGAGAGAGGTGAAGATATTCAGGGAGGAAACTCTAGAGCTTTAGGACTGTGACATCTGAAGGTAAAACATTTAAATTTGGGGGTATGCAACTGATCGGATTTGGAATACAGTTATTGGGGGTTTGTAGGTCGTAAAGTCATAGTCTTGGACTTGTACAGCATGAAAACAGACCCGTCGTTCTAACTTGTCCATGCTGACCAGGTATTCTACATTAATCTAGTCCCTTTTGCCAGCATTTGGCTCATATCCCTCTTAAACCCCTCCTATTCATATACCCATCCAGGTGCCTTTTAAATGTTGTAATTGTACCTGCTTCTACCACTTCCTCTGGCAGTTCATTCCATACATGCACCATCCTCTGCGTGACAAAGTTGTCCATTAGGCCCCTTTTAAATCTTTCCCCACTCACCTGAAACCTATGCCCTCTAGTTTTGGAAGCCCCTACCCTGGGGAAAGACCTTGACCATTCACCCATCCACGTCCCTCGTGATTTCATAAGTGTCTGTAAGGTAATCCCTTATCCTCTGTGCTCTAGGTGTGGAGAACATTGTAATGTTATGGAGGATTGACGTTTTGCAGAGATTTGTGAACAAGATGAGCACTTTAAAACTCAACAGTTGCTCAACTGTGAGCCAGTAGAGGTCAGTGAGAATAGCAGTGATGTTTCAACAAGACTAAGTGTAAGCTAGAATATTGGTAGTGTTGTTTTGGTTGAGCTGATATTTGTGTATATGGAGGATGGGAGACTAGTTACCAATGTGTTGTAATATTCATCATTGGGTGATGGCTCAGTTGACTGGACAGCTGGTTTGTGATGCAGAGGGGTGCCAACGGCATGGGTTCAAAACAGTGGTTGAGGTCACTATGATGGGCCCACCTTCTCAACTTCTCCCCTCGCCTGAAGCATGGTGACTGTCAGGTTAAACTGACCACCTGACAGTCACCATGCCCCTAATGAACGAACAGCCTTGTGGTCTCCGGGATGATGGCAACTTTACGTTACCTGCAGTAAAGACTAGAGCTCGTGAAGGCCTAGGTGAGGTTTTCTGTGAGCAATGAGATGAGGCAGGAGTGCAATTGGATGAGGTAGACAGTTTTAGTGGTGTGAGGAAATGACCATAAGTTTATCTCTGAGTGAAATACAACATCACATTTGTGAATAGTCTGATTCAGGCTGAGACCGCTCTTATAGTTTAACTTTTCTGAAGATAATTCACTAAAGCTTGAGCTCTAATCCCAAAGGTGAAGAGTGTGCTAATGCTACATAACTACAGTTGGGTATAGTTTTTGATCGGTGCTGTTTTCCTTTTGTCTGCTAAATTTTTCTATTTTCATTTACATGAGTTACGTAATATATTTCAACTTCTTTTGTGTTTACAGGAACCTTGGACGAAGCCACAGAAGATTCTTCAGAGTTTTTATGTACGTCACAGAACACCATTTTAAATGACAAACGTTCTGAATCGGAAGTAAACTGTCAGCGAGTCGACAAGAAAAGACTTCTTCAGACTCTGCTGAACTGCATTCAGAGCGAAACAGAGTTAAATGATTCCTATAGACTGCCATACTATCTTCATCAGGTACAATCAATTCTACCTTTTTCCAACACCACTACCATCCCTCCCTCCCCGAGTAGATTTTGAATAAGAATATTTTACTAATCGGCACATTCACTTGCTCAACTTAAAATGTTACAGCTTAAGTTTCTGAAAATGAAAGAGAAGTCTAAAGAAGTATTTATGGTTGAAAAATAATGCATTAATGAAAGATACATGAAATTGAACAATGTGAGATGCTTTTCCATGACATTAATGCTGAATAACAAAAAATAAATTCTACTTCATTAATTTTGCTTCAAATTCCTTTCCAAGATTCTTACTAATTCACAGCTGTGGTTCGAAGCACCGTATTCATTTCCATGTATTGTGGCAGCAACAGTGTTTCAATATTAAGTATCGAATTTGCTGTCTTCTGGATGGGAGGATCGTCAGTGCTTTAGCTGTTCTCCTGTTTCCAGTAAACATTTGAGATCCCACATTGCTAGTTAAATCGGAAAAGGTTTTGTCACAAGGTAATGATGCTCATTTAATGAGCCAGTGGAAGCATGATGGGTCAAATGGCCTCATTTTGCACCATAATATAGTGATCTTGTGTGACATATCATTCAACACCCAGCCTTTAGAAAACTGCCTGCAAACACACTCATTGATCCTTATTCTGTAGGGAGTCTCACTTGCTTGCAGGAGGCACAGGGTAACTGGTTCACGTTTAGAATGTCTCTGACTTTTTTGATAGCACCCATGGCTTATAACAACTGGTGAGGGAAAATAAACAGGCTTTCTTCAGCTTGAGATTTTTTGTTTTTAAACTGTTCAGTATATAGCTCTTTCATTTCCAGAAGTCTGATGGCTTCTGACCCATGAGCTGGTTAGCTACCTGGGAACTAAGCACACAGTTCTTGATAGACAGGAGGTCTTTGTCGTTGATAACAGGTCACCGGACCTCAAACCAATCAGCTGCGTGTTGCCAGCTGAAACTCCTTTCATGCACAGCCCTTGGGTTCAGCTTGTTTGCCACTAGCACCCCCCCAAAAAAAAATCAAAGCTATGGAAAAATAAGATATGTTCTTTGGAGAGGGTGTTCACACACATAGATAGGAGGCACAGTTGAGGTGTTAAATGAGTACTTTGCATTCGTCTTTGCACACGAGGTAGGTGCTGCCCAGGTCATGGCGACAGAGGAGGGAACTGAATCACCAGAAGGGTTTAAAATTGATGAAGAGGAAGTATGTTGATGATTAAAGTTGGTAAGACACTGAACTAGATGAGATGCAACCAAAGATTTGAAGGGCGTGAGAGTAGAAGTTGCAGAGGCTTTGATAACTACCTTTCAATCTTCTCTGGACTTGGGTGGCAGCTGAAGACTGTAGATCTTTGTTTCAAAAATATGTGAAGGTAACCCAGCAATTACAGGCCTTTTCAGTTGAAGGGAAATGAATGGACACGAGTATCTGAAATCTCTTGAAAGCTGCAGTGATAGACTATTAAAACTATATATATGTTAAGGTAGTTTCTGATGAAGGGTTTAGGCCCGAAACGTCAAGTTTTCCTGCTCCTATGATGCTGCTTGACCTGCTGTGTTCATCCAGCCCCATGCTTGTTATCTCTATATGTTAAGGTATTTGTGATGTACTAACTAATTGAAGCCACCTTCTTAATCAAAATGAGAAATGTCTAAGTAATGGATTCCTCCTCTGTATTTTTCTTCTTGGCAGCTTTTGTTTAAATGTGCATCTTTTGGAAAAAAATATATATTTTCAATCTACATAATCATTGTAATTCACTGCAGTGTTTAACTATATGGAGTTCACTCTTAAGACTGGTCCATGCAATGCAATACTTTATAATCCAGCTTCTTATCATAGAACTGTACAGGACAAAATTGTGGCGATCTGTCTGTCACATTGATGTTATTTTCTTATTTTCAGATCGCAGAACTCTATTTTGATGAAGGAGAATGTATCCTTTTCAAGCAATTTATGACTCCTTGCACATTTACATTTGATTTTATTTACCCTCAGATAATCGATGCAAGTGGCAGTTTGTGCAAATCTAGATCTGAAAAGCATTGCAAGACACCAAAGGGGGCCATCATAAGTGAACTTTACCCTGTCCTCATTCTATATTAATTGTTGAAAGTGCATATATAGTGGTCAGTATTGGGAACCCTTTTTTTAGCCAACCTGTGGGTTTAAGGCCACTTGAAACCCAAATTTACCTGAAAGAAGCAGTTTGTAGAGTTTTTGTGGCTTTAATTAACCAGTTTCACAGTCATAGGCTACATTGAAACTGGGCCAGCAATATCAATATCCTGGCTATAAGCAATGCAAAGACTCAGGTACTCTGCATGCGGCTCATTTCTTGATTTCTCACAGTCTCCGAACCATTTAAATGCTTGCAACAGAAGTGTGATATGGTTGCAGTAACACTCTGAAAGCTCCACGCTGCAGGGGGTAAGGCAATTTACTTTTATTTTGTTTTGGAATCGTTGCATTACTGACAAGGCCAGCACTTGTTGTCTATCCTTAATTGCCTTGGGAAGGCTTGAGCCACTGCAATCCAATGAAGGTTGTAGGAGTTCCAAGTCAGGATCATTTTTTTTAAAAAAAGGAAATATTTGGCTAAAATGAATGTTGTGTCCATTACAGGCAAAATCAGGAGTATTTATAATAGAGTATAGAGAAATGGCAGAGAAGCTAAGTGATTACTTTGTGTCTGTTTTCATTGAGGAAGATGCAAGAAATTGCCATACATTAGAGATCGAAGTGATCCAGGAGAATGAGGAGTTGAAGGAAATTAGTATTAGTAAGGTAGTTCTGGAGAAATTAATGGGGCTGAAAGTTGGTAAGTTCATTGGATCTGCTTTTCTACATCCTACAGTGTTGAATGAGGTGGTTTTAGAGATCGTCGATACATTGGTGATCATCTTGCAAAATTCAATCGATTCTGGAATTATTCCTGTGTATTAGAAGCTACCATATGTCAGGCCACTATTTAAAAAAAGGCAATCAGAAAGAAAACAGGAAACTGCAGATTTCTTGACTTCACATAAGTAGTAGGAAAAATGCAAAAATCTGTTATAAAAGATGTGATCACCGAAGTGTACCATGCAGAAGGAGGTCATTGGGCTCATTTTGGTTGCAGCAGCTCTTTAAATGAGCATCATTACCTGCTGCTAATTTTGTGCCTTTTCCCCATTTTCCCCTTTGCACATTTATTCCAATTATTTCTATTTCTGTTGAAATAATTATCCATAATCATTGAGTATCCTTTTGAGTATTTCAGATGAACTTTTCTCCTCCACACCTCCAGGCAATGCATTGCACACTCTATTCACAGGGTGAATATTTTCTGTCTTATCACATTTGCTCCTTTTGCAAACCACATCATGCCTGTGCCCTCTCGATCTTGATGCTTTTACAAGTGGGAACAGTTTTTCTCCATCTATGCCCCCTAGTCCTAGTTTCACCTGCTAGTGGAAACAACCTCCCTGCCTCCACCTTATCTACTTCTTTCATAATCTTATATGTTTCTATAAGATCTCCCCATATTCTTCTGAATTCCAATGAGTAGAATCCCAGTCTACTCCGTCTCTCCTCATAATCCAACCCTCTCAACTCTAGAATCAACCGAGTGAATCTCCTCTGCACCCCCTCCAGTGCTAGTATATCCCTTCTCAAGTAAGGAGACCAAAACTGCACGCAGTACTCCAGGTGTGGCCTCACCAGGACCCTATACAGCTGCAGCATAGCCTCCCTGTTCTTGAACTCCATCCCTTGAGCAATGGCAGGCAAAATTCCATTTGCCTTTTTTAATCACCTGCTGCACCTGCAATCCCACTTTCAGCGATTCATGCACAAGGACACCCAAGTCCCTTTGCACAGCAGCGTGCTGCAATTTTTTAACGTTTAAAACATAATCCATTTTCCTATTATTCCTACCAAAATGGATGACCTCACACTTATCAACATTGTACTCCATCTGCCAGACCTTTGCCCACTCACTTAGACTATCTGTATCCCTCTGCAGACTTTCAATGCCTTCTGCACACTTTGCTGTACCACTCATCTTAGTGTCATCTGCAAATTTTGACACACCACACTTTGTCCCCAACTCCAAATCATCTATGTAAATTGTAAACAATTGCGGTCCCAACACTGATCCCTGAGGCGCACCACTAGCCACTGACCACCAACCAGAAAAACACCCGTTTACCCTTACTCTTTGTTTTCTACTAGTCAACCAATCCTCTATCCATGCCAATACGTTACTTGTAATACCATGCAACTTTATCTTATGTAGCAGCCTTTGGTGTGGTACCTTGTCAAATGCCTTCTGGAAATCCAGATACACCACATCCACAGGTTCCCCATTGTCCACCATGCAAGTAATGTCCTCAAAGAATTCCACCAAATTAGTTAAACATGACCTACCCTTCATGAACCCATGCTGGGTGTTCCCAGTGGGACAGTTTATATCCAGATGTCTTGCTATTTCTTCCTTAATGATAGATTCAAGCATTTTCCCCACTACCGAAGTTAAGCTAACTGGCATATAGTTACCTGCTTTTTGTCTACTTCCTTTTTTAAACAGTGGTGTCAAATGCTGGCCAGGCCAGCAATGTCCTGATACCGTGAATGAATTTTTTAAAAAAAGGTCAGGATGTGTGGCAGAAAATAAACGGGAGATAGTGCCTTCTTCACGTACTTTTTCTATCATAATAATCATGGAGGACTTCAACATGCAGGTGGACTGTGAAAATCAGGTTGGTGGATCTGAAGAAAAGGAACCTGTGGAATGTTTATGGGATGATATTTTTGGAGCAGCTTATGGTAGAGCCCATTAGGGCGCAGACAATTCTGGATTTGGTGATTATATAATGATTAGATGACTTGATTTAGGGAGCTTAAGGTGAAGGAACCCCTAAGGAGCAGTCACCATAATGTGATAGAATTCAACCTGCAGTTGGAGAGGGAGAAGCTGGAATCAGATGTAACAGTATTAAAATTGAGTAAAAGTAACTATAAAGAAATGAGGGAATAGCTGGCCAGAGTAGATTGGAAGGGGAACCTACTAATGAGGACAATGGAGCAGCAATAGCAAGAGTTCCTGCGGAAGGGAGGTGCAGCAGAAATTCATCCCAAGAAAGAAGGAACATGCTAAAGGAAGGACAAGGCAACTGTGGCTGACAAGGGAAGTCAAAGACAGCATAAAGGCAGAAGTAAAGGTAAGCAAGTGATGAATATTAGTGGGAAACCTTCTAAAAACAGAGGATAATTAAAAAAGCAATATGGGGGAATGAAGATCATATATTACCGTAAGTTAGCTAGTGTTATAATAGAAGATTGCAAGAGTTTTTTTAAAGATCTTTAAAAGATAAGAGAGAGGCAGGAATGGACATTGGACTGCTTGAAAATGAGGCTGGAGAGGTAGTAATGGGGAACAAAGAAATGGCAGAGGAACTGAATAGGTACTCCGCATCGGTTACATCAACATTAGTGGAAGACAGCAACAGCGTACCAGAACTTCAAGTGTCAAGGAGGCAAAGGTAAGTGTAGTGGCCATCACTAAAGAAAAGGTACTAGAGAAGCTAAATGGACTGAAGGTGGATAAATTACCCAGACTAGACAGACTAAGGGTTCTGAAGGAGACAGCTGAGGAGATTGTAGAAACATCAGTGAGGGTTTGAGAGGATGGAAAATGGCTAATGTCACACCCCTGTTTAAGAAGAGAGGGAGGCAGAAGACAGGAAACTTTAGGCTGGCTAGCCTGACATTGGTCATTGGTGAGATTTTAGCGTTCATTATTAAGGATGAGGACTTGGAAGTGCATGGTAAAATAGTGCTAAGTCTGTGCTACTTTGTCAAGGGGAGGTCATGCCTAAGAAATGTGTTAGAATTCTTTGAGGAGGTAATGAGCAAATTAGACAAAGGGAAAGCCCATGGATATGATCTGTTTGGATTTCCAGAAGGTCTTTGACAAGGTACTACATGAAGGCTGATAAGAGAGATGATACCTATGATGCTGGGGCAAGGTACTGGAGTGGGTAGAGAATCAGCTGACTGGCAGAAGCCTGAGGTAGGGATAAACGAGTCTTTTTCAGGATTACATCTGGTGACTAGTGTCTGTATTGGGGCCACAACTATACACTTACATTAATGATCTGAAAAAAGGAGCTGAGGCCATTGTTGCTAGGTTCTCGGATGACACAAGATAGGTAAAGGGATAGATAGTGTTGAGGAAATGGAGAGGCTGCAGAAGGACTTGGACAGGCTAGGAGAGTAGGCGAAAAAAGTGGCAGATAGAATACAATGTGGGAAAGTGTGAGGATATGCTCTTTGGTATGAAGAATAGAGGCATAGATTATTTTCTAAACTGAGAAGGGCTTTGGAAATCTGAAGCACAATGGGACTTCGGAGCCCTAGGTCAGGATCCTCTTAAGTTTAACATGCAGGTTCATTTGGCATTAGGGAGATAAATGCAGTGTTAGCATTTGTTTCAAGAGGGTTAGAATACAAGAGCAACAATATACTATTGAGGCTGCATAAGGCTCTAGTCAGACTGCATTTGGAATGCTGTGTGCAGTTTTGTGCCCCATATCTAAGGAGGGATATGTTGGCATTGGATGGTATCCAGAAGAGGTTTACAAAAATGATTCTGGGATGAAGAGCTTGTCATACAAAGAATGATTGAGGACTCTGGGTGTTTCCTGGATGGAGTTTAGAAGATTGAGGGGAAATCAGATTGAAACGTATAGAACACAGAGGCCTGGATACAGCAGACGTGAAGATGTTTCCACTAGTAGGCACAGCCTTAGAACGAAGGGACAACCATTTAGAACTGAGATGAGGAATTTCTTCAGCCAGAGGGTGGTTAATCTGTCATGGAAAGCTGTGGCAGCCAAGTCATTGATTTTATGTAAGTCAGAGATTGGTTCTTGATTTGTTGGGAATCAACGGTTACAAGGAAAAGGGGGGTAGAATGAGGTTGAGAAACATTTAATCATGACTGAACAGTGGAGCAGACTCAGTGGGTCGAATGCCTAATTCTGCTCCTATGTCTTGTGGTCTGAGGTCTAACAAACGGCTTATACCTCCTTGCTCTTCTACTCTTCCTTTATTAATAAAGCCAAGGATGCAGTAGCTTTATTAACCCTGCCACTTTCACTGTTCTGTATACAAATACACCCAGGTCCCTCCGCCCCTTTAGAATCATACCCCTTTTTTTATGTTGTCTTTCCATGTTCTTCCTATCAAAATGCACGATCTCCCAATTCTCTGCTTTAAACCCCATCTGCCATCTCTGTCAGTGTTCCTTGGAGTTCTGCACTGTCCTCCTGTCAGTTTATATGCTTCCAAGCTTTGTGTCATCTGCAGACTTTGAAGTTGTCCCCTGTGCACCAAGGTCTAGATCATTAATATCTATCAGGAAAAACAAGGGTCACAGTACCAATCCTTCAAGAACTCCACAGCAAACCTTCCTCCAGCCTGAAAAATATCCATTGACCAGTACTGTCTCTTTCCTATCTCTTGGCCAACTTTGTTACCAGGTTGCTCCTATTCCTCTTGTTCAAAACTTGAGAGAATACAATGAGAGATGCTCTCATTGAAACCTACAAAGTACTTGAATGGATTGATGTAGGTGTGATGGTTCTCCTGTTTGGGAGAACCGGGGGCACAATTTAAAAATGAAGTTGGGGGTGGGGGAGTGACACTTTGTGCTGAGATGAGGAGAAATTCTATCTTGATTGGATGATTGTGAATCCTTGGCTTTCTTTACACCCAAAACGCAAGAAGTTCAGTACTAAAGTATGTTTAAGGCAGAGACTGATATATTTCTGATTACCGATTGCGTAAAGGGTTATGTGAGTAGTGTGTACATCAGTGATCTACATCTTCCCCTTTCAAGTCTGATGTGTGGTACTATATCAAATGCCTTCTGGAAGTCCATGTACACCACATCAGTGTTACCCACATAGAGCCTTTATGTTAGATCTTCAAAACTCCAAATTAATTAAACATGATTACCCCATTCGAAATCCATACTGACTCTTCTAGTCAATGCACTTTTTTCCATGTGTTGACTAATTTTATCCCAGACAATTGTTTCTCAAAGCTTTCCCACCATTGAACCTAAATTGACTGGTCTGTAATTGCTGGGCTTATCTTTACAATCTTCTTAGACAATGTTGTATTGTTTGTGATCTTCCAGTCTTCTAGCGCACAATATTCCAGATTCAGTCTCACCAAGGCCCTGTATAAGTGCAATAGGACATCCCTACTTCTGAACTCAAATCTCCTTGCAATGAGTGTTAACCTACTGTTTGCATTTCTAATTGTTTGCTGCATCTGCTAGTCTGTTTGTATCGATTGGTGTACAAGAACACAGAGATCCCAATACACATCCACATTTCCCAATGTGTCCCCTTTTTAAATAATCAAACTTTCACGCTGAAATGTATAACTTCACATTTAGCCACATTGTCCTCCATATGCCTTGGGTTTGCCTATTACTCATCCTTGAAACGTCCTTGTATTCTCCTCACCCCACACAATCCTGCTCAGTTTTGTGTCATCATAAACTTGGAAATGTTGCATTTGATTCCCGCATCCAGATAATTATATACAACATGAACAGTTGGCGGTTGAACACTGTAGAACCCTACTAGTTACTGCTTGTGACTTAGAAAAAGACCAGTTAATTTCCACTCTCTTTATGCAATCAGTCAACTAATTCTCAATCCATGCCAATATATCACCCCTTATCTCACATGCTTTAATTTTGCCCACTGACCTGTTCTGAGGGACATTATCAAAAGCCACTTTGAAATCCGAATACACCAATTCCATTGCATGTCCTTTTTATATTCTTCTGGTTACGTTGTCAAAATAAAACTCCAGTAGATTTGTTAAGAATGATTTGTTCTTCATAAACTCATGCTAGCATTGTCCAATCCCGTTAATGTTTTCCAAATGTTCTGTTAATATATACTTTTTAATAGATTCTAGTATTTTCCCCACTACTAATGTGACACTAACTGGTCTGTATTTTCTGTTATTTCTCTCTCTCTTTTTAAATAGTGGGATTACATTTGCCACCCTGTCAACTGTAGGAACTGCTCCAGAATTGCGATAAAACTTCGCAAGGTGACCACCAATGCTTCAATTTGTTTTCGGGGCCACTTCCTTCACTACTCTGGAATGTAGATTGTCAGGCCATGGTGATTTGTCAGCCTTTAATCCCTGTAATTTACCTAGCACTGTTTTCTTGCGAATACTGATTTCTTTCAGTTCCACCCTCTCATTCGGCCCTTGGTTTCCTAACACATCTAGGAGGATATTTGTGCATCTCTCTGAGAAGACAGAACAAACTGTGTTCAATTTTCATGCCATTTCTTTGTTTCCCATTATAATTTCCTCTGTTTCTGACTGTAAAGGACCTGTATTTGTCTTGATTAATCTGCTCTGTGAGGAGTGATTGGGCAGCCTAGGATTATATTCTCTCAAATTTTGAATAATGAGAGGTACTCTCATTGAAACCTACAAAATGCTAAGAGGGATAGAACAGATAGACACAGGTGTGCTGTTTCTCCTGGTTAGGAGTCTCGAACCAGAGGGGACAATTTAAAAATGGTGGGTGAAGTCACTTTGTACTGAGATGAGGAGAAATTCTATTTTGATTGCAGGATTATGAATCTTTGGATTTCTTTACGCCCAAAAGTCAAGAAGTTCAGTCTTGGAGAGTGTTTATGGTAGAGATTGATAGATTTCTGATTATCAGTTGCATAAAGGTTATGGGAATAATGTCGATTAAAAGGCATTGAAGTGTTAGATCAGCCATAATCGTATTAAATGACAGAACAGGGTTGACAGGCTGAATGTCTTTCCCCTGGTTCTGTGTGTGTAGCTAGGAAGGAAATTTCATGTTTCCATCCATCTAATACCCTCATCCTCAGTTCAAGAAGTTGAGAATGCACTAGAGAAGGAAGCTTGAGGTGTTGCAGTGCATCTTTTGTGCTGATTGTGCCTCCAAACAGTGCAGAGTTTTCCTTGATTCCCATTGACTTCAATTTTGGTCAGGTTCATTGGTACCATATTTGATCAAATGTTGTTTTATTTTCATGCGCAATATCACTGAATTGCTTCACCTCTGAATGAGGTTAGTGCCTACTAATGTGGCTGCTATATGTATAATCTATAACATGCACTGCAGTAGCTCAAGGCTTAACGATACCTCCACTGTCAAGAACTGGATCAGCACTAAGATGGGGATCTGGCAACCTCCAAGTCGGGCACATTTGCTCATGCGTTGCCATTGCTAATTGTCATAAAATGTTACTTTAAACTTTGTTTCCTAATATCGAGACTTGAACTAATTTTCTTTTACCTTTTTGTGTAACGTCAGAACATTGTTCATGTTACCTGACATCGACATTCCCCTCCAAAGAAAAATAACATTTTTGGTAACACCTCAGAATCCCTCTGCTATTAAGTGCATTTTGTTTTATTTATGTACTTTGCTATAAGAACTAGCAGTGTTTTACAGTTAATTTGATATATGAACAGTATGATTTTCCTTTACTGTATATCCAGATGGAAAAGCAATACAGTTTATTCAGCTGGAAAAGGTATACCATCAAAAATTTCTGGCAAACCTTGCTGCTATTCAGGAGGAATGGGGTACGTACAGAATATATATACATAATGAACACCAGTATGAAGTATGGGCTGAATTTTCCCAGTCCCTGTTGAGATTCTCAACATTGAGGGATGAAAAGGTCTGATTTTCCATAAAAGGTTTTAACATCAAGATGAGAATCTTGCTAGTGAGTGGCAAAAGGGCCTATTTGCATGCATTAACAACTCACTATTACTTATTCTCACCGCCTTTAAATGCAATTTACTTTTTCTCCCAAGCTGCCAAGAGAAACCAGATGATAGTTCCTGACATGAAAGACAGAATGGGTACCTGCAGTGCAACTCACTGCTTGCTCTTCTAGGCCTTCATCTTAGCCAACAGTCTCCAGTATCTCCAGGCACACTTCGTAAATAACAACCATCTGCATTCATTGGACACAGACCAGGCCCTCAGCATATTGTCACAGCACATCTCCCACTTGGGTGGAATACAGATTTCCGTTTCACCAATGCCTTTCATTCGTACAGGGACAGGAATGCATCTCAGACATTGGAGCAGGATGTATCTTGGGGCTCATTGTTGCTTTCAGAGCATTCATTCACTCCTGGCCTATTTGTACGCTCAGAGCATCTCTTCCCTGTCTTGTTTATTTGTGCTTTGCCACCTCCATTTAGAGCTGACAAGTTCACAGTACTTCTGTCTTGTTTTGCTTTTTAGCACATAGACAAAACCAGGTAGTTTGTCACTGTCATCCATAACTGTGATGAGGAGGGATTTCTTCATTTAGGGGGTTGTGAAACTCATTGCTACAGAAGGCTGTGGAGGCTAAGTCATTAAGTGTCTTTGGGACGGACATTGATTCTTGGTTAGTGAAGGGACCAACACAGGAGAATGGTGTTGAGAAACATATCAGTCATGATCCAGTGATGGTGCACACTCGAGAGGCCAAATGGCCTAATCCTTATCTAGTGGTTTATCAATGGTTGTTTAAGGGCATGAACATGTTGCTGTACAGCATGGTCCTCGATTAACATCACATCTTCAACATGTGCTCACAGCTTACACAGAACACACTTTGACTGTGCTTCAAGCAAATGGCCATGTCTGAAGTCTAAGAGGAGTACTTCTCGGTCAAGGAAAGGGGGATTGTTGTCAGTCAGGGGGTACCACCGCATTCAGAATAGAGTAGTTTCCAGTCTCAATCCAGGTTTAGACATGGTCAGATGGCTGCTTGGGACAATCACTAGTTCTGTATCTGGGCCACAGTTAGTCCTGAAGAGTGACAAGATGTTGCAGAGCACTGAATGTTGGGGAAACAGAGGCACACCCTTACATAGGGTTCGAACATAGGGTTCAAACTATATGCTTCATTCTTGTAGCTGCAGTTACAGACAGGCCATGATGTAAAGTAGCAATACATTTTCAAAATGTGATTTTCTATTTCTGATGAGACTTTTCTTTCTCATTTCCCTCTCACTGTGTGTGTAGATGAAGGGCTATTTGTGTTCATTAAGTATGGTGCCAGTGGCAAAAATCCCTCAAAATCACAGTGGGCACTTCTACCACTAATAAATGCAAGATTGTGCAGGAGTGACACTGCAGAGGTGTGGTTCATACATAATGAACTGAGCAGCAGGGAATTGTGAGATAATTTGCTCAAGCTCCTGGAGGAAAAGCCTCCACTTAAGCACCTGAAATTGAAAGCCAATATTTGGTAAAATTCAGCCCTTTGTTGTTAATATTCTTCGCAATTCAAAAATCTGCTAGCAGCAAATCTCCAAAAGTTTAGTATTTGTAAATTTTGGATTGGATTACAACATTCAACAGTTTAGTTTTAGTGTTACTTTTACAGTTTTATTTTTATAGTTTTTATTTCCTTTTACTGGGTTTCAGTAATGCTGGCCCAGATGAATGTTATGTAAAGCTTAAGGTAAAAGAGTCCCTTGTATTCTCCATTGTATAACTGAGAGTATTGTTGTGGATGCAGCAATTAACTATTTTACTTATAATGAAATTAAGTGGAGAGGAGGATTTTGTGTTGCAAAAATATTCCAATCATTTCATGCCTGAGTTTCAGGTGATTTCTGTCCTCGAACTGTCATCATTGACCTATTTTGTTAGAGGATTCCACCAGGACTATTGTGTTAAGTATACAGAGTTACTGCAGTGAAAAAAAGGTAGTTTTGAGGAAAGAGCCGGGAGTGGGAGTAATTTAATTAGCTCTTCTAAAGAGCTGGCACTAAGAGTTGGATATCTTCCTGAGCTATTGATGAATTAATAGAGAAATTAAGTTTAACCAGCAGAATCTGAGTTTTGACCCCAATGTGCACAATTCTGACTGCCATTTTAGAAGACTGTAGAATATGTTTTGAATATTTCTAAAGAAGTTAGAACTAACAAGGGACTGATCGTTTGTTGAAGATAGATGAGAATGTGGACTTAAGACTACTATTAGATTAGCCATGATCTTATCAAATGAGGGAAGGACATTTGAGGGGCTGAATGGCCTACTCTTGCTCCTCAATTTGTATGTTAGTACTTGAAAGGTGAAATGTTTTGAAGAATGGTACTAGAATATAGGGGTTGTTCATATTGGCACAGGTGAGATAGGTCTGGTCTCCCTTTTTCCTGTGAAGACTAGGCTGAAATATGGTTGTTTGAAATCTTAAGATTATGAAAGGTTAAAGACAAAAATGAAACACAGGATCTGATGGACATCTGAAACAAGTCAAATCCTGTAATTACTAAAGTCAGGGAAAATCTGTGCGCAAACAAAATTCATATTTCATGTCTGTGACTGTATCAAAACGTAGAGAATATGTTTCCACTTGTGGGGGAAGCCATAACTGGTGTTAAGAAATAGGAGATGGTAATCCAGTAACAAATGCAGATGAAATTTGTTATTTCAGAGATTGGTCAGAACTTTTAACTCCCTCCCAAAAAGATTAGTTAAGGTCACTAGCGTAGGTATGTTTCAGAAAATGTAAGTATATAAGATTAAGTAGGTTCACATGGAGCATAAACACTGGCTTGAACCTGTTGGGCCAAATGTCTGTTTCTATGCTTGGCCTTCTCTGGATTCTTTGTTGAAGAATACAGTGAGCAGTTGAATTGCATTACACAAATAGGTGATTTTTTTTTTTTAAAGTATAGGAAGCTACTGTCCAAATTGTCAGTTTGAATGAGATTGTTACATATAGACTTTTATTAAGCAAGGTGGTGAAAGGTTATCAGGAGTAGGCCGGTTTGTGGACATGGTTACAGTCACATCAGCCATGATTATCTAGAATGTCAGAGTAGGCTAAAAGGGCTGAATGGCCTACTGCCTGAATTTGTATTCTTTGGATAGAACACTTAAAGCATTACTAGTAAGGATGTCCAGGTGCAGTTTCTTAATTTTTATTTTTGCTGACTTAAACTGTCTAGGCAATGAAAAATAATATTTATTTTCTTATAACATTTTGATGTTCATCACAAGCCTATACCCTTGCCTACTCTGTATTTTTCTCAACTCTTCAGATTTTAGAGTTTTGAATCTGTATGTACTGTGGGAAGTACTATACAGATGGGAGAGTTATGACATATATGCAGTCCTGAATTGAGAGTTTTGATGAAAATCATTGCAAAGCCGTTGGGTTTCTTTTCATTCTGATTTATCCGAAGTAGAAGGGATTAGTTTGATGAATACCTTCTCAGGAATTCATGGTCTTTTGTTTGCAAAAAAAAAAATTATGACCTGTTTTTCCTGTCTCGTGAACAACCCCACAGTGTTTCCAGTATTATGAACGTGACCCTTTTGTTTATTTTCATACGATTCCCTATCTTGCCAATTTGTGGTGACTTTCCAGTTTGGTTGTTCTTTTCATTTGTTTAATATTATGACGTACCTCTTACCCTTTTCTTGCAGTCTAATGTCACTATAAATTCTTGTTGACAGATAATTGCTTATAATTTCAAAGGGTAAGCGAAGAATATGGAAGCACGTGAACATGGGAGAACCAATGACTTAAAAATCATCGTAGTATCACATATGTATGTCTTCTGACATGGCGTGGAGAAAAGTACTCATTTGAAACCCATGTTCA
This sequence comes from Ginglymostoma cirratum, assembly GCA_024137785.1. Lineage (NCBI taxonomy): Eukaryota > Metazoa > Chordata > Chondrichthyes > Orectolobiformes > Ginglymostomatidae > Ginglymostoma > Ginglymostoma cirratum. The sequence goes on from JAHRHZ010000018.1 coordinate 10,461,255, forward strand.
ACGAAATCTAACTGCTCGAGTAATGAAATAGGGACACGTGGGATTACTTACCACTTTAAAAAAAAAAATGACCTGTTCTGGTTGGAAGACTGATGAATTTGATCCCCACTTCATTAACTTCCTGTTAAATCCTTGCTGATGATTTTAACAGCCACAGTTTTGGTGCATTAATTTTATTGGACTATCTTGCTGCATGGCTGACTGTTTGTTCCTCTTGCAGAAGTGAAACAGAAGGCAGCAATTGTACGGGAGACAACAGAAAGGAGGTTTGTTAAAGCTTTAGATGACTGCAAAATAGTGAAGCTGTCAGAATTCTGTGCATCACACTCTAGGTAAGTTCACTATTTATAATTATGTCATCACAATATGTAGATTTAATGTTTCAATAGTGCAATTTTGTAGTTTGTTTTTTCTGGAAATTGGCATGGTCCAAAGAATTAACTCAGGATGATGTTTTAATTGCAGCGAACCAAACGATTGAGCAAACCTTGCATTGATCCTTGCAGAAACACTGTAGCAGACCTGAGACAGAAATTTTGGCATTAGAATACTGATATGTTGAAGCGGTAGACAACTGGAAACTCAGGGTCATATTTATGGACAGATTGTCGGTGGTCACCCAGTCTGCAGTGAAGAGAAGACCACATTCTGAGCAGCGAATTCAGTTGACTAGATTGAATGAAGTATCGGTAAATCCCTGATTCACTGGGAAGTGTATCAGGTGTCTTGGATAGTGAGGAGGTAAATGGGCAAGTGTTGCAGCTTCTGCTATTATACGGGAAGGTGCTGTGGGGTGGGGGTGTTGGGAGTAGAGGAGGAGGGGAACAGTCTCTGCAGAATGTTGATAAGGGAGGGGAGGGGAGGGGATATGTGTTTGCTGGTGGCATCCCACTGGAGGAGGTAGAAATGGCAGCTTATGATCCTTTGAATGTGGAGACCAGTGAGGTAGAAAGTGAGAACCGGGGAACCCTTTGATTGTTGTGGGAGACGAAAGACGAGGTGAACGCAGAGTGTGGGAAACGGTTCAGACGTGACTGAAGGCCCTGTCAACCACAGTGGTGAGGAATCATCTGCTGAGGAAACAAATGAACATTTCTGAGGGTCCCCTGCAGAAGATGGCATCATCAGAACAAATGAAACAGAGATGGAGAAACTGGGAGAATGGAATGGAGTCCTTGCAGGAAGCAGTGTGTGAATCAAGGTAACTGGGAGCCAGTGAGTTTGTAATAGATATTGGTGGCCAGCTTATCCCCCAGAATGGAAATAAAGATGTCAAGGAAGGGAAGAGAGGAGTTAGAGATGGACCAGGTGAAGATGACAGCAAGGTGGAAATTAGAATCAAAATTGATAAATTTTCCAATTCTGGGAAAGAGAGGGAAGCAGCACTAATTTTTTTTTCAATTGGTCTGGAACAAGGACTATCCCACAAAGCGACAGGCATGTGGATACCCATGGCCATACCTTTGACCTGAAGAAAGTGAGAGGAGTTAAAGGAGAAGTTACTCAAAGTGAGGACAAGCTTGGCCAGGCAAACACAGGTGGTATGGATGAGTACTCTTCAGGCCTTCTCTCAAGGAAGAAGTGGCGAGCCCTCAGACCATCTTGTTGGGAGATAAACATAGAGGAATTGCATGAGAAGAGGAAGTGGCTGCTGCTGGTAAACTGGAAAATTTGAAGCCAGTGTAAAGTGTCAGATGAATTGTGGGTATAAGTGGGAAGGGACTGGACAAGGGGAGAGAAAATAGTCAAGGCAGGAAGAAATAAGTTCTGTGAGGCAGGAACAAGCTGAAATAAGGTATCTGCGTGGGCTGCCTTGTTTGTGGGTGGATACTAGGCTTCGCACTTTTGAAGATTTCACTAACTGATCTGCACTGTTTTACCCTGCTAAGCTTGTCCTTCAAACGAGTATTCAAGCAAAATATAAAAGTCGGTAAAATTAACATTCTTGTAATGGGAATGTTGTGAGTGAGATCCTTTAACTTCAAGCTATTCTTATGGTATCCATACTTTTGAGTCTCACTGCCAAAAAATTGTCCTCTTAAGTTAGAGGCTGTTTGCTGATTAGCCATAAAAATAAATGTGACCTAAGTATTTAGCCATGACATCATTTATGTTTTCATACTTGATTGGTAGGTCTTAAAAAGATATGAACTAGATATTTGAACAGCATGCAGCTTTCTCAGATTTGACCACTAATCATTCATTTCATCAGACAATATGTTGGCTGTTTTTGTCCTTTAGGTTCACCTGCATGCCCTTCTTCCGTTTGCTGCATTTGCTCTTAGAGAAAAGACAGGATGAGTCAGCATGAGGTTTAGAAGCAATTTAGAGGAGGACAAAAATGGAATCAAAAACATACTAAAAGAAGCATGAGTCATAGAGTCATGTGACTAACAGGCTATAAAAAAGAAGAGAGGAAAACAGATGACCTCAACAAGAAAAATGCAGACAAAGGACAGAGTGAGAAAAATGCATTTAATTGAAATGTAAATTCATAAAGGAGTATAGAATGTGGAGTTGAAAGAAACATTTCCAAGATACGCATCCAAAGCTAGGCTAGCAACATACTTGAGGAATAGTTCTAACAGGTAAGAAAGGGGATAAGTTGTACTTTGAGTCAAAATATAACACAACAAGTTTACCTTTTGTTTGGAGTTGTGAACTGGTGATAATTAGCATATGTTGGCTTGGAATTCGTGCTTGTAATGACAGCAGCACTGACAGCATTCACTGGTAGCTTGTGAAACAGAGCAATATCTTGCATCCAAGATAACAAGCATGGGGCTGGATGAACACAGCAGGTTAAGCGGCATCACAGGAGCAGGAAAACTTGACGTTTCGGGCCTAAACCCTTCATCAGAAAATCAAAATCAAAATACAATATCTTGCATCCAGTCATATTTAGTTAAACACTGACATTTAGAGGTTGCTATCAATGATTCCCTATTCCTCCACAAATTGTGCAGCTGAAATCCCCAGAGAAGGAAATGTGTAGAAACTGATGAAAACTTTGCACTTTGCTCTGTATTGTCGCTGTTTAAAACACTATGCCGTGCAATATAGCTGAGAATAAACGGGTCTTTTGCCAAATAGCAGGCAGTGGTCAGTGCTTGGACTCCAGCTATTCATATTATCTACTAACAATTCAAATGAAGGGACTAAATGTAATATCTCCAAATTTGCAGATGACATAACGCTGACAGGATGAATTGAGAGGAAGACATAGAGATGTTTCATTGTGATTTGGGCAAGCTGAGTGAGTGTGCAGATTTATTGTAGATGCAGTAAATGTGGATAAATGTGAGGTTATCCATTTTGAGAGCAAAATCAAGAAGGCAGATTATTATCTGAATGGCTATGACTTTAGATGGGAATGAGCAACAAGGCCTGGGTTTCCTCATACACGAGTCACTGAAGGTAAGTATGCAGGTGCAGCAGGCAGTCAAGAATGCAAATGCTATCTTGGCCTTTCATAACGAGAGGATCTGAGTACAGGATGTCTTGCTGAAAGTATACAGGCCTTTGGTGCGATGGCACCTGAACTATTGTGTGTAGTTTTGGTCGCCTGATCTGAAGAAGGATGCTGTTGCTACACAGGGAGTGCATCAAAGGATTATAGAGTCATAGAATCCCACAGTGTGGAAGCATGCCATTTGGTCCATCGAGTCTGCACTGATCCTTTGAAGTGTATCCCATCGCCACCCCATCCAATCTATTTGGTAAACATTCGCTGCACTCCCACTATAATTGCATCCCTCCTCAGATGAGGGGACCAAAACTACATACAGTACTCCGGCTATGACCTCACCAATGTCTGTTTACCAGAATGATTCCTGGGATAGGAGGACTGACATATGAGGAGAGTTGAATTAGTTAGGATTATATTTGCTGAAGTTGAGATGAATGAGAGGGAGGTCTTCCAGAAACCTATAAAATTCTAGTAGCACCAGACAGGGTAGATGCAGGAACGATGTTCTCATTGGTGGGCAAGTCCAGAACCAGGGGTCACAGTCTAAGGAAATGAGGTGAACTATTCAGGACTGAGATGTGGAGAAATTTCTTCACCCAATGAGTGGTGAGTTATGGAATTTGCTACCACAGAAAGTAGTTGTTGGTCAAAACACTGTATGATATAACACTCGGGGCTAAAGGTACTAAAGGTTATGGGGGGGGAAAGCAGGAACAGGCTGTTGTGTTGGATGATCAGAATGAATGGTGCACCAGGCTCAAAGGGCTGAACAGTCTCCTCCTATTTTCCGTGTTTCTGTTTTCTAATCATAAAAAGCTAACATTCAAGTTCAGGTAATAGGGATGGCAAATGGAATGTTGATCTTTATTTCACAGGCAATAATGTTTTCATATAGAGGTGCCTTGCTAAAACTATATAAGGCACTCGTCAGACACAGCTGGACTACTGGTCCACTTATCTAAGGAAAGATACACTGGAGGCAGTACAGACAAAGGTTGAAAGTTTGAAGGGATTTTCATATGAGGAGAGGTTGAGTAAGTTGGGCCTGTACTCATTGGCGTTTATAAGAATGAGTGGGGACCTTACTGAAGCGTACAGGATTTTTTAGGAGCTTGTGAGAATAGATTCAGAGAGTTTGTTTCGTCTTGTGGGTAAGTCTAAGAACAGGACATCATCTCGGAATAAGGGGTCGTCCGTTTGAGACTGATATGTTTGCCATTAAGCTAAGTCTCAACTCCAGGTTTTTTTAATTGAATTCAAGTTTCACCATTTGTCATGGTGATTCAAATGGGATTCAAACCCATTTGCCTAAAGCATTAGCCTGGGTTTGTAACTTACTGGTCCAGTGCTACTACCATTCCAATTCCGCCTCCCCTTGAACTTGTTCCTGGAAACACTGTCATCTTACAATGCCAATTGATCTGTCTCTGGTAAAGTACTTTAAGCAACTTGGTAAGCTTTTCAATTAAACAACTATGATGCTGCAGTGACCTGTACCGTTATAGTAGGAAAGATTTTCTATTCAGCATTTTGAAAATTAATGCTAATTAGCTGTATTAAAGTGCAAATTCCTGGCTTAACTTGCATTTCAATTTAGTCACACTTTATTTGTGAAAATCAATACTTACGGAATTTTTCTTTGCTCTTCCAGACCAAATGTATCAATAGACAAGGTAAGAATTTTAACTTCTCTTTCAAAATAAAATGATCGTCGATATAAGGTGGGTATTGTTTGAGGACAGTGTATAGAAGACAGGGAAACAAAATGCATAAAGGAGCAGCCACTGAGAACACAAACTAGGAGTAGACCTATGTCAAAAAAGTGGAGGGTGTATGCCCCTATACCACAATCATTTATAGATAATGTTGGTAAAATGCTCAAAATAATGTTCGAATGAGTTCTAAATTTCAATAAGTACTTTTTTTTTGGTTTGGTAATTATTGTTTGTTTGAGATGAGCCGAACTTCTTTGAAAGGATATGTTAAAAGTTATACACATCCCACTGCAATGCTGTCCTTGAATTCTGAGACAGTAGAAACTTGAAACACAGTTCCATAGATCAGGGAGATCTGTTGAGATCTGTTAAGTTAAAAGCCTATTACTGACATGTATTGACATGAATGCTGCAGTTCTTTGAACTTCCGATGAAGGGTTTTAATCTCCTTGTCCTTGATGCCAAATATCCATTACCTTCCCCAAACTTGGCCTTATGATTTCCACATAGACACTGAAGGTCTTCAATTGTGTGTTTATATATAATGCAATGTAATCTATTCAGTGAACACTGGGCCAAATTTTGACAAATCTCTAGGTTTTGATCTGAATCCAGTTCAGATCTATTCATTACTGCTTCCTAGTTTTAAATAACGTGGAACAAATTGAAATGTTTGTAGGGTCTTAAAAGAACTGGCTTGTGAGATAGTTGATACATTGATTCTAATTTTCCAAAACTTCCTATATTTGAGGGAGATTTCATTAGATTGCAGAATATTGAATATTGAGATGACCAGAAAGCAGGGAACTGCAGGCTTATGAGCTTATCTGTCATGGACAAATGTTACAAGCTAACACTAAAGATGTTATAGCAGGTCACCTTGAAAAATTTCCAATACTTAGAATCAGCTTGGTTGTGTGAAAGGTCTTTTAGGTAACATACTGGCATAGATAAAAGTTTGGTTAATGAACAGTAAACGAGAGAGGCATAAATGGGTCATTTTCTGGTTGGCAAGATGTAATTAATGGTGTTCCACAGGGACCAGTCCTGGGGCCTCAACTGTTCACAGTCTATGTAAATGAGTTTGATGAAGGGACTAAAGGTATGGTTGCTAGATTTGTAGATGAGACAAAGATAGGTAGGTAAGATAAGTTATTGGTGAAGAAGACCAAAGGACTCTCCAGAGTAAGAGGTTAAGAGGGCAAATATCTGGCATATGGAGTATAATGTGGGAAAATGCGAAATTGTCCATTTTGGTAGGAAGATTTAAAAAAAAAAGTATGTTGTCTCAGTGGTGAGAGATTACAGAGCTTGGAGATGCAGAGGAATCTGGATGTCCCAGTACGTTGGTCCCAAAAAGGTTAGTTTACCAGGAAAGGGAGTAACTTGGAACACTAATTGAATGTTTGCATTCAATTCCCCTTTCGATAAATTCTGCGCGGGAGGTTTTAGTTGACATTGGTGAAACCATATCTGGAGTACCATGTAGAGTATTGCTTTCTTTAGTTAAAGAAGGATGTACATATGTTAGAAACAATTCAAAGAAGTTTTACTAGACTAATACCTGGAATGAGTGTTGTGGGGAGGAGTGGTAGGTATTGCCTGATGAGAGAAAGTAAGGCTTGTATCCACTAGGGTTAGAAGAGTGAGAAGTTACTTGGTTGAATGTTGAAACCTATCAGATCCCGAGGGGTGTTGAAAGGACAATGTCAAAAAGGATGTCTCCTCTCATGGGAGAATCCAGAACTTGAGACTATTGTGTAGAAATAAGGGGTGGCCATTTAAGACAGATGAGGAGAAAGTTTTTCTCAGTTTTGAATCTTTGGAATTCTCCTCCCCAAATAGTGAAGTTTGTATGTTATCATTAAACCTATAATGTAGCTGTAATGTTGATACAAATTGCTGTGTCTGGCCTGGATGTTAGAAGTTTAAATATTGTGAATTGTTCAATGCATTTGGAAATACGTTATCTAGCTCTTCAAGTCTGTTCTGTTGGTCAAGGCTGACACAGCTAAACTCCATTAACTCACCATTGTTCCGTATTCTTTGATGGCTTTGCTCAACAAAAATCAACGTTAGTGTTCAAATTTTCATCGACCCACCAACTACTGTATTTGGCAGTATCCAGGAATATAATGCACTGTAATGAACCTAAGCATTCTGATGCCTCTAGTTGGATTATGTGCTTTGGAGAAAAAAAATGTCAAGGAAATAGAGGACATACCCAGATGCTGACTTTTCAGTTGCTTGGTTAGCATACATTCCTAAATTTCTGTTAAGCTTCAGAAGAGGCCCCAAAAACTGTTTGAAGATTTGCATTGTAGAATAGTTGCTGTACTGACAAATTAGTGTAATTTCTGGTGTAAGCTGAAGAATTGTTTCATGTTTAAGATTTCTGCGTTAGCAAAATGTTTCCGCAAAAATCAATATTATTTCCCCTTCTAGGGAGAAGATGCCGACAGGAAAGATTCTGTGGAATGCAACTCAAGTAAGTGTGCATGATTGAAACTGTTAATTCATGCTCAGATTACCTTTTTTCAGTGAAGGATTGAGGATTATGGCTAAGTTTGTACAAGTGCACCTTTGTTATTGAATATAGACAGTAATCAAAATGTGTTAACTGCTCTTTAATATTCACCGTGTGAATTGTTGAGATTTGTACTCCATTGTTAAAATATGTTGCATGGATCTTGATAGGTAGTTATGGACTTGTAGAAATTACAATATTTTGTAATTCAGAATAGGCAGTTTCATTGATTCAGAATTGAATCTATTTTTAATTTCTCCCTTTGGTCTAAGCTCTCATAGGACTGCAACATTGTAAACTGTCAATTATATACGTAAACAAAGACTATGATTTTTGTTATCACCAGAGACAACTGAGGTTTTGAACAGGGGTTTTGCTAATGGTATATTTTTAACATGTGAAGGTTAGGAAAAATATTTATACAAGCATATTTCTGTGCTATTAATGAGCTATTTTCAAATATCAGTGAATGCTGGTGGGCAAGATAACCTCGTAAACTAGCATTTCTGAAGAAGGGTCCAGGCCTGAAACGTCAAGCTTTCCTGCTCCTGTGATGCTGCTTGGCCTGCTGTGTTCATCCAGCTCTACACCTTGTTATCTCGGATTCTCCAGCATCTGCAGTTCCTACTGTCTCGTAAACTAAGTTCTATTCATTAAGAAATTAAATCTTGAAATTTGATCATTTCAATCTGAGCAAGTGTATCCATCCCCTTCATGTGCAACTTATCATGGAAACATTTTTGGCTTCTAGCTGCTGCCTTTCTGTCATATCCAAGCAGGCTCTAAACACTGTCAGTGATATTCGGTGATACTGTAACCTGATCTTTATGATGGCTTTCATTGCATTCTTCCACATGGGAACATAAAGCACGAGCGTCTTGTACCTAGGTAGAAAGCTAATTAGTTATTCTTGAGAGCGCACCTGATGAATCTTGGAACTAAGTGGACATTTTAAAGCACGGATGTTTACAACCAGATATTCTCAAATCTTTGATAAAGATATAACAAGATGTAGAGCTGGATGAACACAGCAGGTCAAGCAGCATCAGAGGAGCAGGAGAGCTGACGTTTTGGGCCTAGACCCTTCAGAAAAAAAAAATCTTTCTCAAATCTTTGCTGGGATTTTGGAGAGACTCTCCACTGTTCCTACACAGGCTGCTGCCATTGCCTCCAAGTGTAAATACCTTGCATCACCTTCCCGAAAGAACGATCTGATTCTTCCTTTGATCTCTTAACAAACACTTGGGCTTCATGTCAGAAGGACTTCAGAACACGCCATAGGACTCCTTTTATTTTATCTTAAAATTGTGTTTTGGGACTTTCTTAAAAATAATTATGAACTCTAATAATTGTTAGAGTGTAGGGATCATTGAATTGCTGTTCCAGTGCAAGAAGCAATGTTCTTTTGGTGAATTCAGATGGGTGTTGAAAGATGCTGCTTGTGTGGCTGGTGCAAAAATAACAAAGACTGGCAGTTATATAGCAGCTTTCATGACTTTGATTTGAGGTTTCACTGTTTTCAGTGTTTGATTATGATTTTTGCATTATCAGAAGCCATTGCGTTAACATGGAGATGTGACAGCATGCCTTTGGTAACTTTGGTGACTTCTGCTATCATATTCTGTTATCTAAATATAATGGAAGGATTAGTTGCAATGTTTCACACCAGAATGCAATATTGAAGAGGTGGGATCAGGAACTTAATGAAATAAAAGGGAGGAAAATGATTTTGATCTTAACATTGTGGTGTTGTATTAGGTTTTTTTTTTAAATGGTCTACTCACTCATGGAATATGGGTGTCATTGGTTGGGCCAGCATTTATTGCCCATCCTAACTGCTCTTAAGAAGGTGGTGATGAGCTGCCTTCTTGAGTCACTGTAGTCCATGTGCTGCAGGTAGGCCTACAATGCCATCAGGGAATCCTAGGGTTTTGACCCAGTGACAATGAAGGATTGGCAATACATTTCCATGTCAGCTGGATGAGCAGCTTGGAAGGGAACTTGCAGATGGTGATGTGCCCATATATTTGCTTCCCTTGTCCTTCTATATAGGAATGGCTATGGGTTTGGAAGGTGCAGTCTGAGGAACTTTGACATTTTTGCAGTGTATCTTGTAGATGGTACACACTGCTGCTACTGAGTGTAGGCGATGGAGGAACTGATGTTTGTGGATTGTAGCGGGCTGCTATGTCCTGGATGATGTCAGGCTTCTTGAGTGTCGCTGGAGCTGCACTCATCCAGGCAAGTGGAGCATATTCCACCACACTCCTGACTTGTGCCTTGGACAGTCAGGAGGCATGTAACTCACTGCAGTATTCCTAGCCTCGGACGTGCTCTTGTAGTCAGTGCATTTGCATAGCTATTCCAGTCAGTTTCTGCTCAATGGATGTCAATTGTGAGCAATTCACTGTTGGTAACGCCAGTGTCAAGGGATGAAGGTTAGAGTGTCTGTTATTGGAGATCCACTACATAACATTTGTATATTATTGCACTCCTTTAAAATAAGGAAATGCTATTATAATTTATTTTCTAGAATTTATCCCTCTGTAGTTTGCACATAAATTCTAAGATCTTTCATTCTCCGATTTACTTCAGTTGAAATGTCTGGCTTATTTTCTGTTGCTGTCCAAACCACTTGTGGCCGGTTGTACCCACTTAGTTGTGACCACCTAACTTCTAACAACATAAACAAAATTTAGAAGTTGTAACTTGTACTTGAAGATATTTTATTATAAAAGCTCCCTATTTGGTTCATTTATTTTGATTCCAACATTCTTGGATACCATTAAACATTTACTATTGGATATCATAGAATCCCTACAGTGTGGAAGCAGGCCATTCAGCCCATCGAGTCCACACTGCACCTCTGAAGAGCATTCCACCCTCTCCCTGTAACCCTGCATTTCCTGTGGCTAATCCACCTAGCCTGCAAATCTTTGGACACTCTGGGCAATTGAGAATGGCCAGTCCACCTAACCTACACATCTTTGCATTGTGGGAAGAAACCGGAGCACCCGGAGAAAACCCACGCAGATACTGGGAAATTGTCTGTCTGTGTAGAATTTGCACAGTCGCTCAAGACTGGAATTGAACCCAGATCCCTGGTGCTATGAGGCAGCAGTGCTAACCACTGAGCCACCATGCTGCCCTTTTATGTTTTGCTTTTCTTGCAGATTAACTTAATAAAAGATTCTTGTGGCAGGGACACGTAATGTGTCGAGCCTATCTTATGTGAGGTTACTTTCTCTTATGGGATTACATAGAAGTAGAAGTAGGAGTAGACTATTCAACACCTTGAGCCTATGTTGCCATTCTGGATCATGACTGATTATCTACCTCAATGCCATTTTCCAGTGTTATCCCCATGTTCCTTGATGTCATTAGTATCTGGAAAACATTTATGATCTCAACTGAAGGAAATACTGGACATTTCAGATCAAAGAGTGAAACCTGGCTTGAGAGATCACAAGTTTTTAGTTTTTACAGTTGGTTACCATGGGTGGTTAGTCATTTAAATTTACACAAGGCTGCCATGTTCTTTAACACAAAAGCACAAGTTTTTTTTTAAAAAACTATATATGTAAGATAGTTTAGAAAGAAGCCAAAACAAATTTCAATCTGTATCCCAGCAAAACAATTCACAAATATTCAATACCAAAAAATATAACTCTATCTCAAATCTTTAATTTCCTGCTTAACTAACTGTTTCCAGTTTTCCTCCTTGGACTTCTTCAGCAATTTCACAACTTTCTAGTCTGATAACCCAAACCTCTTTTCAGTTCTGGCAGCTTGGTCATAGCTTAGAATTTCACAAACTAAAACCCTTTTGCTCAAATGAAACCTTTTTTTCCTAAACTGAAGACTTAAATTTTCTCCCAGCAGAAGAATTCTCTTCTGAACTGAAATCAAAACTCAACTAGTGGTGTCATTTATGTTATCAGTCTATCATAAACTCGGGAATTTAAACAGTTCTTTAATTAACGTCACAGGTATCCAGCTGAACACTTAACTGAATTGTACGCTTGGTGGAAGTGATGTATTTGTATGACTTCTAAATGACTTTTTGATCTTTTTAAAAAAGAAAAATTACCTTCACAGAGCTGAAACCAAAGTCCATTTGTTTTATTTTAAATTTCATATGATAATGGGTTATATCTTGTATCATACCATTGATCTCCATTTTCAACATAATTCTGAGCTGGGATTCCACATGCATGCTATCTTTCAACCTCATTTTGTGACTTAGTGTTGCCAGGCTTCTGACCAAAGGAGGAGGCAATTATAGAATCTCACTAAATTATAATCATTGCTATTTTTTTAATTTTTCCATGTTGCCAAATCATGTGTCATGAATCTTGCATAGGGAAGCCTGTTTATTATGTGCCAATTTTTTTAGGTTTACCAAAGTGTTCAGTTGCATGAGTTCTTCCTCTGATAATTTAGATATAGCAGATGTTAAATAGATATTGTAATTTGATGCCAGTAAATTACCACCTAAAAAAAATCAATGAATTGTATCTTGATGACATTTGCTTGATCTCAGAAGACAGTGAAAGATGTGCCAGAAACACAGTGCTGTCTGATCAATCGCATTCTTTTAAGAAATATGAGAAATTAGTTAGCTCTATGGCCTCCATTTTTTAATTTCTGGATGATTAATTGCATTCTGTTTTTTCCATTTGAATGCCCTACGTATTAGTTTACTGTTTAAAATTTTGAACATTAGTTGCCAATTCATGCTAAGTGTTGGGCATCTTTTCTGGTCACTGATAGGTGCTGATCTTGCAATTCTAGCTGAACTGAATACTGAAATTATTCCATTCAAGGCTCATGAAGTACAGTAAATTTATTTTTCATCTAATTGGCATTTTTGGTGGGCCTGGTGAATTCATTGTGAATAGGTAATTATCATTAAGTGTATATCAATCTTGATCATGTGACTGTCTCCCTGATCCTGAATAGATAATGTATGAAAATCCATTAAAACTTAATGTTGCTTCTGCCTGCTTACTGAGCGGAACAGAGCCAGGATTGGCAGATGGGATTTCACTCAGCAATCCAAAGTTGAAATATATCAATTTTTAAAGGGGTCTGCAGCAAATATCTTAAATTGTTCATGGAAAGTGTATTTCTCTCCCCTGTTTTTAGGTTTGACAGACCGGCCTATAGCTACATCAAAAGACGAAAGTGCAAAATGTGAAGATGCATCATTGGAAGTCGCGACAGACAGGAAAAAAGACTCTCCTGCATCTGTACAGATTGCATTAACAGTGGATAAAAGCATTGAGAGAGACTCTGCAATGTACTATGCTGAATCATCATTGGAAGAACAAGTAGAAGCAGAAAGAGCAAAGGGCGTGATGCACTTTGAGACACAACATTTGTACTCTGAAAACACTGAAATGGATAAAAGCTGCTTTCAGCCATGTGCTACTATGCCTTGCAAGGACATTGTAACTGCTGCACAACAAATCAAGACAGAGGGTTTCTCAGAGACAGGGGTTGTTATAGACACTAGTCTGTTAACCCATGCAGAGGAAACCGAAAATCTACATCATGATTTGAAGTTTGCTGGCAAAGCTACTGAGGAAAATGTGCAAACGCGGTTGTTGGAATGTCACGAAACTATTGAATTCATTGCACGTGGCCTGGCTGTGTCCAAACAAAGCAATCATGCTTTTCAAAAACATGTTGAAAGTGATTCCCGTGATTGTGTAAATAAGGAGACTACGTCTGGTCATTCAGAAGGAAGTACGAGGATAGACGACCAAGCAACAAAGCAAAGCCAGACTGATGTTTTGAATGAAATAAATGAATGTGAACAAATGTCAGAAAAAGTAGCCTCAAAAGCGGAGGAGGGAATTCAGTGCAGTGCAGCACTTAGTGAGAATTGGATATCCTATGAGGTTTCAGAGAAATGGGGGGAGGATGAGCATGTTGAAGCATTCTGCAGCTCTATACGGGACATTGTCTCATCTGGTCAGAAAAATGATACTGATGAGTTATTGCAGTTGAATGACAGTTCACTTTCCTTGGATGAGCTTGCTAAAAGGATACAGATAGAAGAGGTAATCTTTTTAATTTGAATTTTATTTTTGAGCACTTCATGGTAATGACACTTCACGGTTTGTATTCAAGTGCAATCAAAATACAAATGAAGCACTTTTTCATTAAAGGTATTCTTATGCCATCTTTTGTTTATACGCAGGTGAAACAAATGCTGTTCACTTTTCATTGTAGATTAAAGCTGGTTACTTTGGTTTGTACAATAAATCTCCCCCCAAGAAAAACTAACATTTATTCGAAGTAAACAGTAGTCAATTTAAATCTACTGACTACTGTTCTATTCCAAAGCTAATATGATCTCCCTACCAGTCATTCTGGAGTACAATTTATAGTGATAATATCAAATTGTTACTAGTCTCCACTGTGACTAAATTATTTTAAGAAAAAGCAGCTACATTTAAGTTGCTAATATCCATCAGAAAAGGGACTTAAAAGTGTGAAGGTTAATTTGTTCTTATTGACAAAATTGTGATTTTAAAAATATATGTTAATGAATATGAATTCAGTCTCCACTTCTAGAAAGAAGAGCATCTGTGGATTAATTTTTAAAAAATACTTCTTAAACCTTTTATTAAGTCGTTAGAAAATGCTGAGCCTATGTTTTTAAAAATTTATGGAAGGCAGAATAAGTGCAAGTAAGGAAATTGAGTGCGAACCTGGGACGTTGGAATTGTATGTGGTTCTACCCTAGGGAAAGGAGTTTGAGCATCTGGTAGGTTGTTAAAATCAATTCTATATCATTACATTTTAACACAATATACAAATTGATAAAACAGATAAACCAAAGTATATAAATATGTGAATAATATAACTAAGTTAATTAAATCTCTTTTAAGGATGGCGGGATAGGTGATGCATTAAGTCTGCAGCATGTCGGAGTTCTTGGATACCATTTGTGATCCGGTGTAAACACGTTGAAATTAGAGAAGCTCAGAGTTTATGAAGTAGAGGCTCAACCACACTGACCATCAGAGAAAGGGAAAATTTCCCGGATTTTTGCATGAGGAGGTAGTTATGCCACTTAGGAAAAGATTTTCTGAATTTGATCAGTGGTCAGCGACAGGGGGATGTTACTGCATGTGAGGCAGTTAAGGGGATCCAGAGTGCAGGAGTGTCAGCTTCTGCAGTTTGATCTCCCAGCCAATTTGAATGTGAGTATGGACTACTAAGAGCAAACTCTCCATAGATCAGTGGTACATGAAGCAAATTAAATTTGGGGATGAACAAGGAATGTAGTGGTAGTAGGTGATAGAATAGTGAAGTGGACTGACGCCATTCTTTGCAGTAAAGTTCAAGCTTCCAGGCAGTAGTGTTGTGTGTGTTGTGCTAGGATTCGGGACATCTGCTTAGGGCTGAAAGAAACTTGCAGTGGTTTGAGGAAGATTTAGTTGTTGCAGTCTATATAGGTACCAACAATATAATTAGAACAAGGAAACGGGTTTTGCATTGTTTTCCAAAATTCCCTTGATTCAGGAAATCTCTCTATTCAAGAAGGGTTGAGGCAGAAATCAGGAAACTATATGCCAATTAGCTTGACATTTGTTTTGAGAAAGTTGTTAGAATCAATCATTTAAGACATAATAGCAGTGCAATTAGAAAATCTCCAAACTAATTAGGAAAAGTCAGTAGATATCCAGCAGTCGTAGTAGTATTTCGATATCCAGAAACCAGTTGATAAAGTACTGTATCAAATTGATTTTACATGGTGACTGAGGGACCAGATGTGGAATTAAACAGAACCTCCAAGTTTAAATCTCCGGATTGTTACCCGAGCCACATGCAAATTGGCAGAAGGTACATAAAATTAGAGTGATAAATGTATGGCTTAAAGACTCGTGCAGAAGTAGTGGGTTCAAGTTCGTGGGGCATTGGCACCAGTACCGGGTAAATTCGGGGGGTCTACCACTGGGATGGTTGATACCTAGACAGTGTTGGGACTGGAATTCTTGCGATTACATATTAGAAAAGTAGAGATGGTATAATCATCACTGAATCGTACACCATTAATAATCCTGGGGTTACTACTGACCAGAAATAGAAATGAACGAGCCATATGAATTCTCTGGTTACAAGAGCAAGTCAGAGGCTAGGAATCCTGCAGTGTATAACTCGGCTTCTGACTCCCCAGAGCTTGTCCGCCATCGACAAGGAATGTAATGGAACATTTCACCCTATTTTCCTGGATAAGTAAAGTTCGAATAAAACTTAAAAAGCTTTGACACGTCTAGGACGCAGCAGCCCACTAAATTGGTACCACATCTGTGAACATCCAATCCCTCCACTACCAACGCTCAGTAGCATGTGTGTATGATCTACAAAATACAATGCAGAAATTCACCGAAGCTCCTTACACAGTACCTTCCAAACCTGTGACCAGAAGGACAAGAACAGCAGGTGCATGGGAATGCTGCCATCTGCAAGAATCCCTCCAAGTTGCTAACCACCCTTACTTGGAAATAAGGGTGGCATGGTAGCACAGTTGTTAGCACTGCTGCCTTACAGTGCCAGGGACCAGAGTTTGATTCCAGCCTTGAGTCACTGCCTATGTGCACACTCTCTCTGTGTCTGCCTGGGTTTCCTCCAGGTGCTCTGTTTTCCTCACAATCCAAAGATATGCAACGAGGTGGATTAGCCGTGCTAAATTGCCCTGTAGTGCTCAGAGATGTGCAGGCTATGTGAGTTAACTATGGTCAATATCAGATTACAATTTGGGTAGGATGCTGTTCGAAGTGTCAGTGCAGACGTGATGGACCAAATGGCCTTTATCTGCACTGCAAGGATTCTGAGTCTGTATATTGCAGTTCCTTCAGCGTTGCTAGATCAAAAATCCTATTACTCCCCTTTAGTGGTATTATAAATGTACATATACCCACATATATGTACCTTGCACACTTTTCAAGAAGGCAGTTAATCACTAACTCCACAAGGCAAACTAGATGGACAATAAATGCTGGCCTGACCAATGTCGTCAATATCCCATGTGTGAATAAATAAAAGTTAGAGAAATATTCTCAAAGGAGAGAAGGACCAGCAGGAGGTCGTTGTACACATTGGAACTAACATAGGAGGGAAAAAGGTGAGATTCCGAGGAGAGAATATAGGACGTTAGGAATTTAAAAAAAGGAAGGCCTCCGGGTTAGTAATATCTGGATTACTCCTAGTGCCACAAGCTAGTGAGGGTAGGAATAGGAAGATAGAGCAGATGAATGCGTGATGGAGGAGCTGGTGCAAGGGAGAAGGATTCACACTTTTGGATCATTGGAATTTCTTCTAGAGTAGAAGTGACCTCTATAAGAAGGATGGATTGCACCTGAATTGAAAGGAGACTAATGTACTGGCAGAGAGATTTGCTTGAGGTGCTTGGGACGATTTAAACTAGTGGTTGGTGGGGGTGGGGTGTGTGGTGAAGGTAGTGAGGACAGAGATCAGCCTGAGACTGGTGCAGTTGGGAAAAGGAGCAACTCAAACAGTCAAGACAGGCGGGAACAAAGCAGAGAATGAGGTAGGACTGATAAATCAAACTGCATTTATTTCAGTGCAAGAGGCTTAACAGGTAAGGCAGATGAACTCCGGGCAGGGTTGGGAATATGGGACTGGGATATTATTGGCGATTGCAGAGACGTGGCTCAGGGATGGACCGGACTGGCAGCTTAATGTTCCAGGGTACAGATGCTAGAGGAAGGGTAGAAAAGGGGGCAGAAGAGGAAGGGGAGTGGTGTTTTTGATTTGGAATAACATTACAGCTGTACTTAGGGAGGATATTCCTCGGAATACGTCCAGGAAAGTTATTTGGCTGGAACTGAAACAAAAGAAAGCGATGATCACCTTATTGGTATTATACTATAGATGCCCCAATAGTCAGCAGGAAATTGAGAAACAAATTTGTAAGGAGATCTGTTATCTGCAAGAATTAATTGGGTGGTTATGGTAGGGCATTTTAACTTTCCAAAATTAGTCTGAGACTGCCATAATGTTAAGGGCTTGGATGGAGAGGAATTTAAGTGTGTACAAGACAATTTTCTGACTCAGTATGTGGATGTACCTACTAGAGAAGATGCAAAACTTGACCAAATCTTGGGAAATAGGGCGGGGCGCATGACTGAGGTATCAATGGGGGAGCACTTTGGGGCCAGTGACCATAATTCGATTAGTTTTAAAATAGTAATGGAAAAGGTTAGACTGGATCTAAAAGTTAAAGTTCTAAATGGGTGGAAGGCTAGTTTTGATGGTGTGAGGCAAGAACTTTCAAAAGTTGATGGTGGGGTGGATGTTCACAGGTAAAGGGATGGCTGGAAAACAAGAAACCTTCAAAAATGAGTTAACGAGAGTCCAGAGACAGTATGTTCCCGTCAGGATGAAGGGCAAGGCTGGTAGATGAAGGAATGTTGGATGACTGAAGAAATTGAGGTTTTGGTCATGAATAAGAAGGAAGCATATGTCAGGGAGAGACAGCAGAGATCGAGTGAATCTCTAGAAGAGTATAAAGGCAGTAGGAGTATACTCAAGAGAGAAATCAGGATGGCAAAAAGGGGACATAAAGTTTTGGCAAATAGGTTTAAGAAGAATTCAAAGGAATTCTACAGTTACATCAAGGACAAGAGAGTAACTAGGGAGGGAATAGCGCCCCTTAAAGATCAGCAAGACTGCCTCTGTGTGGAAACACGGGAGATGGGGGAAGATACTAAACGAGTGTTTTGCATCAGTGTTTACTGTGGAGAAGGATATGGAAGACAGAGAACATGGGGAAATAAATAGCAACATCTTGAAAAATGTCCATATTACAGGAGGTGGTGCTGGATGTCTTAAAATGCATAAAAGTGGATAAATCCCCAGGACCTGATCAGATGTATTTTAGAACTCTGTGGGAAGCTAGGAAAGTGATTGCTGGGTTCTTTGCTGAGATATTTATATCAACAGTAGCCACAGATGAGGTGCTGGAAGGCTGGGTGTTGGCTAATGTGGTGACACTGTTAAGACAGGTGGTAAGGAAAAGCCAGGGAACTCTTGACCAGTGAGCCTGATATCGGTGATGGGTAAATTGTTGGAGGGAATTCTAAGGGACAGAATTTGCACATATTGGAAAGGCAAGGACTGATTAGGGATGGTCATAGATAACAAGGTGTACAGCTGGATGAACACAGCAGGCCAAGCAGCATCAGAAGAGTAGGAAGGCTGACATTTTGGACATAGACCCTTCTTCAGAAAATCATTGTGGTCATTGTGGCTTTGTGCATGAGAAGTTGCGTTTCACTAACTTGATTACTCGTTCAAAAAACTCAATGAAGAGGATTGATGAGGGCAGATTGGTGGACTTCAGTAAGGCGCTCAAGAAGGTTCCTCGTGGTAGACTGGTTAGCCAGGTTAGATTGGTGGGATACAGGAAGAACTAGCCATTTGGATACAGAGCTGGCTCGAAGGTGGAAGTCAGAGGGTGGTGGTGGAGGGTTGCTTTTCAGAGTGGAGGCCTGTGACCATGTTGGTGTGCTACAAGGATCGGTGCTGGGTCCACTGCTTTTCGTCATTTATGTAAATGATTTAAATTTGAGCAGAGGAGGTATGATTAGTAAGTTTGCAGATGACACCAAAATTGGAAGTGTAATGGACAGCAAAGAAGGTTCCCTTGGAGTACAAGGGGACCTTGATCAGATAGGCCAGCAGGTTCAGGAGTGGCAGATGGAGATTAATATAGATAAATGTAAGGTACTGCATTTTGGAAAGACAAATCAGGGTAGCACTTAGACATTTAATGGTAAGGTGCTGGGCAGTATTGCTGGACAAAAGAGACCTTGGAGTGCAGGTTCATAGTGTTACTTGAAAGTGGAGTCCCAGGTAGACAGGATAGCATTTGGTATGCTTGCCAGTATTGGTCAGTCTATTGAGTATAGGAGTTGAGAGGTCATGTTGCAGCTGTACAGCGCATTGGTTAAGCCACTTTTGGAATACTGTGTTCAATTCTGGTCTCCCTCCCTTTGGAAGGATGTTGTGAAACTTGAAATGGTTCAGAAAAGATTTACAAGGATGTTGCCAGGGTTGGAGCGTTTGATCTATAGGGAGAGGTTGAATAGACTGGCACTATTTTCCTTGGAGCGTTGGCGGCTGAGGGCTGACATTCTAGATGTTTATAAAATCATGAGGGGCATGGATAGGGTGAATAGCCGAGGCCTTTGTCCAAAACAAGTGGGCATAGGTTTAAGGTGAGAGGGGAAAGATTTAAAAGGGACCTAAGGGGCAACTTTTTCACGCAGAGGGTGGTGCGTGTATGGAATGAGCAGCCAGAGGATGTGGTGGAGGCTGGTACAATTACAACATTTAAAAGGCATCTGGATGAGATTATGAATAGGAAGGGTTTAGAAGGATATGGGCCAAATGCTGGCAAATGGGATTTGATTTATTTAGGATATCTGGTCAGTATGGATGAGTTGGACGAAAAGGTCTATTTCTGTGCTGTACATCTCTGTGACTCTATGTGCCAATTAGCTCGACATTTGTTCTGAGAAAGTTGTTAGAATTGATCATTAAAGGCATTTTAGCCATGCAATTAGGAAATCTCAAGGTAATTGGGAGAAGTCAGTAGATATCCAGTAGTAGTAGTGGTACTAGTACTTGGATATCAAGAAACCAATTGTTAAGGTACCACATCAAATAAAACTTCATTACCAGGGGACAACATATTACAAAAGAAGTGAAAGAATGTGGAGAAAGAGGATTGAAAAAAAGGCCTTGGGTACAAAAGGAACCTCTGCTCAAACCCTGTGGATTGGTGCTATTGAATTGCTTCTCCATTTGCTTTTTTTCCCTTCCTCCACAACACTTTTATTGTTTGTCTCGGTCTTTCTGTATGTGTCTCTGTGTAGAGGTTTACAAGGGGTTTAGACTTTCAACTAGCACTAATCTCTGCCGATAGATCATGGTTTTATTTACCTGTGGTAAGAGCTTATTTATTTTTAAACGATTAATTGTTCTTTTTAAATATGGAGTCACCTGGTCAGTGGTTTCTGTTAAATCTGAATTTTCTAAAGAAGGGTCCTGACCTGAAACATCAACTTTCCTGCTCCTCTGATGCTGCCTGGCCTGCTGTGCTCCTCCATCTCCACACTGTGATGTCTGACTCGAGCATCAGCAGTTCTTACTATCTGTAAATTGGGAACTTGCCTGACTTTGCTTAAATCATTAACTTTTGTGTGACCATCGGAGTAGTGGAGTTTGAGAGTCGTTGCACTTTCCCAAGTGAGTCCTCACGAGATCCTGAATGGTCTTGAGTAGTTGGATTTTGAAAGGATGTTTCTTTTTCTAGTTGAATCCAGAATGAAGAGGAACTGTTTTTTTAAAATTAGAGGATCTCTCTTTTAGGACATATAGGAATTTTTTTCTGAAGTTTGTTGTCTTTGGAACTCTGCCTCACAAGGCATTGGAGATGTGGCTCAATGAATATTTTAAGAAAGTAGAGTGATTCCCTCGCCTGTCAAGAACCTATGGTTATAGGAGTAGGTGTGAATGTGGAATTCAAAACAACAAAAAAAAATCACCCATGATCTTGAATGGCCAGTCAGGCTGAAGTAGCAAGAGGTCTATTTCAACTTCTGTTTCATACATGCGTACATTTGTGCAAAAAAAAACTTTACCAAACTGCCTTCAAAATGTAGGTATGCATTAACATCATCTAAATGATTTGTAGTGCTGTAACTGACCAAGCTGCCAGGGTACTTGACCTAAAATGTAACAACAGAACTAGGAGCAGAACGGCCCATTGACCACCATCCATCCTTCAGTCCCCTTCTTGTCCAAAAATCTTACTGACCTGTCTTGCATATACTCCCCATGTGAGCACTCAGTTTCTAAGGTAGGGAATACCAAAAAATAACAATCCTGTAAATGAAGAAATATCTTGCTTCAGTCTGAAATGGCTAAGCCCTAAACTTGTGTCTATGCCTCAATAGTTCTAAACTTTCTAGGCACAGGATCAGCCACTCTGCATCTATCTTGCACAGCCCCTTCGGAATCTTGTTGTTTGTGTCTAATCTCACTTCAGTAATTTCATTGAGTATATGTCAATCTTGTCCGATCATACTCGTGAACCTGCATTGCACAACCTCCAAGCTGAGTATATTCTTCATAATATACAGCAACAAAAACTGTACTCAAAGACTGATATGTATTTTGGGAGCATGTCAAAGCATTTCATGGGTGTTTCAAAAGGAGGGTTATAAACCACAGCTAGTCTCTGGTGGAAGCACATAGAAGAGTCCTTTTATTGGCAAGGATAGAAAACATTAACTTATGAAAAATGTTGCTTTTTAACAAAAATGTACTCAATGTTAACTGCTTTAATAATTTACTCTGCAATGAAGTGCTTTGCAGACACTGGCTTCACTCGGGTTTTGAAGTAGATGCTTTGACAACCCAAATCAAACCTGTCCATCAGATGGGAAGGACTGATGCGAAGAGTAACATTATATAGGCATACACTATTATGGGCACGTGGTGATACCAACCACCAAGAATGATTGTCTTAGATAGAAATTTTTAATATCTCTTTCACTTTTAAGTCCCTTGTCTGTACCAGCTTTAGAAAATGAAGTAACGGGGTGGTAACCTTTTCTAGTTAATATCTTTTAAAGAGTGGTTGTGATATGCTTGACTGGCAACATCAGCAAATTTGAGACTCTGTTAATCCAGTAAATTCTGATGATTCCAAGTATGCCCTTTCTTTACATCAAAATCCTTGAAAGATAGGTGATTGAATTGACATCAATATTTGAGCATATGAAGAATTTAAGAAAATCCAGTGTTTCTGGTCTTGCTGTGCTGCTGAAATGTAATTAAGTAAACACCAGACTAGAACAAAATTTGAGATAACAAGCATGGGGCTGGATGAACACAGCAGGTCAAGCAGCATCATAGGAGCAGGAAAACTTGACGTTTCGGGCCTAAACCCTTCATCAGAAATGGGGGAGGGGAAGAGGGTTCTGAAATAAATAGGGAGAGAGGGGGAGGCGGATAGAGGATGGATAGAGGAGAGGATAGGTGGAGAGGAGGCAGACAAGTTGA
>JAHRHZ010000018.1:10489079-10506078 GCA_024137785.1 Ginglymostoma cirratum
ATGCTGCTTGACCTGCTGTGTTCATCCAGCCCCATGCTTGTTATCTCGGATTCTCCAGCATCTGCAGTACCTTTTATCTCTAGAACAAAATTTGATTTGGGTGTGATGCTGTGCATAGACTCTTAGTTTCATGGGGATGATGGCGAGGAACAGTCTGTTAGGAAAAATACCAAGAGGCTGTTCACACCTGCAGAACTGGCCCAAAGAAAGCATTGTCCAGAGGATTATGGAGAAAATTGGAATGAAGGAAATTGATGAATAAGTTGTCACCAATCATCACGCACTTGGAAATTATCACAAAAGCTTAGCTGGAAAGAGAATGTTGTTACTTCTCTCCAAAGGATGGTGAATCGAACAAATTCAGTATCCTAGAATACAGTAGATGCCTGGACACGGTACATTTAAAGAAGATATTTTTAATTAGTAATGGGTTGAAGAGTTATGAAGAACAGGCAGGAAAGTGGAGGGGAGACTGAGATGAGATCAGCCATGACTGTGTTGAATGGTGGAGCAGGCTTAAGGAGCTGAATTATCTACTCTGCTTCTAGTTTCTGATTTAGACCATAAGAAATAACTCTTAGCCTTCATTGGAGAATCTGGGACCAAAGGTCTAAGACTCAGAAGAAAAGGGTTCTAATTAAAGACTGAGATGGGGAGGTGATGGCCTAGTGACTCACGGTTGGTGTGTTGCCTCCCAGGTGCCAAGTTCCGTGATGTCTCGGATCGTGTCTTTGGGGCTCTGAAGGGAGAGGGTGACCAGCCCCAAGTCGTGGTCCACATAGGTACCAACGACATAGGTAGAAAGAGGGATGGGAATGTAAGGTAGGATTTCAGGGAGCTAGGGTGGAAGCTGAGAGCTAGAACAAACAGTTGTTATCTCTGGTTTGTTACCCGTGCCACGTGATAGCAAGGTGAAGATCAGGGAGAGATATCAGCTGAACACGTGGCTGCAGGGATGGTGCAGGAGGGAGGGTTTCAGGTATATGGATAATTGGGGCTCATTCTGGGGAAGGTGGGACCTCTGTAAACAGGACGGTCTTCACTTGAACCAGAGGGGTACTAATATTCTGGATGGGAAATTTGCTAGTGCTATTCGGGTGGATTTAAACTAGCTCAGCAGGGGGATGGGAACCTGTGGTGTAGTTCCAGTACACAGGAGGATGAGCATAGGGAGGACATGGACAGGATTTCACCGTCACAGGAGTGTGCTGGCAGACAGCAAGCTGGTTTGAAGTGTGTCTACTTCAGCACCAGGAGTATCCAGAATAAGGTAGGTGAGCCTGCAGCATGGATAGGTACCTGGGACTTCGATGTTGTGGCCATTTTGGAGACATGGATAGAGCGAGGTCAGGAATGGATGTTGCAGGTTCCAGGGTTTAGATCTTTCATAAAGATCAGGGAAGGTGGTAAAAGAGGGGGAGGTGTGGCTTTGTTAGTCAAGGACAGTATAACAGTGGCTGAAAGAACTTTTGACGAGGACTCGTCTACTGAGGTGCTATGGGCTGAGGTCAGAAACAGGAGAGGAGAGGTCACACTGCTGGGAGTTTTTTATAGGCCTCCGCAAAGTTCCAGGGATGTGGAGGAGAGGATCGGCAAAACGATTCTGGGCAGGAGTGAAAGGAACAGGGTGGTCATAATGGGAGACTTTAACTTCCCCAACATTGACTGGAAATGCTGTAACTCTGGTACGTCAGATGGATCAGTTTTTGTCCAATGTGTACAGGAGGGTTTCCTGACACAGTATGTCGAAGGGCCGACAAGAGGGGAGGCCACACTGGATCTGGTACTTGGTAATGAACCAGGCCAGGTGTTTGATTTAGTGGTAGATGAGCACTTTGGAGAGAGTGACCATAATTCGGTTACGTTTAGTTTAGCGATGGAAAGGGATAGGAACATGCCACTGGGCAAGAGTTATAGATGGGGGAAGGGCAATTATAATGCGATTAGGCAAGACTTAGGAGGGATAGAATGGGGTAGCAAAATGCAGGGGATGGGGACAATCGAAATGTGGAGCTGGTTTAAGGAACAGATATTGCGTGTCCTTGATATGTATGTCCCTGTCAGGTAGGAAGGAAGTGATAAGGTAAGGGAACTGTGGTTTACAAAAGAAATTGTATCTCTTCTTAAGCGGAAGAGAGAGGCTTATGTGACATTGAGACGAGATGGTTCAGATGAGGCAATGGAGAGTTACAGATTAGCTAGGAAGGATTTAAAGAGAGTTAAGATGAGCAAGGAGGGGACATGAGCAGTCATTAGCAGGTAGAATAAAAGAGAACCCTAAAGCTTTCTATAGGTAAGAGAGGAATAAAAGGATGACTAGGGTAAGAATTGGGCCAGTCAAAGACAAGTGGGAAGTTGTGTGTGGACCCTGTGGAGAGCGGAGAGGTGCTAAACGAATATTTCTCATCTGTTTTCACTCAGGAAAAGGAGAATATTGTAGAGGAGAAGACTGAGATACGGGCTATTAGACTTGAAAGGATTGAGGTCAGTAAGGAGGAGGTGTTATCAATCCTAGAAGGTGTGAAGGTAGATAAATCCCCTGGGCCGGATGGGATTTTTCCAAGGATTCTCTGGGAAGCTAGGGAGGAGATGGCGGAGCCTTTGGCCTTGATCTTTGAGTCGTCATTGTCATTTAGTACCAGAGGACTGGAGGATTGCAAATGTTGTGCCCTTGTTCAAGAAGGGCAGTAGAGATGACCCAGGTATTTTCAGACCAGTGAGCCTTACGTCTGTTGTAGGAAAAGTTTTGGAAAGGATTATAAGAGATAGGATTTCTAATCATCTCGCAAGTAACAATTTGACTGGAGATAGTCAACATGGATTCGTCAAGGGCAGGTTGTGTCTCACAAACCTCATTGAGTTTTTTGAGAAGGTGACCAAGCATGTGGATGAGGGTAGGGCAGTTGACGTGGTGTACATGGACTTCAGTAAAGCCTTTGATAAGGTTCCACATGGTAGGCTATTGGAGAAAATGCGGAGGCATGGGATTGAGGGAGATTTAGCAGTTTGGATTAGAAACTGACTTTCTGAAAGAAGGCAACGAGTGGTGGTTGATGGAAAATATTCAGCCTGGAGTCCGGTTACTAGTGGTGTGCCCCAAGGATCTGTTTTGGGACCACTGCTGTTTGTCATTTTTATAAATGACTTGGACGCAGGCATAGGTGGATGGGTTAGTAAGTTTGCAGATGACACTAAAGTCGGTGGAGTGGTGGACAGTGTGGAAGAATGTTGCAGGGAGACTTGGATAAACTGCAGAATTGGGCCAAAAGGTGGCAAATGGAGTTCAATGCAGACAAATGTGAGGTGATGCACTTTGGGAAGAATAATAGGAAGGCAGAATACTGGGTCAATGGAAAGATTCTTGGTGGTCTGGATGTGCAGAGGGATCTTGGTGTCCAGGTACATAGATCCCTGAAAGTTGCCACCCAGGTTGATAGTGCTGTTAAGAAGGCATACGGTGTGTTAGGTTTCATTGGTAGGGGATTGAGTTCCGGAGCCGTGATGTTATGCTGCAACTGTACAAAACGCTAGTGCGGCCTCACTTGGAATATTGCGTGCAGTTCTGGTCGCCCCATTACAGGAAGGATGTGGAAGCATTGGAAAGGTGCAGAGGAGATTTACCAGGATGTTGCCTGGTCTGGAGCGAAGGTCTTCTGAGGAAAGGCTGAGGGACTTGGGTCTGTTCTCATTGGAGAGAAGAAGGCGAAGAGGGGATTTAATAGAGACATACAAGATGATCAGAGGATTAGATAGGGTGGACAGTGAGAGTCTTTTTCCCAGGATGATGACCTCGGCTAGTACGAGGGGGCATAACTGCAAATTGAGGGGTGATAGATTTAAGACAGATGTCAGAGGCAGGTTCTTTACTCAGCGAGTGGTAAGGGTGTGGAATGCCCTGCCTGCCAATGTAGCTAACTCAGCCACATTAGGGGCATTTAAACAGTCCTTGGATAAGCATATGGATGATGATGGGATCGTGTAGGGGGATGGGCTTAGATTAGTTCACAGGTCGGCGCAACATCGAGGGCCGAAGGGCCTGTTCTGCGCTGTATTGTTCTATGTTCTAGTGGTATTATCACTGGACTGTTAATCCAGAGACCCAGATAATGTTCTGGAGGGCCCCAGGTTCAAATCCCACCATAGTAGATGGTGGAATTTGAATTCAATAAATATCTGGAATTAAGAATCTAATGATAACCATGGATCCATTGTCGATTGTCAGGAAAAACCCATCTGGTTCACACATGTCCTTTAGGGAAGGAAACTGCCATCCTTAACCTGGCATGGCCTACATGCGACTCCAGACCCACAGCAATGTGGTTGACTCTTAACTGTCCTCTGGGCAATTAGGGATGGGCAATAAATGCTGTCTAGCCAGTGACTCCTTCATCCTGTGAATGAATTAAAAAAAAAAGTGAAGGAATTTCTTCTGAAGGTTGAGGGTCTTTGGAACTCCTAGCCATAGAAAGCTGCGGGGGCAGAGTCCCTGTGTATATTTAAGGCTGAGATAGATTCTTGATCAGTAGGGGAATCCAGGTTTAACGGGAAAGGATGGGAAAGTGGATGCAAGGAATGTCGGACCATCCATGATTTTATTGAAGGCGGAGCTGGCTTGAAGGGCTGAATGGCCTGTTTCTTGTGGTCTAATTGTATTACATTGCTGCAAAAACTCCAGTGGAAAAAAATTAAAATCAGCAAATGATGCTAGACATAAATTTTGGATTGACAGTGTGTGATGGGAGTGGAGTAAGTATTTTGTCACGAGTTGCACGACACTTTTCAAAGTCAGTGATCCCAGGAAGGCATGTGTTCACTAAATGCCAATTTATTTGTAATCTCATCTGAATGAAAGTTCACATTCCACAAAACGTAAAACAACCTGCATAGAAGGTAACGAATGTGAAATATTGAGGCTCCAAGAAAAAAAACTTTTGAAGTATGGATCACTCTTTCACCAAGTGTCTCTGGCTCCATTTTCCCCTTCTAGCATCATCTGGTGTGTTTAAAGATTAGTTACTTGCATTACTTACTTTTTGCACATTGGATAAGTGGGGAAAGGAATCCTGGTCTTGAACGTAAATGGTATTGGCTTAATTTTATTTTCTCAGATGCTGGAAGTATTGGGTTTCTACTGATTTACAAAATAAGGGACATTGAAAATTCCAGCCAATGCTGTTGTCCTGTCTGATAGTACACTATTAAAAAGTAACTCCTTTAATGCATAGCCAGATTTAAATACTGAAAATATGCATCAGAAGGCATGTAACTTGAACGTTAGCTCTAACCTTTTTGATGTAAATAGTTGTACTTCTGGTTACATTAGAACTATTTAATTTCTTACCTGCTTACATAACAACATATTATACTACATGCATTCTTTGAAAGAAATACATGTAAATAGGATGCATGTCAGTTATAACCAGCAGAGTTACAAAATAAGATTATAAGGTATAGGTGCAAAATTAGGCCATTTGGCCCATCAAGTCTGCTCTGCCGTTCGATCATGGCTGATGATGGAAAAGTAGTCATCAGAATTTCCTTCACAATAATTCGATTACAAATGTTGTAAGCAAGCCAATTATAAATTGCTTCATAATTTCTTTTAAACCAAACTAAATTTAGATTTGTTATTAAGGACCGGAAGAACTGCGGATGCTGTAAATCAGGAACAAAAACAGAAGTTGCTGGAAAAGCTCAGCAGGTCTGGCGGCATCTGTGAAGGAAACAACAAAGTTAACGTTTCGGGTCTGGTGACCCTTCCTCAGAGCTCAGATTTGTTATTACCTTGTTTGCTGAGTTTAAATGTTCACTGCAGTGTTTTTGTTTTACTAAGAATGTGGTTAGACATTAAAAGTGAAGCAAAAGATTAAACAGCATTTAAAAATATTTTTCTGCACCATTAAAGCATGGCAGCTAACTGACCTGTGAAATAATGTGCTGAACCGTGCAACTAATAGTAAAATTTCGCAACTGAGGACTTTTGTACATTTTACACTCTGACCTTTCAACAACATAACTCAAAAGTTAATGTTAAGAGTTACTTTAGGCTGAAGAAATAACAGTCAGTGAATAGCTTCTTTCAGATGTTCAACTCTCTGATATTTTACCATTTTCCACATCTAGTTGTGATAGAGGCACAGTTGCTATTTACCCAAGTGCCATCATAAAACTTTGACAAATGAGTCTACGGCTTTGAACTGATGCCTATCCTTGTGAAATTATTCTAATAGTTACCTAGTAATCACTCGTGTCAGCTGCAGTTATGATATTACACAAAACAGATAAATCTTGTATTCCTACTCTAATGACGTGATGTGGAGGTGCTGGTGTTGGACTGGGGTGGACAAGTCAGAAGTCGCACGACACCAGGTTTATTTGAAA
Source organism: Ginglymostoma cirratum (assembly GCA_024137785.1). NCBI lineage: Eukaryota > Metazoa > Chordata > Chondrichthyes > Orectolobiformes > Ginglymostomatidae > Ginglymostoma > Ginglymostoma cirratum. The sequence goes on from JAHRHZ010000018.1 coordinate 10,495,461, forward strand.
TTACAAGCTTTCGGAGGTCTGCTCCTTTGTCGGGTGAAGTGGAGGGATGTACAGAGGCACATAATTTATAGTCAGAGGATAATGGCAAGATAATTCCAGGTAATGAAGACTGTCAAGAGATAAGTACAAATAATGTTAATACAAATGCAAGTTGGAGTGATTATACTTTTGGCCTAAGAAGTAATTCTAAGAGAGTCTTACAGGAGGAGGAGAAAGAAGTAAAGCTATGATCTTGTGATGTCATGATGGCATTTAAAATATAATCACTAATTTAGGGAATATGCCAGTCAATTTCTGGACACCAAGAAATGGTTGGTGGCACTGGATGCTCCAAATGCTAATGACCCTGACAACATTCCAGCAATAGTACTGAAGATTAATGCAGCTACAACACTGACATCGGTGCTGCAGTGTGGAAAGTTGCCCAGGTATGTCCTGTACACTAACAAAAGCACAAATCCAACACAGCCAGTTGGTCTCCTCTTGGTCATCAGTAAAGTGATTGAAGGTGTCATCAACAGTGCCATAAAGCAGTGTCTTCTCAGCAATAACGTGCGTCCTGACACCTAGTGTTCCATCAGAGCCACTCAGCTCCTGAAGCCATTACAGCCTTGGTTCAAACATGGACAAAAGAGCTAGATGCCAGAGATGAGGTGACATCCCCTGACATCACGGCTACATCTGAACAAGTGTGACATCAAGGTCCTCTAGTAAAACTGGAATCGATGGATATCACGGGAAAGCTGTTTGTGTGTTGGAGTCATACATGGCATATAGGAAGACATATGGAGGTCAGTCATCTCAGCTTGAAGTCATCTCTGGGAGTTCCTCAGGGTAGTGCCCGGTCCCTATTATCTTCAGCTGCTTCGTTAATGACTTTCCTTCCATCATCAGGTCAGAAGTGGGGATGTTCACTGATGACTGCACAATGTTCAACACCATTCACAACTTCAGATACTGAAGCAGTAAGTGACCTGGACAATATCCAGGCTTGGGCTAAAATGCTGCACGTAATATTTGTACCACACAAATGCTAAACAATGATCATCTCCAAAAAGAGACAATCTAATCATTGCACCTAGACTTTCAAAGGTGTTACCATCACTGAATTCTCCCACGATCAACCTCTTGGGAGTTACCATTTACCATAAACTTAACTAGACTAGCATATCAATACAGTGGCTACAACAGGAGGTCAGAGGCTAGGAAGACTGCAGCGAGTAACTTACCTCCTGACTCTCCAAAGCCTGTCCACCCTTTCACAAGGCACAGATCAGGAGTGTGATGGAATATTCTCCACTTGAGTGCAACTCCACCAACAGTCAAGAAAGTTTGACATTGCCCAAGACAAAGCAGCTGGCTTGATTGGCACCACATCCACAAAAAATCATTCCTCCACCACTGACACTCAGTAGCAGCAGTGTGTGTTAGCTAAATCCACTGCAGAAATTCACCAAAGATCCTTAGCTCCTTCCAAACCACCACCATTTAGTAAATATATAGGAACAACGCCACCTGCAAGTTCCCCATCAAGTTATTCGTCATCCTGACTTGGAAATATATCATCATCCCTTCACTGTTGAATCAAAGGCCTGGAATTCTTTTGTAGGTCTACATACAACACATGGACTGCAGCAATTCAAGAAGGCAGCTCATCTCCACATTCTCAAGAGCAACTAGGAATGGGCAATATATGCTGGCCCAGCCAGCAACGTCCAGTTAATAAAAAAATCCAACAAACAACAAAGAGGTTGCTAATCTGCATTAATGTTGTTTGAGGGATAAATACTGGGGAGAGCACATCAGTTCTTCAAAGTATTATCATAGAATGTTTCTCATTCACTGGAGTGAGCAAGCCATTTGCTCAACCCTCCAGAGACACCCATCCCATCAAAAGGGCAGACAGAGGTGGCGGGGTTGCCTTGTTGGTAGGTAATGAAATTAAGTCATTAGCAAGAAGAGATATAGGGTTGGAAGGTGCAGAACCTTTGTGGGTAGAGATGAGGAACCGCGAAGGGAAAAAGACCCCGACAGGAGTTATGTACAGACCTGTAGCAGTAGTCAGGATATGGAATAGAAAATAAATCAAAGTAGAAAAGGCATGTAGAAAAGGCACTGTTACAATAATCATAGGACATTTCAATGTGCAGACGGATTTGGAAAATCAAATTGGTTGCAGGTGCCAAGCAAAGGAATTTGTGGAATGTTTACAAGATTTCTTTTTTGAGCAACTTGTGACAAACTGTAAATTCTGGATTTGGTGTGTAATGAGGCAGACTTGATTAGAGAGCTTAAGGTGAATGAACCTCAAGGGAGCAGTGATCGTAATATGACCAAATTCACCTTGTAGTTTGAGAGGGAGGAGCTGGAATCAGATGTAATGGTTTTACAGTTGAGTAAAGGTAATTGCAAAGACATGAGGGAGGAGCTGGCCTGAGTTGATTGGAAGAGGAGCCAACAGGGAAGATGGTGAAGCAGCAACGGCAAGAATTTCTGGGGATAATTTGGGAGATACAGTACAAATTCATCCCAAGGAAGAAGAGGAATATTAAGAAGAGGACAAGGTGACCATGGCTGACAAAGGATGTCAGGGACAGCAGACAAGCAAAAGAGAAGCGCGTAATGTGATGAAAATTAGTGGAAAGCCAGAGAATTAGGAAGCCTTTAAAACCAGCAATCGGGAAGGAGATAGGCTAACTAGGAATGGCTTTTTTGGTTATAGGAAAGGTAAGAGAGAGTCAACAGTGAACATCGGACTGCTGGAAAATGCGACTGGAGAAATAGTAATGGGGACGAAGAAATGGTAGAGGAATTGAATCGGTATTTCATATCAGTCTTCACAGTGGAAGAAACTAGTAGCATACGAGCACTTCGAGAGACAAGGGGCAGAAATGAGTGTTAGTGGCCATCACAAAAGCCAAGGTGCTGGGGAGGCCGAAGGGCCTGGAAATGAATAAATTACCTGGACTGGATGAACTACACCCCAGGGTTTTGAAGAAGATAGCTGAGGTGGTGTGGAGGCTTTGGTGGTGATCTTTCTGGAATCACTGGAGACATAGAGGGTCCCAGAGCACTGGAAAATGACTAACTTAACACCCTTGTTTAAGGGAGGGAGGTAGAAGATGGGAAATTATAGGCTAGTTGGTTAGATTTTAAAAGTCCATTATCAAGGATGAGATTGCAGAGTACTTGGAAGTGCATTGTAAAATAGGCCTAAGTCAGCATGGCTTCGTCACGGAGAGGTCATGCCTGACAAATGTGTCAGAATTGTTTGAGGACGTAATGGGTAAGTTAAACGAGGATAGCCAGCAGCTGTGATCTATTTGAAGACCTTTGACAAGGTGCTGCACATGAACTTTGATGTTACGGGCAAGGTACTGGCATGCATGTAAAATTGGCTGACTGGCAGAAGGCAAAGAGTGGGGATATAGGGGTCTTTTTCAGAGTGGCAGCTGGAGTTCTGCATGGTCAGTGTTGGAACCACAATGATTTATGTTATACAGACAAAGGGACTGAGTACATTGCTGCTAATTCGCAGGTGACACAAATATAGGTGATGGAAATGGGGGAAGTGCAGAAGGAAATGGACAGGCTAGGAGAGTAGGCAAAGATATGGCAGATGGAATACAATGGGGGACGCTGAGAGGTTATGCACTTTGAGACGAAGAATAGACATGTAGACTGTTTTCTAAATGGGGAAAGGCTTCAGAAATCTATAGCACTGTGGGACTTGGGAATCCAACTTCAGGATTCTTGTATGGTTGACAAACAAGTTCAGTTGGCTGTTATGAAGCCAGATGCAAGTTAGCGTTCACTTTAAGAGGGCGAGAATACAAGAGCAGGGATGTACTACTGAGGCTCTATAAGGCTCTGGTCAGACTGCATTTGGAATGTTGTGAGCAGTTTTGAGCCCTGTATCTAAGGAAGGATGTGCTTGTATTGGAGGGGTCCAGAAGGGGTTTACAAGAATGATCCTAGGGAAAAAGAGCTTGTCATATGAGCAGAGGGCGAAGACTCTGGGTCTGTACTTGATTGTGTAGAAGGTTGAGTGAGGTCTGATTGAAACTTGAGTACTGGGTGGCCTGGACAGAGTAGACAATGGAGAAGATGTTTCCACTATTAGCAGAGAATAGAACCTGTGGGCACAGCCTCAGAGTGAAGGGACAACCCTTCAGAATTGAGATAAAGAATCCGTTCAGCTAGAGGGTAGTTAATCTGTGGAACTTATTGACTTGGCCTCCACAGTCTTCTGCAGCAATGAGTGTATTTAAGATGGAGATATTTAGGTTCTTGATTCGTAAGGAGGTCAAAGGTTATGGAGATAAGGTGGGAGAATGGGGTTAAGAAACACATTGGCAAAAGGCGGAGCAGTCTTGATGGGCTGAATGGCCTAATTTTGCTCCTGTATTGTATCATATCTTATGATCTCATGCTTTATATAGGACAATGATCAACACTTTTAATGCCCCTCTTGATGTCGGTGACACTAACACCCCATTTAACTCTACCAACCTTCTGGGATTCCATTAAATTACTCAGAATCCATAAAAATTGCAAGTATAGGGTTAAACTGTGCAGTAGCTTCACTATTAGCCACAAGTATACTGTCATAACTGAGGCGTTCGCACCGATTATCTGCTTAATTCTTTCACAAGTTAAAATATCCAAATTCTCTGTCACTTGTAAAATTTTACATGTATTTCTTCTGCATTTCCTTATTTAAGAATTTTTATTTTCCTTTGCTACAGGAAGGATATTGTTAAATTGGAAAGGGTTCAGAAAAGATTTACCAGGATGTTGCTGGGAATCGAGAGTTTGAGTTCTCGGAGGCTGGACAGGCTGCGGCTTTTTTTCACTGGAGCGTAGGAGGTTGAGGAGTGACCTTACAAAGGTTTATAAAATCATGAGGGGCATAGGTAAGATGAATAACAAAGGTCTTTTCCATAGGGTGGGGGAGTTCAAAAGTAGGGGACATATTTTTAAGGTGAAGAGAAAAAGATTTAACAAGGACATGAGGGCAACTTTTTTTTACACAGTGGTTAGTGTGTGGAATGAACTGCCAGAGGAAGTGGTGGATGCAGGTACAGTTACAACGTTTCAAAGACATTTGCATACATACAAGTAGGAAACGTTTGGAGGGATATGGGCCAAACATAGGCGGATGGAACTAGTTTAGCTTGGGAACGTGGTCAGTGTGGACTGGTTGGACTGAAGGATCTGGTTCCATGCTGTATGACTCTAAAACTGGACATTTGTTGTCTTGTAGTATGACAAAATGAGTGTGCCTTTCAAAAGCAGCATGCTGCATCATTGCATACCAAGACTGGTTGTGCAGTTAACCTTGTAGTCCAAGTGAAACATTGATGTTAGTTGTTAGAGCACTGTGAAGCTCTGTATTCCCATGCTATTAACATGATTTTCCCCAGATAGACATATCAGTAACCGAGTGCTTTGGTGATAGTTTCAATTCCATAGTAAGAAACATTTTGTAAATATAAAGCAAATGTACTTCAGTTCTTCCTGTGACAACCTGTACCCAATTAAACGATTGGGACAACTGGATTTCTTGCAAATGGCAGGCTAATTTGCACCATTGCTGTTGAAACACCAGGTATTTTTCATCTGGGCTAATAAAGGAGTTCTTCCTAGTATTTTTACAAACTTGTTTTAAAGCTATACAAGTTAAAAAGCTTGATTTTATATGAGGTAGTACACATTCAGTATGATGTTCAGTATTATATTTGCAAGTTTTCCAGTTTGAACAAAGGTTTTCTGCAAAGGTTTTGAAGGAAAGCAGGAATTCATTTATCCAGTATCTTTCACATCTAAGTACTTAATTAATTAGGAGCAAATTACAGCAGATGCTGGAATCTGTACTGAAAAACCACAGTGCTGGAGATCACAGCTGGTCAGACGGTATCCATGGAGACAGAGCAAGCTAGTGTTTCAAGTCTAAATGATTCTTCTTCACAGCTGAAGTGGTGTGGAGGGGACAGCATTTATGCTACAGGGGGGTAGAATGCAGGTGGTGAAGAGATGTTGATAGTTCAGAATAAGTGATCAGAATGTGAGAATGGCAGAACAATGGTGTGTCTAACTGCCACACTTGAAAGCAGACAGAGCCGCTGGGGTGAGGGGAGGGGAAATAGGACATGGTGACAGAGAATGTAACGGAAAAGACTAAAAGAAAGGGAAGAAATGGGAGTTGGTCCAGAAGGCTGTAAAGTACCTAGTGTGAAGTTGAGGTGTTGTTCCTCCAGCGATTCACTTGGAGCACTGCAGCATGCAGAGGACAGATGAGTGGGCATGTAAGCAGGACGCTTTGTTAAAATGAGTGGCAACGGGAACGTCTGAGTCATGCTTGATCACAGACCAGAGATGTTCTGCAAAGTGGTCCCCTAGTCTTCATTTGCTTTCTCTAATGCAGAGTAGTCCACGTTGGATGCAACAAATGCAATACACGAGATTGGGGGAGATAAAGGTGAAATGACACTTCACCTGGAAATACTGTTTAGGCCCTTAGATGGTGAGCAGGGAGGAGGAGAAGGGGTAGGTGTTGCACCTTGTTACATGGGAAGGGCGGATGGTGTTGGTCGTCGTGACATGGACTAGGGTGTCCCGGAGGGAACGATCCCTGCAAAATGCAGACAGGGGAGTGAGGGAAAGATTCGTTTGGTGGTGATGTTCTGCTGGAGTTGTATGAATGACAGAGAGTGATCCTTTGTATGTGGAGGCTGGTAAGATGAAAAGTGAGGACAAGGAGGAATCAATCAGTGTTGTGAGTAATGGGTGATAGGTCTGATGTAGTTGAGGGTCCTGTCAACCATAGTGGGCAGGAAACCACTGGTTTAGAAGAAGCAAGCCATGTCAGCAGCATTGCTGTTTTGGAAGGTGGCATCATCCGACTAGATGCGATGTAGGTGAAGGAATGGAGAGAATGGGATGGAGTCCTTGCAGGATGTGGGGTGTGAAGAGCTGTAGTGAAGGTAGTTGTGGGAGTCAGTGGCTTTGTAGTGGATGGAAGTGGACAGTCTATTTCCCCAAAATGGAGACAGAGGTCAAGGAAAGGAAAGGAAGAGTCGGAAATGGACAATGTGAAAGTTCTAGAAGGGTGGAAATTGGAAGCAAAATGAACAAATTTTTCAAGGTCCTGGCAGGAGCATGAAGTGGCACTGAAGCAGTCGTTGATGCACTGACAAAAGAGTTGTTGGAAGGGGCCAGTGTAGGATTGGAACAAGGATCGTTTCACATAACCCTCATTGTCACGCCTTTGACTTGGCAGAAGTGCGATGAATTGAAGGAAAAATCAACCTGGTGGAGGAGAGTGGTGGATGGGGAGTGCTCAGGCCTCTGGTCAAGGAAGAAGCCAAGAACTCGCAGACCGCCCTGGTGGGGAATGAAGGTATAGAGGGAGTGGACATCCATGGTGAACAGGAGGCAGTTAGGGCCAGGGAACTAGAAATTGTCAATATGGTGGAGGGCATCTCCTCTCACATTAAAAATAGGCCCCCTAGTTTTGAACTCCCCCACTTTAGGGAAAAGACCCTTGTCATTCACCTTACCTATGCCTCTCATGATTTTATAAACCTCTATATGGTCACCCTTCAAGCTCCTATCCTCCAATGGAAAAAGTCTAAGTTTATCCAGTCTCTCCTTATAACTCAAACCTTCCATTCCCAGCAACTTCCTGGTAAATCTTTTCTGAACCTTCCCTAGTTTAATAATCTTCTCATAACAGGGTGACCAGAACTGCATATGGTACTCTAGAAGAGGCTGAACCAATGTCCTGTCCAACCTCAATATGACATCCCAATTCCTGTACTCCAAGGTCTGAGCAATGAAGGCAACCATGCTAAATGCCTTTTTAACCAGCCTGCCTACCTGCGACGCAAAACTCAAAGGTGTTCTGGTCCATGAAGCAAATGTCTTATTCAGTAAATTATCCTGTTTCTTTTCATACAGAATACCCACCCAGAGGGCCTTGTGTCCATACTGAAAAAAGGAAATTCAGACAAAGAAATCACAACGGTACAACAGAAGCAGTCAAAGAAGAGAGTAAGATTTCAGGAACCCCAAGACATGCTAGAGCAGGGTAAGCTGGTGATGTTTTGCATTCTTTGGTGCTTTCTGTGCATGTATGTAATGTTAACATTAGGAATAGGTTGCAAGGTGTCAAATTATGGTCAGCTGAGTGTAAGATTAATCAGCTATGATAGATGATAAATCTAACTGTGTTAACTGCTGTAATACTTTAGAGATTACAGGAGTGATATGAAAACTAAATAAAAGTCAAAAATTATGCCTTACTGAATAGCAGAACTTAAAAGGTATTTTGGTTGGTGCAGTAATGAAGTACTAGTACAGGATTGCAAAGTAGGTATTGATGAATTGATCAATCTTCTTCATCTGCCACCCCCCAAAAATACGTAAACACTGTCGTTCTTCTTGTTGACATCTTTCCATGTTTCCAGAAAACGTTTGTCACATATCTGTCCGGTATTTTAGGAAGTTTTTTTCTTGTCATTCAAATCAAGCACCCTTCAAGAACAATACACAAATTAGCTACAAAATATATAACAATAAGTAATAATTTGTCCACGTTTGTATTTTATTTCTCAGTTGTTTTTGTAAGGTACCTTGTCTTTGTGGAATTAGTAGTGTGTGATGTAGCACACAATTGGATATTAATCTTGTAGGTACTGTCAATCCTACCATGTTATGCATATTATAGCCGTTAGTTTAAATTGTATTGTTTCTAAATGTGCGTGCTTTGTTCATCTTGTTCCTGTGTTATCTTATCCCCTGCTTTTATCCAACTATCAATCAAATCTTGAATGCTGGTGTAGTTTCTGTTCGCAAGATAACTCTGAATTCAACAGCCTCATGACTCCCTACATGTCAAGAACACTTTTTTTTTCCCCCTATAGGGCTTCTATTGAGATTTTCTTGGGGACTCCCCAACTTCCCAAATATCATTTGCAGCCTTTCAAGATTCTGCCCATTCTACTTACCAGGGCAACCTTTCTCTCTTTGGGGGTTACCCCAGGATTGATTTTCTTATAGCTATTTTGGGGCTTTTGGAGGCAAATTCACACTGTCTACACTTTGGTGTATTTTATCTGCTACTGTATATAGAAATTTCTCTTGCCCTCAGTCCTACATTTATTGCTTTCAAACTTTGCATCTGTAGTCCATCCTCTTCAATTTTCTATCCACAACTACTGATTTTGTGATGTTGTCCCATCCAAATGTAATGTTAAATACTCATGTTGCTTCTTCATCTAAGTAATATTGAAGTGTTTCTTCATATTTTGTCATGCTAGTTACTAGTTGAACCCCTCTTATAAACAATATTCTCAGTTTGGAGTCCAGTACTTACAAACCATAGACTTGTGCAACTTCTAATGAAATTTCAGTTTGTAGCTGGGATTTTTTTTGCCTCTTTTGATAATACTTAGAATTCCAATAGTTGTATTAAAGTGGCGAGGTTGGACAAACTTGGATTGTTTTTGTTCAAGTGTCAGAGACTGAAGTGTGACTTGATAGATTTTTGTATAAAATTGAGAGGCAAAAATAGGGTGGGTAGTTGGAGTCTTTTTCCCAGGGTGGAAATATCAAATACTAAGGGGCATAAGTTTAAGGTGAAAAGGGGGAAAGTTTGAAGGCGATGTGCAGGGCAAGTTTTTTTTTACACAGAGGGTGGTAAATGCTTGGAACTTGCTGCCAGGTGACATGGTAGAAGCAGGTACGAAGGCACCACTTAACAGGCAGTTATACAGATATGTAATCAGGCAGGGAATAGTGTGATATGCACCATATTGCAGGCAGATGGCATTAGTTTAGAATGGCATCATGGTAGGCACAGATATGGTGGATCGAAGGACAGATTCCTGTGCTGTACTTTTCTATGTTTAAAGTCTTGCTGGTGCAGCCCTTAATTTGACACCTGTATCCCTAAGTGCCTGTGCTGTTACATAGCATGAGTGTGATGTTTTGTTTTTACCAAAAGTTACTAAATTCCATTTTCCACTTTGTCTGTTTCCACATGTTGGCAGTATCGCATTGGCCTTCTACATAATTTGATCTCTGTGCAAATTCAACAATATTTTCTCTCAGCTTGCAACCAGCAAGCCAATTTGCATTTCATTGTTGCCTTTAACATAAAATATTCCAAGGTGTTTAGCAGGTACACATTCATGCAAAATTTAATACCAAATCCTCATCTACAGCGAACTGAAATAGTTCCAACTGTGCACCAATTAACTGTTCTGTTCACAGTTGTGATATTAAGATTTATCCAAATAGTTTATTTTAATCAGAAGTTCAGGAATCTGTGTTTCGGTAATGTCAAATGTAATAGACCACGTTGTGTTTGGACTATGGACTGAAAATGAGGAAAGTAGATTATACTTGAAAAGGAAGAAAAGGTACAAGTTATTTGCAGTTTTGGGAAAACAAGTGAAGATAACTAACTGGTGCAGATGAACATTGGGAACATTGAGTACAGACGAAGTTATGCCATTTCTTAAAAACTGAAAGAACTGCGGATGCTGTAAATCAGGAACAAAAAAAAATTTGCTGGAAAAGCTCAGCAGGTGTGGCAGCATCTGTGAAGGGA
>JAHRHZ010000018.1:10506478-10526861 GCA_024137785.1 Ginglymostoma cirratum
ATAAACTGACATTTTCCCAGCCACCACCAGTTCTGAGGAAGGGTCACTGGACCCGAAACGTTACCTCTGTTTTTTCCTTCACAGATACTGCCACACCTGTTGAGCTTTCTTCCAGCAAATTTGTTTTTATGCCATTTCTTGTGGATTTAGGAGAACTCAGTATATCAACAAACCTCTGGTCAGATTGAAGTTTAAGAGACTTTATGTAAGGAGTGAATCAAAGACTGAATCAGCCCTTGGTTCCTTTTTTGAGAAAGGATATTCTGGCTATGGAGGGAGTGTAACATCATTTTACCGGAATGATTTGGGGGTTGGCAGGACTGACATATGAAAAGAGACTTATCGGTTAGGACTGTATTCATTAGAGTTCAGAAGAATGAGGAGGGTCTGTTGGAAGCTATAAAATTCTAACAGGACTAGACAAGGTAAACGCTGAAAGGATGTTCCTGATGATTGGGGATGTACAGTGTAGCATTCAGATAACAAGAAATTTCTTCACCCAGGGAGTGGTGAACCTGAAGAATTCGCTCCCACAGAAAACAATTGAGGCCAAATATTGAATGTTTTCTAGAAAAGAGTTGTATATACTTTTTTTTTTTAGGGCTAAAGGGATCAAAGAGTATGGGGAGCAAACAGGAAAAGGATGAACGATGTACTTGTACTCCTAGGTCCCTCTGTTCCACAACACTCTTCAGGACCTTACCATTTACTGTACAAGTCTTACCTTGGTTTGACTTTCCAAAGTGCAACACATCACACTTATCTGTATTGAATTGCACTTGCCAATCCTTAGCCCAATTCCCCATCTGATCAAGATTCCCCTGTAATTTTTAATAACCTTCCTCACTGTCAATAATACCTCCTACTTTTGTATCATCCACAAACTTACTTATTATGCCTTGCATACTCACATCCAGATTGTTCATGTAAATAACAAATAACAAAGGTCCCAGCACCGACCCTTGTGGCCGACCCACTAGTCACAGACTTCCAGTCCAAGAAAAACAGAGTTGGGTGACCAGCTATGATCACAATGAATCATGGAGCAGAGTCAAAGGGCCAAAGGTGTATTTCTGCACCAATTTTTATATGCTTTCCAGCAAGGAAATCTCCCAAAGTTAACTGCATCAACTTTTCTCTATGCCTTTCTCTGTTAAATTGCGCTCTCCAATTTTCTGTTTTTTAAAAAAAAAAAAGCTGGGGGAAAAAACACATTTTGAAATACCGAAAGAAAGTTCTAAAACTCAAAGGCAACCACAAAGGACCTGGGTCCCACCAAGCAATCAGTGTCCAGACGACTGATCATCACTATACAGATAATATTGAGTCATCATTCGAATTAAGGAAAAGATTGTGGAACCGGAGATAACCAAAGTTAAATTGGAGTCCAATATGACTCTTCGGAAGATCTGACAGGATTCCAAAGAAGACGTCATAAGAGTAATACAGCATGGAAACAGGCCCTTCAGCCCAGACTGGTCCATGCTGACCATGGTGCTCACTCAGCTAGTTTCAATTGCCTGCATTTGTTCCACATCCCTCTAATGCTTCCCATCCATGTACCTATCCAAATGTTTTTTTAAATGTTCCTCAACCACTTTTTCTGGCAGCCCATTCCATATATGCACCACTCTCTGCGTGAAAAAGTTGCCCCTCAGGTCCTCCTTAAATCTTTCCCCTCTCACATTAAACCTATGCCCTCTAATTTTAAATTCCCCATCCCTGGGAAAAAGACTATATGCATTCATCCTATCTATGCCTCTCAACAAGGTCACGCCCTCTCCTACATTCTAAGGAATAAAGTTGTATCCTGGCCAGCTTTTCCTGTAACTCAGGCCTAAGAGTCCTGGCAACATCCTCGTAAATCATCTTTGCACACTTTCCAGTTTAACTCTGTCTTTCCTATAACAGGGTAACCAAAACTGTACACAATATTCCAAGTGCGGCGTCACCAACGACTTGTACAACTGTAACGTAATGTCCCAAGTCCTATACTCGGTGCCTTGACTGACGAAGGCCAGCATGCTAAATACCATCTTCGCCACCCTGTCTATCTGTGATCCCATTTTCAACGAGCTTTGTACTTATACTCCTCGGTTCCTCTGTTCCACAACACTCATCAGGACTTTACCATTTACTGTACAAGTCTTACCTTGGTTTGACTTTCCAAAGTGCAACTCCTCGCACTTATCTGTATTGAATTGCATTTGCCAATCCTCAGCCCACTTCCCCATCTGATCAAGATTCCCCTGTAATTTTTGATAACCTTCCTCAATGATACCGCCTACTTTTGTATCATCTTCAAACTTACTAATTATGCCTTGTATACTCACATCCAGATTGTTTATGTAAATAACAAATATCAAACGTCCCAACACTGACCCCTGTGGCACACTACTAGTCACATGCCTCCAGTCCAAGAAACAACCTTCAAACATCACCCTCTGCTTCCTAACAATTTTGAATCCAATTAGCTCACTCTCCCTGAATCGCATGCGCCGTAACCTTCGTGACTAGTCTGCTGTGCAGGACCTTGTCAAAGACCTTACTAAAGTCCGTATAGACAATATCCACTGCCCAACCCTCATCTATCCTCTTGGTTACCTCTTTGAAAAGATTTGTCAGACGTGTCTTCCCTAATTAGACTTTGACTATTCAAATGTTGGCTAATCCGGTCTCTCAGTGTCCTGTCCAATAATTTGCCTACCACAGAGGTCAGGCTCACTAGCCTGTAGTTCCCTGGCTTTTCTTTGCTACCTTTCTTAAACGATGGAACAACATTAGCCAACCTCCAGTCTTCCAGAACTTCTCTAGTGGCTAAAGATGAAGCAAAAATCTCTGCAAGGGCCAGTACAGTTTTTTCCCTAGCCTCCCACAACATCCGAGGATGGACTTGATCAGGCCCAAGGGATTTATCCACCTCGATACTCTTTAATGCTGCAAACACCACCTCTCTGGTAATGTGTATGTGGTCCAAATCATCCCTACTTGTTTCCCTTCTTTCCTTAGCATCCATGATTCTCTCCTCAGCAAACACTGAGGAAAAATATTCCTTAGAAATCTCCCCCATCTCCTGTGGCTCCACACATACTGCCCCTGGACTCTTGATATCACATTTTTAAAAGCCTCCCATTTGCCATTCGTTCCTTTTCCTTCTAACAGACTCATCCAATCGACCTCTGCTTGATCCTGCCTAATGGCCCTGTTCCAGTTTAGCACCATAACCTGTGGATCTGTCCTACCTTTTGCTATAACTATGTTAAAACTGGGAGAGTTAGGGTTACTGGACCCAAAGTGCTCTCTGATTGCTCTCTTCAGTCACTTGTCTGATCTCATTTCCTAAGAGGGGGTCCAGTGTTGCACCCTCTCGAGTAGAACCCTCTACATTTTGATTTAGGAAACTTTCTTAGACACGTTTGACAAATTCCATCCCGTCCGGGCCATTTACACTCTGGATGACTCAGTCAATACAGGGAAAATTAAAATCTCCAACAAACACTATATTATTCCTACAGGTATCGCAATCTCTCTATGCATTCATCTGGCCTCTTTCTATATCTGTCCTCACTGGCATGTGGCTCTGGGAGTAATCCAGCAATCACGACCCTTGAGGTCCTGCTTTTTAACTTCTTACCTACCTCCCTGTATTCATTTCGCAAGATGTCATCCTTTGTCTATCAAAGTCTACCTATGTCATTTGTACCAATGTGCACAATGATCTCTGGCTGTTCACCCTCCACCTTCAGAATGTTCTGCAACCGCTCAAAGACGTCCTTGACCATGGCACCCAGGAGGCAACACACCATCCCGGTTTCTCTTCTGCGGCCACAGAATCTCCTGTCTGTTCCCCTCACAATTGAGTCTATCAGTATCGCTCTGTCTGACTGCACCCTTTCCCTCTGAGCCTCAGAGCTGGTCACAGTGCCACTGACCTGACTGCTGCTGCGAGCTCCTGAAAGGTCATACCCTGCAACAGTATCCAAAGCAGTATTACTGTTATTGAGTGAAATGGGCACAGGGGACCCCTGCACTATCTGCTGCCTTCACCCTCTCTTCTAGTGGTCACCCAGCTACCTGCAGCCTGCACCTTAGGAGTGACCACTTCACTATAGCTATCAATGATGTTCTCTGCACCCCAGGTGATCCAGAGTGTGCCCAGTTCCAGCTTCAGTCCCCTAAAGTGGTCAGTCAGGAGCTGCAGCTGGATGCACTTGTCAGAGGTGTAGCCACCGTGAACATTGGAAGTCCCCCTGATCTTCCACATCCTGCAAGAGGAGCATGCCACAGCCTAATGGCCATGCCCACTGCCTTCAGTCTAGACCGAAAGAAAGCAGAGTTAAAGAGCACTTACCTGTACCCCTGCTCAGCCTCCTCACGCTGAAACCTCTTGCAAAGGCCTCGGCACTCACTCTAACACTGGCCTGCTCTCTTAATAGCTGCTCCCTTTACATCTTTGTTTTCTCAGTCTTTGACCTCCTCCTGAGTTTTCTGGGTCAGAGGAGGGTGGGGAAACACCAATGTAGTGTTTCAGGTTTAACTACACAAGGTTCTGTCTGACCTGCTGTACAGTCATGATGACTGTGGCGATGTCTCCCAGAATCCTGCTGTGATGGCACTCAGCCGTCCTCTGATTCACCTTGTTCAACTGAAAAAGTTAACGTTGTTTCTCTCATCATAAATGCTGCCTGACCTCGGTAAATGCAAAGTACCACAGATGCTGAAAATTTAAAATCAAAACAAATTGCCAGAGAAACTCAGCAGATTTGGATTCTGAAGGGGTCATATCAGACTTAAAGATTAACTGTTTCTTTCTCCTCAGATACTGTCAAACCTAATGACTTTCTCCAGGACTTTATTTTTATTTCAGATCTCCAGCATCCAGAGTACTATGCTTTTCTAAGACAAGTAGAAGTTTGGAAAGACAGTGGAAGTCTGGTCCAAAAAATAGCAAAGAAAATTTCAGTAAATTCCATTCTGGGACATGGGAATAGGGCAGGAGTTGAAGGACCAGCCGCAAGCTCTTGTTCATGCTTCCTGACGGATGTGGGTGTCACTTAAGGCCAATGTTTATTTCCTTTCCCTAATTTGTCCTTGGATTGGGTGGTAATTTTGAGGGCAGTTAAAAGTCACATGTAGGCTGTGGATCTGGAATTGCGTGTAGGGCAGATCAGGTAAGGGGAATGGGTTTTTATGACAACCAGTGATTAGTTTTGTGGTAACCATTACTGAGACTAATTTTCAAAAGTAAAATTAATTGAATTCCACAGGCTGCCAAAGTGGGATCTGTACCCATGACCTCAGAGCATTAGACTGATCTATGGAGTTCTCATCTGGTGACATTACCATTACATCACAATCTTGCCTGGGCTCCCACTAATACAGAATAGTGGAGCAAGTCTGAGGGGCTGCATATCTCATTTCTCCTGTTTCTTGTGCTTTTAGATCCTGTGTATCATCTAATCAATGATTCACAGTGTCGTTTTATGTAGACCAGAAAACGGTCACCCCGAAGCCTTGATTTGTGGCTTTTACATGAGTTTAGAAGGTGAATGGAATGAATCCTCAAAAATGACATTATGAATGGTACCAAAATATTATTGCAGAAGTTGATGGTTTGAAATACTGATTAATGGAGTATGAGCAATGTCTTTAGAAATAGTTGCAAATTCAATTAGTTTTGTTCTGTCAAATTAATCAGTGTACTGAGTTCACCCGTTATGCTTCGTCGTGGTCACACTTCAACACACTAATTTAAGATTTTTATTGTTTTCCCTTAGATGAAGTAAATGGAGATTCCTGCCTCCTTTTGGTTCTGTTGTGCATTATCACAGTACTTCTGAGTGTTGGAGGAACAGCACTTTATTGCACATTTGGTGATCTGGAGTCCAGTGTATGCAGAGATTTCACAACACAAGTGAACTTCTATTATGCTCAGTTCCAACAAGGTGTCGAGAAAGTGAAGAACTGGCTGTTATTTTCCTAAAATGACATATCTGCTTAAATAGAATTGAAGTCATTATGTAAATCATGGTTCAGAAGGTTTAGATTGAAAGGTTGATAATCTTGCTCTATGAACTGCAAAGAAACAATTGCAACAATCAGTAGGAGACACGACAGAAATGTCAGAGCTCAACAAAATAAATCATAGCTTAGCATGGCAAGTAAGGATAAATATGCAATTCCGTTAAGTGTTTGTGGAATGTGGGAACAAAAAAGGCTTGCCAGTCATTTCCAGAAATTTTGGCTTCTGTGTAATTTACCTTTTTAGTGTGGCTGGTCGATAATTCATCACATAAACGTGAACATGTTTGTATGTTGATTTTGTAAAAGGTTTTACTTATCAGTTTAACATCCTTTCCCTGTTTAAAAATGGTGGAAGTTGTAATCTATATATAGCTTTTTTTCAAAACTGTTTTAATTGTATTTGGGTTTCTTTACTGCCTCAAGTCTTTGTTTTTCCAATTAATTACAACTTTTCTACTGATGTTTAATTTGGCAGTGATCTGGTTTGAAAGTTAGTCTGATTTTATTTCTGTCTACCTCTTCACCTTGTTCCTATTCTTTATTTCAGCAGCTTAGTCTTAAAAATGCAAACGCACACATAAATGTTTTGGAGCAGGTTGTTACTGCTAGGGTAAAATTTTCTATTTTCATTTTATAGTCAAATGTACATATCTCGTCTGACAGGATAAATCGCAAAGTAAATGATTAGCTCTTAACTGGAATTGTGAGTGAACAAGTAAGTTATGACTCATTAACAGGCAATGAGAAAGCTTCTGCCTTGTCATCAAGTTTCTGTTGAATTTTGTTTCTTCTTCCATTTTTAGATAATCTTCTAAATAATTACCTTAAACTATGTGCTGGTGTTCTGCTTATGATGATTAGCATTTCTTCTTAATTTGGCAGTTGAGTCAGGATATTATTGGTTTGTTGCAAACTATTATGCAAAAGTAAGATTTTGAATAATATCTAATTTAACTACACAGCAAATTCCCCCATCTGATCTGAGAGACAGGGACTTTTAAATAAAGCCTGATTGTGACCAAAAATGCCTGGTCAACTCATTTTGAGCAGTATTGACTAGCATTTGTGTTTGGCTTACCTGCCACTTTATAGATCAGTGGGAATCATACAGGCCTTGTGTTGAATTACAGTTTTATAATTACTCTGTATAAATTTATGCTGAATATTCATGGGCTTGTTACATTGATATTTCTGTTCACGTAGAAATCTTTTACTCTTTTTGCTTTTCCATTGTACTACAACTGAGATGGTTGAAAGGTGTAAGTCTGTTCTATTCCCAGGCTTCCACCTTTGCCAGCATTGTCTGTATGTTGTGTTCCAAAATTCTGTTGCTTAGTTTAATCTCAAGATTACAAAAGATTGATCATGTGATATAATTTTGGGAGGATACATGTTTCAGAAGTTGGTGACTTATTACTAGTACAAAAGCATGCTACGGGCACTGAAAGAATTGATAATTTGATGTTTGATTTCTGATGCACCAGGCTTGTAAAATATGCGCTGACTCTTCACAGATATATTATCAACTTCAACTCTGAAGCGTGACAGTCATCTTAAAGGGAAATTATCAATTCAAGCCCATAAATTAAGGTTTGAAAAACTGCAACACTTAAGAGCAGGTCTCTATACAATGATACAGAAATGTAAATGGATAATTCCCTTACCACCCAAGTGTCATCATATGCATTTCTAAGCCTTGCTTCTATAATCTGTTTCCTAATTCATTGGCATCTACAAATAGTGTATAAACTATTCTTACTGTTAAAGAAAAGAGGTGCTACAAGTGCACAGGTTTCTCAGCATCTGAGAAAAAGAGAATTTAACATTAAGGTCCAAAGACCTGCTTTGCCCATCTTTTGCTGAATTTTTGACTTCAAGCTTTGTTTTTGTTCTTGTTGGCATTAATTCTGTTCAACAAGTCTGTGTGTACATAGGAGTGAGTGCTTACTGTTAAACTTTTTTCATATAATGGTTGTGTATAATATAATTCTGGCCTGTTGGACATGGGGGGTTTGCCAGTACATCTATCCCTTAGTTTGAATGAGGTTATCAATTAAGTGTTTCAGTAAAAGGGCCTTAAATTTTACAATAGCAACTTAAGATATTTATGAAGTTGCCAGCTTTTAACCTAAACTGTATCATGGTGCATGATTATGCAGTAGAGGGCAGAATATATTCATTGTGTGTTACTGGCTGGATCAGTGCACTATTCTAAAATGGTAATAATGGGGAAATGTAATTTATTTAATGTAAAATATGCTGTATGTAGAGCAAATCATGACTTATTTTCCTTCTGTTTTGTAAATTCAAATTGGCATGCTGACACTTTAGAAACCTGCAAGATTTAGCTTTGTAATATTAGAGATAGTTAACCTCTGAATTTGTGTATAATGTACAAATTGTTAAATGTTTTAACTTTTTTTAAATAATATTGCACTTAATGCATTCTTCACCAGAAATTTTAACAGGTTCATCTTAATGTCATGAAGTCTAGTGATTTTATTAGTATTGGTTTGAAATGTAAAACCTACATTAAGAATTGTGGTGTGAAGTGAATCATGTAACTTCCATCACTAGTCATCTATTTTGAGATTGAAACTTGTGATTTACACAGATCTTAAATAGAAAATCAAGAGTTTAACCAAGCATTTTTGTTTGAGTTTTCTCTCTTTTTATAAAAGGTAATTAGAATTAAAATAAGTGACCGTATCAACTGCTTTCAGGTGGACTATTTCAAAACAAACATGACTTTCTTTATGGAGTGAGTTACAAAGTTTCAATAAACTGGCAGCAGATATGGAAACACCACCACCTGCAAATTACTCTCCAAGCTACTTACCATCCTGACTTGGAAATGTATTGCCATTTCTTCACTCATGGGGTCAAATTGTGGAACTCCCTGCATAACATTGCAGATGTACCTACACCAAACAGGACTGCAGCAGCTCTGCCTTAGAGGGTAACAGATGATGGGTGATAACTGAAATCCACATCTCAAATTTTTTTTTTTTTTTAAAAAGTCTCTTTTTCAACTGTGACCGCCAATTGTTCATGTCTTGTGAAGTCCCAGTCTTCACAGTTGGCAGAATAACACACAGTATCTCCTGGCAGGGTATTAATGATGGTTAGTAAGCTTTCTGGGACCTAAAACAGTGATAGAATGCTGTTTCTTTTCTGCACTAAGCATTGGTGATAAGATAACTGGCTGGCACAAGGCCTGAATTAGTCATGGAATAAGTATTGCTTCTGTCTTGATAGAAATAACTCCAGATACAGGAAGCCAGAAAATAAAAAGGAATGAGAGTGGTCAAAGGAGAACACTAAATGCAAGGGAAGCAGCAGTAATCTGAGAACAATGAAGTCAGCAAGGAATATCTGCAATGTTCTGGTGCTAAAATCAATCTTGCCTGCAGGTTTATAGGTGGATCTGGGAAGGTGAATAGTGCCATCTAGCATTATTTAAAAAAACAGATCATGGGAAGTGGGCTTGTGAAACTATGAAAGCTAACAAAAAGTATTCCTGCTTATTTTATGATGGAGGCTGAAGTTGCACAAAAATCAACCTAAATTCCATATGTCACATTTCTTTAAATTTGCAATTACCAAGATGACCAATTAAGAAATTTATCTGAGGAATTAAAACAGCAAGGTCTCTCAACTAGGTTTCTTAATTAACAATTGTTGGTTTGTTATCAAAGCAAAACATATTCAATACTGGTGCAATAGTTGGTTAATAGAAGCAGTCAATAATAAAATATACATTTCCCCAGGAGATACTCAAATACATAGAATCTTCATGAAAAGACTAAAAACTAAACCAACTACTTTGCAGCAACAACTTTCTGAAAGAAAAGCACTTTGGCAGCTGAAGACAAAAAGAGTAAAGTATAGATGTTCCAGGGTCTATTCCTCTGATTTTATGGGACATGTGGTCAAGTCACAAATCATAGTTGTCTTAGACATCTTGCTAACACAGCTTGCTCGGGAAATATAATCTTAATGATTCTTGAAGCACTAACAAAAGGTTTCACCCAGAACATAGAACAATGCAGCACAGCAACAGATTCTTTAGCCTATCATGTCTGTGCCAACCATGCCATTCTGAACTAATCCCATCTGCCTGCACAACTCAAGTTTGACAGAGATCACCTAGGTAGTTTCTAGCAGGCTTCCCTCCAACTCAACTGGTGTCATCTTAAGACAGATAAAGTAAGAACCTTCTCCAAGTCACTGTTCAAAACCTGCCCCAGCAGAATCACTAGTCAAGTGATTTATAGGAAGCTTTGTAATTATAAAGAATCTAGCCTGCAGCGAACTTGCAACAACTTCAGAAAACCACTCCAGATAGGTCCCACAAAAACTTAAATTCTTCCACAATCCTTCAAACAATATGAAGCTAAAACATGGGAAAAGTCCTAAGTTGGGAAGTGTATGATAAATGCAAGTATTAACATATGCATTATAGATAGTTGTCAACATGCAACTGTTTGTCTAACTTTATTGGTTACTGCTACAACTGCTAAATCCAAGAAGCAAACAGAAAAATTGTTCTTGTAGATTAAGTCTTGTCCACTAATCAATTCACAAAATTGTTTTATCTCCACTGATTCTCATGCCAGTACTGCTAAGATCAGAGCTTGCTGCGTGAGAAATCACATTAATGTTCAAATATATTGCTGTTAGCTACACTAGGAGATGAATTATACCAGAAAGGAAACAAGTAGACAACGCACTCGAAGCTGCTATTGTATAAAACTGTTCTGCTCTTATCCAGAAACTAGGAGCAGGAGTAAACAATTGATCCTTCAAGTCTGCTGTGCCATCCAATACAACCATGGCTGATCCTCTATCTCAAAAGTCATACTTTTTCTATGCCTCCTGATGCCTTTAAAATCTAAAAAAGTTATCAATCTCCTTGAATGTAGAGTGACCCAGCCTGCTGTGGTAGTAAGTTACACAGGTTGTCTCATCATCCTAAACAGCCTACTCTGCATTCTGAGACAGTGAATCCTGGTTCTAGATTCCTCAACCAGGGAAGCATTCTCCCTGCATCCCGTCTGTCTAGCCCCATTAAAATTTTGTTTCAATCAGATCTCTTATTTTTCTAAACTCTCGTGAACACAGGCTCAGTTGAGTAATTTTTCAAAACTGCAGGGCTTTATAGAGTAAGTTTTAAAACCATGTTGCAAGTTGTCCTTGCAACCAGTGTGCAATGAATTTTTCTTTTTTGTTGGAATGTTATGAAGGCTACTTTGAAGACTAAGTTACAAAAATAATCATGAATCTCTAAGCTGCTCACTTGGACTCACTTTGGGGATTTTTTTCTTAAATTTAGTGTTCAAGTGATTATAGGTATATTGATTTAGTAGCAATATACTAACCAAAAAAACATCACAAGTTCTTCAATAAACCAAGATAATTTAAAATGATTATTAGCATTATCAGTCAATGTGTGTTCATTAAGATGCAACAAGTATTTGCCACATCTCAAGTTAACTGAGGTGTGCTTTCAGTAGAGGTTGAGGCAAATTTCAGTGTACCAATTGCATTTTTGAAGTTTCAAAGATTACTTTTGTGCCAAACAAACAATTTTAACTTCTAGCCCTGCACTTTTGTTTCCATGTCCACCCACAAGTAACTCCCATCAGTGACACACATGGAGCTTCCATAAATGTAATGGAGTGAATGGCTATAAATTATTAATGCAGTCTATAAATTTAAGTTTCCTTGAAGGATGGCAATGTGAATGAGCTAAAGTGTTACTAGCCTTTTATCAAATGAAATGCCTCTAATTATGCAAAGAAGCTTTTTGTCTTGATGTCATTCTCTTCCCCCACCCCACCCCCTGCAAAGGTACTGTGGGGAAGAATGAACTATCTTTAGAAACCAAAATCATTTTTCTGATGATAGGAATGAATTTAAGCTGAATTGCTTTACGAGTAGATCGAATAATATACTAAATTTTCAGCAATCTACTGTCGTCAGATGGGAATTTCCATACTTGAGAGAAGCAAAATAAAATTAAAGGTTTGATCATGGATCCACAAACCCACATTGTGAAAGTAGGACTTCGTATTTCAGACAAATGAGCGTTGCACTTCTTGGGTAACTATAAAGCTATGAAGAAGTTTCCGTACACTTGTTTGACAAAAGCCAAATCACTGAGGGGAATAAAATCTTATTTATATTTTTCTAATAGCATGTTTTCTCAGTTTTGAGAAAACAATTGTTTATTATTTTAGTATGTGTTACAAATACTTAGAGGAGAAATAATAATTTCATAGCAAAGCCATGATGGTTCATTTGATCCTGATTCATTTCTATTTGTCACATGCACCTGAATGCAGGGATTCTTGCATTTGGACAGAACTGTTTGTTGCCTGTGCTGCAATAAAATTATCTGCACATATTTCCAGAATAAGAAAAGGAATTGGTTGTTGACTAGGTTCCTATTCTTGTATCAATATACTAGATATTTTTCTTTGCATTCTGTATAGTGATCATGTAACACCAGTTGGTCACAAGCTCCATTTCAATAAATATTGGTGTAAAAAAAATTGGAACTTCCTGCTTTTCCAGCACGAAAAAAACCAAAACCAACATTTTTCCCCCTAAGAGACAAAATGTAACATTACGCACTCAATTTCCCAAACCAAAAAATGCTGGAGAAATCCAGCAGCACCTTGGCAAGAAAACAGTTCACATTTTCAGTCTTGTGACCCTTAAGGCTAGAAGCAGCTGGACTTGTAATTAAAATCACAAGTGTTAGAGTTCATTAATATAGACTTGTTTAATCAGTTGGTTTTCATTAGCTTTGGCAAAGAGGAGATATTTTAGGAGGTTCACAATTCACTTGTTGTTCCTTTGCAGCAATTAAATAAGATGCTGCAAAGCAGTGTGAACATTTTCTGAATCTCATGCTAGCATTTAAAATCCTGTACACAAGTTGATACCTCATCCAAACTTGTTAATGTTTCTGGATGAACATATACTAGCAAACACACAATCTGTAGTTTTTGAGAATTGATAACATTAAATTTTGTCTCTATGCATAGAGAAACTGAGCTTAGTAATATGGAGTGCCAAAAACTTGGACAGTAGAATAAGCACTTATGACATCTAAATTAATAAAACCTGACTAGTAAAAAATGCTTGTAATGAAGCGCACAGATTTATGTAATAAAGTTTCTGAACAAGGGTGCAAAGAGACCAATTTAGTTAGAATACAAATTACTCATTCCATACTGTCAATTATTTAACCAAAGGTTTGTCCTTTTGAGTCTTCTGCTGGATATGTATCATAACCTTAGTAAGAAAAGTAGACAAGTGTGAAAGATCAGTATATCTTTCCCAATTAATTACTGCTGTATGAATTTAAAGAGTTACTGTAATTTATACCTGCTCCATTGAGCTGAACTCTATCATCCTCAGTAATCCACTTCATTAACGTTGACAATATCCATGTCATGTCTCCATCTTTCTGAACACCCTCATCCCATCAAGTTCTAATAATTTTTTTTTAAAAAGCCATAAACATTTACCATACAGAATTTTACAAGCTTTTGCTGGAAGTGGAGTAAATAGTCTGCTTTCTGCCAAAGTTCATTATTGCAACTTGAAGTAAATTTTACGTATTTCGTCATTTTAAATGAGATTCAACGTCAAACACATTTTGGATTGAAAGGTTTCTACACTTGACAATTTGATTTCAATAAGTAATAAAATTTGTAACAGCATTCAATGTTTATTATGCAACACTGATTATTCATCATAGGATCACCAACTTTTCCAGATTACTTCACCTTAACTATATACAATCTTCACCATGTGATTCAGTTATGTCGATCAGTTCCAACCCCAAAAACTACTGACAAACAAAATAATTAAGTAATTGGTCTTTAAAAACAATCCTCAAACAGTAATGAATTGGCAATGACAGAAGCATGCACACTTCAAACTACATAGGAACTAAACATTCAAATTATTCTATATACATTGTAACAGTCTGCATTAAGTTTCTTTATGCTAAGAGTATCAATAATTTTAGACATGTTATGTTGTCTCAATTACAGTTGGTTTCTACAACAACTCCCCACTGCCATGACCTGCAAGTGAACAGAAAACAATTCCATCCTCATTTATTTGAGCAATTCCTTCTAGAAGTTTAGTAACTATAACTTGCTCATTCTGATTTCCAAGCAAAGCATGAAGTAAATTTTCCATTTACTGAGCAAGAATATTATATCAAACAGATCAATTTCTGCCAGTAAATAATTTTGTACAGGGTTAAAGCAAGAGACTTTATTATAAGAGCAAGGGGTGTGGGTTGGATAAGTAATAAATCAACTACTCAATCACAAGACATTATAGTACAATCACATGCTGATCACATTTTTCATATTATGAATTGCAATCAGTCATACTATTTGATTAGATGAACACATTGCCCATTTGTCCACGGAAATAACTTTGCGATTGCTGGCTTAGAAGAGTTTCTTTGTATTGTACAGTAAAGTCGACTTTACTGCGACTATGAGAAACTTTCAAGAAAGCAAGTATTGCTAATGCAATCCACACTATCCAAGCACACCACAGGCCAAACTGGAAGAAAAGATAGGAATCACATGGTTACTGGTAAAATTTCACCACTTTCTTTCAGTCATGCTTAATGAAATTATTGAAGTGCAAAGCTTACCTGTGCAGTGCCAAAGTGGTCATAGAACAAAGTAGGAACTGCACTTAGATTAAGAGATTCTTCCTGGGCATCTCTACAGCTGAAACAATGTAAATTGAACAACATTAACTAGCTCCAGGACAGGGATAAAAGCTTTCAATTTAAAAAGGAATATTCATGTTCACAACCTAGTACTGAACAAAATTACAGACAAGTTCCCACTTTTCTTGTTCTTTGGTTTGACTTAGGCCAGCTTTTAAATGTAAGACCATAAGATAAAGCAGTATTAATCCATTTAGCCCATCGAGTCTGTTCTGCCACTTAATCATTGCTGATGTGCTTCTCGATCCCATTCTCCCTCTTTCTCTCTATAATCTTTAATCCTTTTAAGGATCAAGAACTTACCTATCCGTCTTAAATAGACAATAACTTGGCCTCTACGGCAGTCATTCCACAGATTCACCACTCTCTGGCTGAACAAATTCCTCATCTCCGTTCTAAAGGTTCATCCGGTCATTGAGGCTGTGCCCATGGGTCATACTTTCTGCCATGAGTGGCAACAACGTCCCCACGTCTACCTTATCCAGGCCTCTCGGTGTTCTCTAAGTGTCAATCAGGAACCCCAAACTCCACACATACTTCTAAATGCCATTAAGTACAGACAGAGTGCTCAACTGCTCCTCATAAGAATGATCCCAGGGATGAAGAGCTTGTTATGAACTTCCTCTGGAACCCCTCCAAGGCCAGCACATCCATCCTTAGATACAGGGCTCAAGACTGCTTGTTATATTCTAAATATGATCTGAACAGAGTCTTTTCAGCTTCAGCTGTACATCCCTGTTCTTATATTCAAGCACACAAAACGAGTGTTAACATTACTTTTGGCTTCCTAAGCACCAAGTGAACTTGCACATCTACCATAAGAGAATCCTGAACTAGGACAGTCAAGTCCCTGTGCTTCAGATTTCCGAAGCTGTTCTCCTATTTTTAAGAAGTCTATATCTCCACTCTTCCTATCAAGTGTATAACCTCTCACTGTCCCACACTCTATTCCATCTGCCACTTCTTTGCCTACTCTTCCAGCCTGTCCATTTCCTTCTGCACCTTCCCCACTTCCTCTACACCTGTCCCACCACCTATACTTGTCATCTGCAAACTTAGCAACAATGCCCTCAGTCCTTAGTCTAGATTGTTAATAACAACACGAATAGTTGTGGTCCCAAGACTACTGCATAACTCCACTAGTCACCAGCTGCCACCCTGAAAAAGATCCCTATAACCCAACTCTTTGCCTACCAGTCAGCAAATCCTTTATCGATGCCAGTACCTTAGCCAGAACACCAAAGGGCACTTATTGTGCAGCCTCCTGTGTGGCATCTTGTCAAACACCTTCCGGAAATCCAAACAGATCACATCCACTGGCTCTGCTTTACTGTGCACTTCCAAGTACTCCACAATCTTATCCCTCATAACAGACTCTAAAATCTTACCAATAATCCAAGTCAGGCTAGCAAGTCCAGTCTTCTGCCTCCCTTAAACAAGAGTATCACAATAGCCATTTCCCTGGGAAGTCATATTCCAGTGATTCATAAACAATCACCAATGTTTCCACAACCTCCTTTGTTATGTCCTCCAGAACTCAGGGGTGTAGTCCAACCAGTCCAGGTAATTTGTCTGCCTTCACACCTTTCAGCTTCCCCTGCACCTTCTTTACTCTCAAAATTCTGGCATGCTACTGGCATCTTCCAACATGAACACTTATGCAAGCTGCCTATTCGGTTCCTCCACCATTCTTTTGTTTCCCATTACTTCTCCAGCTTTTTTTCCCCCCAGTAGTCAGATGTCCACTCCTGCCTCCCTCTTACATTTTATCTTAAAACTCTTGTAAATCTTTTATATTACTAGCTAGATTACTATCATATTTCATATCTCCCCACTGCCCCACCCAAACCCCCTTAAACACCACGATTTCCCTCGTCAGCATGGGTGTCTTGTCTTCCCTTCCCTTTAGTATGCACCTTCTTTCTGGGCTGTGCCTCCTGAATTACCCCCAGGAACTCCTGCCATTGCTACTCTACCATCTTCCCTGATGGGTACCCTTTCCAATTGATTCTGGCCAACTCCTCCTTCACAACTTTGCAGTTACTTTTATTCAACTGTAATACCATCACATCGGATTCTAGTTTCTCCCTCTAAAAGTACAGGGTGAATTTCATTATGTTGTGGTCACTTCTCTCTAGGGGTTCCTTCACCTTAACCTCCCTGTTTGCAGGTATGGAACAGAAAAGGCTGCTTCCTGATCAGTAGATATCCATCAGGAATCAACCATTTCACTTGGAAGCAGCTTTGCCTGGTAATCTAGACCTGTGAACTTAAAACATGGGAACTTAAATTCTCAAGGGAAGAAAGAGGGTGCGAGTGGGCTAAGCTCTTTTCTACTTTCAAACAAAGAACTGCAGACACTACAATTCTGAAACAAAAACAGAAATTGCTGGAGAAACTTAGCAGGTTTGGCAGCATCTGCCGAGAGAAACCAGAGTTAGTGATTCTTCAGAACTGATAGCATCCAGGAAAAGGTGGTATTCAAGCCGATGGCAGAGCAGGCAGGACTCAGACAAAGAAGAAAAAAAAGTTATTTAAAGGGATGTTGCTAGTAAGCCATCAAAAAGCTAGATAGGTGATAATTGGGACCAGTTGTGGGTGAAAAATGGGTTGGCTGTGCTGAAAGCAACCCATGATAGTTGTGGGGTGTTGGGCTGGGTGGTGTTCAGGCTCTAAAATTATTGAACTCAAATTGCAGGCTTCAGGACTCAAGGTCACTCAGTAGACTGGACTCAGTATTAACTGTTGTCTCCCTGAAGATGCTGCAGACCTAATGAGTTTCTCCAGCAATTTCTGTTTGTGTCTCTTTCTGTTTTGCTTGAGGTGAGAGCAGAATTTTAACTACAATTTGTCACTCCCAAAAACTGACTGTTCTGTTCTAAGGAACAGTCCAACAGCAAGGTGATTTCTCAGATTGGCAGCTACAAGTTTACATTCAAGATCTAAATTTTGAATTCAAACTACCATGTGGGTAAGTTCCAGCATCCAAGTACCATTTGTTTGCCATGGATAGGTGCTTAAAAATTCCCATTGAATGGTTACAAGCTGAGCGGAAGTGCATGTCTGAAAAACACATTTCCCTCATATCAGTGGGAAGAATTTTGCCATACAAACTACAACCTACACATGGCAATGTAAACCTTGTGTTTTAAGTGAACTACTCTCTCAAATCAGAACATCTAGATAAGGAATTTTATTGCTTTTAATTTTCAACTTTCCAAAATGAGAACAGGGCCAAACTAAAATTCTCTATATGAACAAAAATTGTCATCTGAAATGTAGTTAAGGACTAGCTGCATGCATTAACTGCACACTGACTTTCAGCTTGTTATGAAGGCTTCACCTTTTTTGTGGATTTGAATTTGAGCGATGGTGAAGAGTTGGGATTCAGATTTTTAAAGATAATTGGCACTTGTTCATCCACAAAGACATGTCTTGAAAAAAATTCTTGGTCTAGGTTGCCTGAACTCATTTCAGGGAAAACACCCGTTTTTACAACTGGGTTTTGTAACTGTTCTGTTTGAGTTTTTCAGGCTTGGAGATAGTTTTCAGTTGTAAGAAACCTGCAAAGGGTCAGACTGCTCAGCTTCTGTCTCCTGTTTCTGAAGCACCTTCATTGTGAAACCAGTGTGACCCCTCATTTTCCTTTTGAGGAATGAACGAAAGACTTCAATATTGTGTTTCATAGGCAAGCTGCATCTGTCTTCCTACAATTGATGACATTCATCTACATACACCAGATTAACTGCCATGTGAAATTCTAACGTTTTTGCCTTTAACAGCCAGCACTGTTTTTCTTCCCCTCCCCTCAAGTGAATACATGCAGAGAAATACAATGTGTGTTCTGGGTTATTTAGAGAGTTGTGAGATTCGAGATTTTATATTACAAAGCAAGCATCACAAGTTGCACACATTTATATTTCATCTCTCAAGCATCAGTCATGGGAATTCAATATCACATTTAGTCTTCAGGTGAAAAGCAGTTAGAAAAAAGAATAAATTGTACCAGTGCCTGCATTTTTAATTTAATTCCCGCTTCAAATACATTATTCATTCAGTCGTTCTGCTTATAAATTCCCATCAGTATCCGTCATACCTGATGGTTATGTTACCCTTGTTTGTGACTGAGTTGCACCATATATTAAGGCCATCACTCACTGTAGCACTGGCAACCAGCATCAGCAAAGCAATGGTGCAGCTAAGAAGCATGCTTACAAATTCTGAAAAGGGTGATCTATAAAAGAAATTTTAAAAGAGTCACTAATTAAAAGATGACATACATATCAATTTTTAAAATAGATACATAAAGCTTCATGAAATGTTTGAGTTAATACATATTGGATAGCTGTAATCAGCAGATCTAAATAAAAAAACAAGGAAAATTACATTGATGAACTGGATATTGTCTTCGTGGATTTTAGTAATGCATTTGACGAGGTCCCACATGGTAGACTGAGTTGGATCCAAAATTGGTGCAGGAGCAGGATACAAAAGGAAATTGCTTTTGAAAGTGGAAAGCAGTTTCCGAAATCTTTAAGATGCAGTATTGGATCCCTTGTTTGTGGTATATTAACAATTTGGACTTTAACAGGAAATTTACAGATGACAAAAATCAGCCATAAATTTAAGTGAAAAGGATAGCTGTCAACTCCAGACTGACATCAATGGTTTGAATTCCACTAGCCACTTTTCCACCTACTCAATCATGAGAAATGGGAGATAATACATTTGCAGAGGGAAATCAAAGCAAGGGGATACACAATAAAAGGGAGGGTAATGAGAAGAGTAGTGGAAGTGAAGTGCAAATTTAAAGTTCTTGAAGCTAGCAGGACAGGTTGATGCTATTGTGAAGAAAGCAAACGGAATACTTTCTTCTCTTCGGAAAGGTATCGAATACTAAAGAGATTTACTGCTAAAAACGAGCAATTCGTTGTCTCCATGACTTCAGTCATTATTTAACCTTCAAGATCTAACTTGTGTTTCCTGCGAATGTTCATGACTTTTCAAAATCCTTTCACATGTACTTGTTTTTACTTGTAATCCATCAATTAATTCTGCTAAGAATCCTGGAAACATTTAATAATCCTAAAGTTTCCTCTTCTGACAAAGAAGTTTGCAATATGTAGTCTGAAAAGTTTGACGATCAAACATCTGACAAGTTACTAATCTTTTCTGGGGTAAAAATTAGATTGTCATCATTAGTACTCATTTGATTATTTCCTTAATCTACAAAGCAATCTCTCCTTTAATCAGTTTTTAAGTTCAAATTAAGCATTAAATATTTGTAGATAACAAGCATGGGGCTGGATGAACACAGCAGGTCAAGCAGCATCATAGGAGCAGGAAAACTTGACGTTTCGGGCCTAAACCCTTCATCAGAAATGGGGGAGGGGAAGAGGGTTCTGAAATAAATAGGGAGAGAGGGGGAGGCGGATAGAGGATGGATAGAGGAGAGGATAGGTGGAGAGGAGGCAGACAAGTCGAAGAGGCGGGGATGGAGCCAGTAAAGGTGAGTGTAGGTAGGGGGGTAGGGAGGAGATAGGTCAGTCCAGGGAGGACGGACAGGTCAAGGGGACGGGATGA
>JAHRHZ010000018.1:10541861-10552173 GCA_024137785.1 Ginglymostoma cirratum
TATCTCGGATTCTCCAGCATCTGCAGTACCTTTTATCTCTGAGATCACAAACCAGTTTTGTCTATAAAGTGCAGACCCCAGCAAGGTACTAGTAGCTACCTTTAAACTTCTAAAGAGCAGATGACTTCAACAAGTGATGAACTCTGCTGAAATTCAGGAGTTTAGCATGTGGCAAACACCAATTTCTGACAATAAGTGATAATATCTGAGGTGTGCTGAAAAACATTAAACTACATACTCCATCTTCCTTATCTATAGAGACCACCCTGCTATCAGGTTACAGCACTTTTTCTTGTTATCAATCAATTTTGAAAGTTAAGGCCTTAAAAATAAAATCGAGTTGTTTATTGAATCTTCTCATAGAATGGTAAGATTGTTTTTAAAACACTTTGTCAAAGGCAATATAACGTGTTGTGCCCTCTGCAGAATAAGCATGGTAAGCAACTTTTATGATAAACATATGATTTCTGTCGCATCACTTCTGGGATTGTTCCCAGCAGAATATAAACTAGATTAATGCGTTACAGGCAACCTTAAATTCTTACAAGCACCATTTTCAAGAAAAGGGCATAAATAGAAGAGAAGAAATAGATCATTAAACACTTTGGGCCTGTTCCACCATTTGACACAATCACAGCTGGTCATCCACCTCAACTTCCATTTTTCCATGCCCTCCTCATGTTCATTGATGCCCTGAGGAATCAAAAGTCTATTTGCTCCATCTGAACATATACTCGATGATGGAGATCCAACAACCCCCTTGGATAGAGAATTCCAAAAGCTCACAACCCTCTGTGTGAAGAGATTCCTCCTCACCTTAGTCAGGTTAATCCCTCACTCAGATACTGTGTTTTCATGTTTGTGATTGCCAGTTAGTGAAAGCAGTATCAACCCTGTCAAAGCTTATCATTCTCCACACCTTCAGAGAGTATAGGACAATGAACTCAGCTTTCTGTTCTAGTGTAACACTTTTATTCCAGAAAATAATTAATCCTCTGCTGAACTGCCTGAAATGCAATTATACCTTTGAATAAATATGGGGTTGAAATCTGTGTAGAATATCGTTCCTCAAGTGGAAAGAAACCCAACAAGAGGCTATCAATATAAGACAGTCGCCAATAAATCAAATAGGAATTTCAGAAGAAATATTTTCACTCAAAGTGTTGTGTGAATGTGCAGCTTACTCACATTGTATCAGGCTTTAAGGAGAATAAGACAAGCACTTAAGGGAATAAGTTATAATTGTTGTAAAGTGAAAGGTTGGGAAGAAGTACCCTGACTAACTTTAACTAGTTTGAGGTAACTGTTTTTAACTCAGGTGCATTACATTGTAAGATAAAGTCAAGGGAAAGGATAACACAAATTTATTGAACACTTTATCAACAAAAAACAATATTTATTAGACTCTGGCGTTTTGGGCCTAGACCCTTCAGAAGGGTCTAGGCCCGAAACGTCAAGTTTTCCTGCTCCTATGATGCTGCTTGACCTGCTGTGTTCATCCAGCCCCATGCTTGTTAACCAGGTTATAGTCCAACAGGTTTATTTGAAAGGCAGCCTTGGAGGACGCTTACCCGAAAATCGGAGGCTGAATGTCCTTGACCTGGTAATTGTAGTCCAAGGCAGCCTTTGCCATACCCAACGTAGAATTGCCAAGCAGAAACAGATAGCCAAGGTCGTACCTATGAGATGGCCTCAACCGTGATCTTGGGTTCATGTCTGCATGTAACCCTGCCATACCGTTCTGTATTTGTAAAATCTTCCTTGCTGTCCTGTTTTGACACCATCACCTTGATAACTTGTTATGTTCTCTCTGCCTTAATTAGTTTGTAAAGTTTTGGCTTACTTGTTACTTTGGTTAGACCCTTGACATATGACTCTAGAACCTATCACGTTATTTCAACTATTTGGTTTGCCTCCAGCACCACCTTATTTTTAATTTTTTGTAATTATCTCTGTACCTCAATTATTTGGATTATAGGTCATCCCTTCGTTTACTATTCAGTTGTTGACGCTTTACTCACACCATCTGACAGTTTTGATGTCTGCAGAGACTATTTAGTCAGCCGCCCATGCTATTTGTATGGTCTTTTGATCTCTCTGCCTATAAATTCTGTGCTTTTGTGCTTTTCTTCACTTAACCTGACAAAGGAGCAGTGGTCTGAAAGCTTGTGATATCAAATAAACCTGTTGGACTATAACCTGGTGGTGTGTGACTTCTGATCTTGTCTGCCCAGTCCGACACCGGCACCTCCACATCATGGCTTTTAAAGCTCAGATAAACCACTGTGATGTGAGCTTGGTCATTATTACAATAATTGCAAGTAAGAGATTTACGTTAATTTTAACCTGGAGCAAAGTTCCCTGAGGCACTTAAAAGTCAGACCCATATATGAATGTAGCTAAAGGATTAGAAGGTGACTAAAGACCACTGTTGGAAGATGTAGGTCATGAAAAGTGCTGTATGAATGCATGTTTTTTTTTCCCCTCACAAAGCAGTTTAAAGGTGGGGAGAGGTGTAGTAAGAGAAAGCACTATAGGGTGTGAATTTCCAATGTGTGGATAAGATGATTGAAGGGGATGAAATAGCATGGATGGTGTGGTAGATTGGTATTGAAGGATTTGAATTTGTAGTTCAGGATGTTGGGCCCAAGAAGTTTGCAAAGATAGGTAGCAAGTGTTTTAAAACACCAACATGCTTACATTACACTCAATTAAACATTCATTCACATCTTCATGACCCTTAATACTGCATGCATCCAATATCGTTGTCGCAAGTCTCCCTTGTACCACCCTCCATAAATTCTAGCATTCTGCCTGTACAAGAATTTCTAGAGGGCAACTAGAGACAAACAATAAATGTCAACAATATTGTGAACCATTCCAAAACCTCTGGATGTCATAGAGTCATAGTTGTACAGTATGGAGCCAGACCCTCTGGTCCAACTCGTTCATGCTAAGTGGATATTCTAAATAAATCTAGCCCCATTTGCCAACGTTTGGCCCATATCTCTCTAAACCCTTCTATTCATGTATCCATCCAGATGCCTTTTATGTGAATGAATATTTTATTGAGTGTGATATAAGCATGTTGATGAACAATATTTTGAGGTGGAACTAAAGATTGTTGGTGATGCCCTGAATGTGTAGATTAAAGGTTGCCCCGGGATTGAGCAGTGCATGCGTGAGTATTCACAAAATATAGTGGGATCGCAGCACAGTAATTGGAATTCCTGGCTCGAACTATAGGATAGCTTCAGCTAGGCCAGCCTTTGTTTACATTTTAAGAAACTAAAGAAACCAATTCTAATTTAAATCTTAATTACATTGGGACCTTCCACTCTGCCACTCCATTGACAGTGTGTATTTTCACTGTACTCTGCAGCTGCAGTCTCATAATCTATAATTTAAACATGATAGGATAGCAGAAGAAAGACTGGACTTGTTTAAAACAGTAGTTGAATTGTCTGTGGTACAGTTGAAATATTTGCTCTTTTATTCCCAGCAATGCCAAATTATAAGTAACCTCTCTGTTTCTAAATCTAATTAGATGGTGAAGCTGCAGACTGTTATCTTGTATACCTTCATTTTCTGTAGTAGGGTGCAGTTGCTTGTCAAAGGCCACAGCCAGTGGTGTTTTATATTTGATCACAGGGGTTCTTTTTCAAGCCTAAAAGTGAACTTTTCTCCTTTTGCCACCCCATACTTTCAACCCATTACACCAAGGTGACTGATGTAAGAAATTCAGTATGTCTTTCATGATATTTCCTGTTCTGTCTTGTTCTTTCAAACTTGTTTTAATTATAGATTTAGTTTCCACCCAGTATTGTTGAAGGAGATTTGTATGCTGGTTGAATATAGTAAAGGGTGTGTATATATTCGAGGTGTGTAAAAAGACACCAAAGAAGCAAAATAATGCAATAGATTTCTAAAGCAGACTGGTAATTGCTGTGTTCCACTGAACGAAACGTATTTCATTTTGCTACAAGGAAAAAATTGTCATTGTCCCTACGATACATTTTGTAAAATAATAATGCTCTTGTTTCAGGAATACCAGAGCTGAAGTCTAAAGAATGTATAATCTGTGATATAAATGATCCGCTCTCGCTTGCTGCAATGTGCCAGCAGGGATCAGTGATCCTCAACTGCGTGGGACCAGTATGTATACATTGAAGTTCAAAATTAGGAAATTTATTTCATTTACTGGAGCAATGTAATCTTATCAATTTAAAGAACATATTTGCACTACTTTTCAGTCATTAAATAATACTATGCAAAGTGTGAGGTAATGTACTTGGGAAAGGGTAACAAGACAAGGGATTACACTATGAATGCTATGACCGTGGAAAAGAATGAAGATCAGAGGGCTCTTAGTGTGTAAGTCCACAGATCCTTGAAGATAGCAGAGGAAGTACCTTAGGTAGGTGAGAAGGTATTTGGAATACTGGCTTTTATTGGCCTAGGTATAGAATACATGAGCAAGGAGATTATACTGGAACTGTATAAATGCTGGTTAGGCCATATCTGGAATACTGCATGCATGTCTGGTTACCACATTATCAGATGAAAGTTAAAGAGGGGTGCAGAGGTAATTTACCAGGATACTGCCTGTGCTGAACCATTTGAACAATGAACAATGATTGGATAGCCTAGCTTGTTTTCCTTGGCAAGGTTGAAAGGAGACCTGGGTAGAGTTGTATAACGTGAATAGGAAAGCACTTTTTCCATTCTTAGAAGGGTCCTTAACCAGGGGGCAGAGATTTAAGATGAAGTAGAAGGTTGAGGAGCAGTCTTCTCACCCAGAGGGTGATGGGAGCCTGGAACTCACTGCCTATAAGGGTGGTTAAGTCAAAAACTCTTGCAACATTTGATATTTACTTGCTACCTTTGGGGCCATGGTCCAAAAGCTGGAAAATGCAATTCGTAATCGATCTTTGTGGACGTGATAGGCTAAATGACCTCTTGTGGTATAAATACCTTTTTGAGACATTATTTTTAAACGCACAATTTTTTTTTTTACTTCTTTTTCTGTAATGCAGAAAATCCACTTTTCTGCCTATCCTTCTTAAACAAGAACTTATCAACTCAGCCATGTCTCAACTGCCTTCTGAGGAAGAGAATTCCACAGCCCCGTGACCACCTGAGAGGAAAAGATATCTCTTCTCTTAAATCAGAATTCCTTTTTAAAACTGCAATTTAGCTCTACAATCTTCTATAAGGTATAGCATCCTTTCAACATCGACCTGTCAAATCCTCTCAAGATCTTGTGTCCACTAAAATCTCATGAGATACAGGCCCGAACTATCCAACTTTTCTTCAAAAGGTGATCCCTTCATCCCAGGAATCAGCTGAGTGAAAGCAAAGTACTGCAGATGCTGGAGATTTGAAACTTTCCCTGAACTGCTTCCAATGCGGTTCTATCCATTCTTAAATAAAGAAACAAAACGAGTGCACAGCATTTAAGGTATAGTCCCATCACTGCCCTGTGCAACTGTAGCAAAACGTCCCTACCATCATATACATTATATTTGCAATAAAGGGCAACATTCCAATTGCCTACCTGATCACTTGCTGTATCTGTATTCAGACATTTTGTGACTCGGATCCCTCTCTAGCTTCCGCAGTCTTTCTTAATATGTTGCTTTTCTTTTCTCCCTGCCAAAGTGAACAATTTCACATTTTCCCACATTATACTCCATCTGCTGATTCCTTGTATACTTTTGCAGAATGCTTGGGTTGTCTTCAGCTTGCTTTCTTACCTGTCTTAGTCATCAGCAAATCATACGTTTGATCGTTTATTCAAATCATTGGTTTACATCATAAATATTTGAGGTCCCAGCACTGACTCTTGTGGCACACTACTCATTGCATCTTGTCAACCTGAAAATGTCCCATTCATGCATGTTTGCTTTCTTTCCTATTAGCTAATGTTATCCTGAGACTATGAGCTCCTATTCTTGTAGAAACCTTTGATATGGCACCTTGTTACATGCTTTCTCACTGTGTCTGCAGATTCCCTTGATCCATGTGTCATGTTGCCTCACAGAACCTGAATAAATTGGCCAAACACACTTTCGCTTTCACAAAACCACATTTCTGCTGGGTTGCGATGTGACTTTCTAAGTACCTGGTTATAAACTTGTTTTAGTAATTGGGTTCCACTTTTTTTGTTTCTTTATTCATTCACGGGATGAGGGTGTCGCTGACTGGCAGCATTTATTGCCCATCCCTCATTGCCCAGAGGGCAGTTAAGAGTCAGACACATTGCTGTGGGTCTGGAGTCACATGTAGGCCAGACCAGGTAAGGATGGCGTTTTCCTTCCCTAAAGGACATTAGTGAACCAGAGAAGTTTTTCCCGACAATCAGCAATGAATTTATGGTCATCATTGGACTCTTAGTTCCAGATATTTATTGAATTCAAATCCCACCATGGCGGGATTCGAACCCAGGTCCCCCAAACATTATCTGGGTCTCTGGATTAACAGTCCAGTGATAATACAACTAAGGCATCGCCTTCCCTAAATCTTCCTGCTGACAGATGTTAAGCCAACTCACCTTTGTTTTATGTTGTATAACTCCCTCCTTTCTTGAAAAGAATTAAATTAACTTTTTCCAGTCTTGTGGGGCATTTCCAGAACCTAGGAAATTTTGGAAAGTTAAAACCATTGCATCTACTATGTCAGCAGCTACCTCTTGTAAGACCCAAGGGTGAAGTCAGTCAGGTTATTTGCTTGTCAGCTTTTATTTCCAGTTGTCTCAATTTCCTGGTTATTGTTAGTAACTTGCTCCCTCCCTTTCATCTCTCATTTTGTAGAGATGTTATTTCTATCCTGCAATTCATCTCCCACTCTTTTCTTTCATTAATTTTTCCAGGCACACGTTCTAGAGGATCAACATTTACTTTACCTATAAAACTTCTAAATGTTCGTATTTCTAGCTAGTTTTCTTTTGTACTCCCTACTTTTTTTTTTCAGTAATTTGCTTTTTTAAAAAGAAATTCTGACCTGCCTGCCTCAGTCTTTATAGAATATACATTTTTGTACCAAATTTGAAAGCATCTTTAACTTCTGTAGTCAATCACAGATAGTGTGCTCTTCTAGCATTTGTTTCTTTCTCAATGGAATGTATATTTGCTGAAATATATGAAATAATCTCCAGCCGTCTGCGACTGCATCTCAGCTGTCTCGGCCTAGGCTACTCTTTTTGACTCCGACCTTCAGTCCATATAATTGCCTTTTTTTTTAATTACTAGTCTTGAGCCCACTCCCCTGTCCCTCTAGTTGAATTTGAAATTCAATCAACTTTTAAGTTAGCTTGGATTGCCTTTATTATTAAGTCATTAATCCTGTCCCATTCCACACTGCTGCATCTGGAATAGCCTGTCTTGACTCTAAAACTTACTACTACAAGAAACTGTCACAAACAGTTCATGAATTCCTCTTCCAGGCTTCCTTTGCCAATCTGATTCATTGACTCTATATGTAGATTAAAGTCACCCATGATTATCACTTCAACTTTTTCATAAGTTCCCCTTTTACTTCGAGCTCTCAGAATCCCTACAGTGTGGAAGCAGACCATTCAGCCCATTGAATCCACACCAAC
This sequence comes from Ginglymostoma cirratum, assembly GCA_024137785.1. Classification (NCBI taxonomy): domain Eukaryota; kingdom Metazoa; phylum Chordata; class Chondrichthyes; order Orectolobiformes; family Ginglymostomatidae; genus Ginglymostoma; species Ginglymostoma cirratum. The sequence goes on from JAHRHZ010000018.1 coordinate 10,549,462, forward strand.
CCTCTGAAGAGCATCCCACCGAGATGTAACCCCTACCCTATCTCTGCATTTCCCAAACTAGACACTATGGGCAATTTAGCATGGCCAATCCACATAAACTGCAAATCTTTGGACCGTGGGAGGAAACCGGGGAACCCGGAGGGAACCCACACGCAGACATGGGGACAATGTGCAAACTCCAAACACAGTTGTCCAAGGCTAGAATCGAACCTGGGTCCCTGGCGATGTGAGGCAGCAGTGCTAACCACCATTTCCTTCTGTATATGCTATCCTATAGTGTAGTTACTGTTAGGGTAACAACTCCCATCAAGAAATGTATCTCCACTAACGATCCATTCTGATTGAGATGGCTGATCAGTTGAATATTTCAGAATTCCCGTTGTCACGATGCACTAAAGTTAGAAAGGACAGGAATTAATTTGTTATTCCTATGTTCCTATAAATACAGGAAGTAAGCATTCAGTCGCTCACCTCTTCCACCATTTAATGAGATCATGGCTGATCTGTGGCCTCGCTGCATATACCTGCCTTTGGCCCATATTCCTTAATATCTATGCTTAACAAAAATTATCTAAAAACTGAACTAGCATCAACTGCAGTTTATGGTAGAGATTCCAACCTCTTCCACCCCTTGTATATACAAGTGCTTTCTGACATCTGTCCTAAACAGTCTAACCCTACCTTATTCTCAGACTTTGCCCCCCAGTTCTAGAATCTCCAATAAGTGGAAATAAGTTATCTACCCTGTCTTTTGTTTTTTTAATATCGTGAAGACTTTAATCAGATCACCCCTTAGCCTTCTAAATTCTAGAGGAAAACAGGCCTAATTTGTATAATCTCTCCTCATAATTTAAGCCCTGAAGTCCAGGTATCATTCTTATAAACATTCATTGCACCCCCTCCAAGGCCATTGTATCCTAAGGTGTGGTGCCCAGATCTGCTGTCAGCATTCCAGTTGAGATCTAACCAGGGTTTTGTAAAGCGCCAGTATAATTTCTGCATCCTTATACCCGAGTCCACTAGCATTCTATTAGACACTTGATTATTTTCTGTAGCTGTTCATGGCACTTTAAAGATCCTGAATGCCAGGTCTCTTTGGACATCACTGTATTTAACTTCATAACATCTAGAAAGTACTTTGATCAATGCTTTTTCAACCCGAAATGGATAACTTCACACTTGCTTACATTGGTCAAAAGTGGGGAAGGTGGAGCTCAAGAACCTAGTCTGTTAATGTCTCTTTATAATTTTATGCTATCATCTACACTGTCTACAGTGCTGCTGAACATAATTCATTGTAAGTTGAGACAAGTCAAAATACTTATTAGAATCAATTATTTCTATATGATGCTAAGTGCCAGTAATCGTGCCCTTTTTAATGGTGCCACTTTTAAAGTAGTAGTTAGCTAGCATTTTATGTCAAGTATATGCTAATGTAAATTGGTGACATAGTTTTATAAGCTTTAATAATGTTAGACTGTATATTCATGGTTGCTGAAGTACTGTAAAATCCTGTGGTTTCAGAAATGCATTGTTTAAACTTTAAGCACAGTTCATTTATTCATTGCATTACTACTTGGGTAAAATCTTCAATATAGATATTAAAGAATCACATCATGGATTTCTTTTAAATATGATAATTTAATGTATTAATATTTTCTACATTTAAAAACCTGAGTTAAGTTTTTACTTAGAGTTAATGTTAGATCTTTACTAAAAGCCTAATAACTTAATCATTATTTATCATAACATGTAGAAAATGGCCCATGCATCTATAAGTAAGTTGCATTATTTTAACCTAGATTTAATTTTGAGCTGTTAGAAATAAATGTCTCTTTGTAATGAAATACACTAAAGAATCACATTGATCCAGCCTGATTTTGCTGGTAACTAACACAAGATGATCTGTCTATAGTACAGGTTTTTCGGTGAGCCAGTGGTGAAGGCCTGTATTGAAAATGGAGCTCATTGTGTTGATATTAGTGGTGAACCTCAGGTATTGCCATTTTTCTCTTTATTAAAAAAAGTCATAATTTACGTCATTTCCCAATCAAAGGCTGCTTTATATGCATTTCTCAAACGTTTCAATATGCTCCAAATACTGTGGTTTTTTTTAGTGTATTTTCCTCGTAAATAGAATCATAGAATTTATAGTACAGAAGGTGGCTATTTGACCAATCGTTCCTGCATTGACTCCACAAGGAGCTACCTGCTAGGCCCATTCTCCAGCCCTATCTCCGTAGGCCTCTCAATTCATCACTTTCAAATATATGTCCAGCTCTCTTTTGAAACCTCCTATGGAACCCATCTCCTCCACTCTCCTACTACCTCATGGGACACTCGGTCTACATTCCCCAGGATCTGTGTGTTAAATGTCAGCCTGTTTAGTCACGTGAAGATATGTGGAAGAAGCTTGTGGCATTGATTAGAGGTGTTCAAATCAAGGGCCTGTCAACACAGATTTGTAATCTATCTTCTTACTTGGAGCGCTTTATTATTGTTTGAAAAACAGTAATTAAAATCGTTTGTTTGTATTTCTATTTTGCTTTAATTCCCAATTTATTGATACAGCATGAAGTTATCTGTTAACAACCTGTTGTTATGAAAACTGAGATAACAAGCATGGGGCTGGATGAACACAGCAGGTCAAGCAGCATCATAGGAGCAGGAAAACTTGACGTTTCGGGCCTAAACCCTTCATCAGAAAATGAT
>JAHRHZ010000018.1:10552573-10570244 GCA_024137785.1 Ginglymostoma cirratum
TTTCCTGCTCCTATGATGCTGCTTGACCTGCTGTGTTCATCCAGCCCCATGCTTGTTATCTCGGATTCTCCAGCATCTGCAGTACCTTTTATCTCTGTTTTGAAAACTGAACCATTTTTCTCATAAATGGTTCAATCCGCACCCAAAAACAATAGTTTCACTTTCTGGGTAAGTATCTTCATCAGAATTCTGAACTTTCCCCTCTGAATTAACCCAAATTTCTTTCAAATGCTGATCACCCAGCTGTGTGTTTCCAGCATTTGACATTTTAATTCAAATTTCCGGGTGGTCAGATAATTTTTTGCTCTTCAGTGCTGTAATTTGCTTAAGAGTAATTTTTTTTTTTTTAAGAGGAAGTAAAATTTGCATTATTTTGTCATTTCACAGTTTTTGGAAGGCATGCAACTAAAATATGACCATCAGGCTGCTGAAAAAGGAGTGTATGTAGTTGGAAGCTGCGGGTTTGATTCCATTCCAGCAGATATGGGGGTATTATTTACTAGGAACCAGTTGAAAGGTAATTTATAATATTTAACTGATTAAAATCTACAGCTGTGGCACCACAAGTATTATAGAACTGTTGAATCCTTCAATTTTTATCCAGACAGATTTTGATTGCAAGTTGTGGTTTTGACTGCTATGTCATTTTATGATGTATTTTGATGCATCAATGCATAATGTCTCAAACCTGCATGCTGCTTCTATGTGCAATATACAATAACTTCTAGGAAAAAGCCAATGGCAAGGTGAAACAGGAACAGAAATTGCTGTAGAAACTCAGCAGATATAGCAGTATCTGTGGAGACAAAGCAGAGTTAATATTCCTGGTCCAGTGAGCCTTCTTCAGAGCCGTTCTAAACATTAACTCTGCCTCTACAGATGCTGCCAGACCTGCTGAGTTTCTCCAGCAATTTCTGTTTTTGTTTCAGATTTCCAGCGTCCGCAGTTGTTTTTATTCCAATAGCAAGGTGAATGTTTTTGATTAATGGTTAATAACATCATAGTGAATCTTGATTTTTTTTTTTAATTAAACGGTTCCAAAGTGTCATCCATTTTCTGTTTGCTAGAACATAATTCCTTGTGAAACGATAGATTTTCTTCAAAACCACGATGTAACCAATAATTTTTAAGTTCATCGTGGGACTTGGGCCTTGCTAGCTGAACGGCATTCTTTGCCTGTCTGCAGTTGACCTTGAGAAGGTAATGGTGAGTTCCCTCATGAACCGCAGTAGTCCATGGTCCAGTTCCATTTCACCAGTGGTTGATACAACTGAGTGGCTTGCTGGGCCATTTCAGAGACCACTTGAGAATCAATGACTTTGCTCTTGGTCTGGAGTCACATGTAGGCCAGACCAGGCAGATTTTGTTCCCTGAAGGACATTAGTGAGTCACATGGGTTTTTCTGGCAATTGACAGTGGTTTCATGGTCATCAGTAGATTGTTAATTCCATATATCTTTTATTCAGATTCCGCCATCTGCCATGGCAGGATTCTAACCCAGGTCCCAGAATGTTATCTGATTTTCTGGATTCATAGTCTTGTGATAATACCATTGCCTCCCTAGTAATGTACAGTGAGTGACAGATTGCATTTTGAAGATCATTTCTTTTTGAGTTCCAAGTTCAAATACAAATGTTAGTTGGCTAAGATGAAAGAAAAATGTATCCAGTTGGAAAAAGAACACTTATTGGTTTGCCAGTTTGGTGCAGTGGGTTAACCTATAGCTCATCAGGATATGGAGAAATATTTGCAAAAGCTGTGATGATTGTTATCTGTAGGTCTTCGGTCTGGTTCCTTGGAGAGTAACCCGGGCAGTGTTATGAAGATAACCACCTTAAGAATCCATTACCCAACTTGGTATATATTTGGAATACCACCTTGTAATCCAATATTTATTTTTGTAATTGTTTGTATTTCCAGGTGAAAAATCCCAGTTCTGGCTAAAAAGAGCTGTTCTAATTTCTGTGGACACCCAGAGAATCAATTAGTTGATGGTTTCAATTGTACATCGAGTGACTACCTTTTAACAAAAATGAATCTACTGATTGCTGAATGCTGTTTTGTTTTGTTGGTTAGCAACATGCTTGTTTGACACTTTCAATTTCTTAATTTCTTAATTCTGGTTCAACTTTGCATAAAAACCGGCTTCGTGATTTGAGCTGAATTTTTTAGGTGTCCGGGTGAGAGTATTGGGATAACTGGGATATAGAATTCCTTCCATCAATGCAATAATTGGTCAGTCGTGTTTGTACTGGCTCTTAAATGTGCATCATTACTTAATGCCCATCTCCTTTTTCCTGGTACTCTTGCAAGTTATTTTTATGCAAATAGTCATCCATTGCCCTCTTAAATACCTCCTAATTAGACTGTCTCTTCAAACATTCTTTATAGTTCAAATGGTGATATCATTTGAAAAATTGCATGGTTCAATAGTTTCTAGTGTGATCTGATTTTTGTGGATGGTTGAGAATTATGAAAAATCTTGAAGGTATAACAAGTAATTTGGTTTGTTGGAGAACTATTCATTCAGACTTTTGCTTTGTTACTTTTCAGGTATTCTAACTGCAGTTGAAAGCTTCATATTAATAAAAACAGGACCTGAGGTTTGTCTCCTGCCCACTTCATGTAACGATCTTGAAATAATGAAATCTGCTATTTATACTAATATATTTGCATCCATCCAATTAACCCACATAGGAGAACAGATTTAATTTGTTATCAATGCTGCCTTAATGTTGTTCTGGTTGAGTCAAAGGATCTTTTGCTTTCCTGGGGCGAATGTTACAGGACACTTTGGACGAAGTGCATGTCTATGCAAGAGTTTACTATCATTATGTGTTAATAATCTTATTTTCTGAATCATTTAATAGCAAATTGCCTCTTTTGTTCTGCATGTTCAATGGGATTCTTATTTTGAGATACATGGTCAATTTGAATAAGTGTTAAAAGCTTTTACAAGTCAATTATAGTTTCTCTATTTTAAAAATTACACATTTTCAGATAATTTTTGATAGAGGCATGCACTGGAAAAGTTTAATTTTTAAATTGACTTATTGCTTTTCTGCTTCCATCTTGAATCATCCTCAAATTTCTCACATTGATGAATTACTTTTGAAAATTTATTCATTATGATGAACTAAATTCATCATGAACTTGATGTGCACAAGTTTTAACTGTACAAATGAGAAGTGACTAGATTTATCTGTTTTTGGTGGCATCAGTTAAAGGATAAACATTTACCAGAAATTTAGGAAAAGTCTCAACTGTTTCAAATTAACTCTAGGGCAGAAATTGCCACTATCCTTTCATTGTAAATTTAAATTTATAGAATGTATATGCCAGGTGAAAATTGGCAGGTTTCTGATAAAGAAGTTCACTGTATTTTCAACCATTTATGATGTTAATTGGACAGGCTGATTAAGAAAATTGTTTCTGTGCATTTAGTTTGAGGTTTCTGCTTGTCAGAGTAATTTCTGTTTTGTTAATAGGGTGCCACTTTTCATGAAGGAACTTGGCAGTCAGCAGTCCATGGAATGTCTGATCAGGATAATCTGAGGAAACTGAGAAGACAGTTTGGACATAAACCCCTTCCAGTTATTGGGACCAAACTAACACGGAGGTGAGAAAATGAATTCCATGTAAAAATCTGTCCTGACTTAAAGGTTGATCCTATGTGCTTTTCCTCCATTGGGTGAAGGAAGACTAGCAATATATGGCCCAACTTTACAAATATGCACTGAGCCAGCATGTAATCTCTGTGCACGATTGGATTTTCTGTTGACCAATGTGCATTAGTTTACAAAAAACGTTCCCAATGTTGGGGGAGTCCAGAACTAGGGGTCACGGCCTAAGAATAAGGGGTAAGCCATTCATGACTGAGATGAGGAAGAATCTCTTCACTCGGAGAGTTGTGAACCTATAGAATTCTCTTCCACAGGAAGCTGTTGGAGCCGGTTTGTTACATATATTCAAGAGGGAACTGGACATGGCCCATGCAGCAAAAAGAATCAAGGGGTATGGAGAGAAAGGGGGAATGGGATACTGAAATTGCATGATCAGCCATGAACATATTGAATGGTGGTGCAGGCTTAAAGGGCCGAATAGCCTATTCCTGTACCTATTTTCTGTGTTTCTATGTTTCATTTCAGCTCTTGACACTTTCTGTTTAACCTTTAAATGTGAGAAATATGAGAAACTTCTCAGTAATGCTGCTTTTGAAAGGGGTGGTACATTTGACAACTAAGGAGAGTACCAGTTTTAAGTTAGATGTTTGTCTAAAATTTAGATACATAACGTGCCTTTGTATCTTTTCATCACTTTTGTGAAAGGCTCTAGGTGTCTCCACTTTACTTCCCACTGTCAAAGTCAGCAGCATATCGTTTATCTACCTTAAAACATTTTTTGACATCTGGCCAGCAATAATATTTATCTATTTGCTATAAACTCCAAATTTCCTCTCTTCTGCTTGAGTGTAAACTTTTGCTTACACTAGCTTGAAATGAATGCTTTATACAGTGTGACTAGACCTTGATTTACCACAAGGAGAACTATTGTGTGTTTAGTTTGCCATTCAAAATGGCAAGTGATGTATAGGTCTGACTCATTACTTAATTCTTGTGTGCTTTTTGTTTACAAAACTATGCTAAGCATCAAAAAAGCAATGTGTTTCTTTAAATGTGACTTCACTACGGTGATGTAGAGCTCAATTTTGTTTTTAAAAAAAGCAAGGTTGTGTTATTTTAGAGTGAGAAGAGAGATGAATTTAGCAAAAAGGAGCAGCAACTGAAAAGTTAGCTATTGTCCCTGACGTGGGAGAGTTTAAAAAGTGTGTTGTACTCTGAACAAATGTACATGCTTTGCTAGAAGCTTCCTTGATTTTCTTTTGTATTTCCTCCACAGAGGTTCAGTATTTTATAGTGACACGATGAATCGATATGCTATCCCATTCATGGGATCTGATGCTTCTGTAGTCAAACGCACACAGCGTTATCTGCATGAGAACTTGAACGAAAGCCCTGTAAGTACGTTGTTGGCTTCCTTGAAACCTGCACATTTTTGCATTAAACTCATGGTCTGTTTAGCTTTTCTTAAATGTCTTGAATATGGCTCAAATATTTAAAAATGAGAGGTGAAGTGTAATTCACATGACTCGCCGGAAAGCTGAGGCTGTTTTCTAGTTGTAACAGTTCCAAAAATAGAGTTGGCTCTTTGCAGAGCGTGAATAATTTTGTTGGAATTTTCTCTCTGATCTGCCAAGAAAAAAGAGTTGCCCATTTAGTCTTAAGACCTTTTATGGTCTCTCCATGAGCAGTTTTGGCTCAAACGTAAAAGGTAGATTTTTGAACAAAAATTGCTGGAAACGTGGTCAGTTTAAGCTTGCTGGAGAGAACAGTCAAGTTCAATGGAGTTGGAATAGGGAAGTCTTGCTGCAACTGCACAAGGTTCTGGTGAGACCACATCTGCACGACTCAGCAGTTTTGGTTCCCTTATTTAAGGAAAAAGAATTTTCATTGAAGGCAGTTCGGATGAGGTTAGCCAGGATGATCCCTAGTATGAAGGGAATGTCATTTGAGCAAAAACAAAACAGCTCGGGAATCTACTCCCTGGAGTTTAGAAGAATGAGAGGCAATTTCACTGAAACACTATAGGATTCATAAGGGGCTTGACAGGGCAAATGTTGAAAAGGTGTTTCCCTTCATAGGAGGGCCTAGGACCAGAGGACACGTTCTCAGAATTAAGGGGTGCCAACTTAAAACTCAAGTGAAGAGGAATTTCTTCTGAGGGTTGAGTGCCTTTGGAACTCCTTGCCATAAAGAGCTGTAGAGGTAGTGTCCTTGTATATATATTTAAGGCTGATGTAGATTCTTGATCAGTAGGGGAATCAAGGGTTGTGGGGAAAGGGCAAGAAAGTGAACATGTGTCAGATTAGCTAATCCTACTGAATGGCAGAGCAGTCTGAAGGCACGGAATAGCCTACTCCTGTTTCTTATGGTCTTGTAGGTTATTTTTCAAAATCAAAAGTAAAATGATGACTAGTAGTAGAATCAAAAAAGCAGGGAGAAGAGGCCAGCAGAATAATGAAGGGTCATGAGTACTGTGATGTAGTAGAACATTTTTTAATGTAACGGATGAAAGTATCAAAATATTAAAGGATATTGCTGATGAATAAAACAAAAGAAAATGGAGCAAACGTCATGCACATTTGCAACAGATGAATAAAAGCATTTGTAAACTGCTGAATGGAAACTTAAATTTTCACAAGGAAAATTTTTACTCTGTACATCCCACTTAATTATTTGAGTTTGTCTGTATAGTTACGTGTGGTGTTTATTGTTAGTTTCAGGGCCGGAGAGAAAGAACAGAGAAAAGGGACAACGTAATCTTTAAGAAATTTGAAAAGGCAGCAATTTAATATTCATCTATTTCACTGAACAAGTTTTTGTTGAGTCCAAGCGTAGCACTTTGCAGAAGTTCATTGTGATTATGGTTATATCTATTAATTGACCTTTTCAACTTTTGGGTATTTCTTTTAATTCACTTTATAATTAGCCCAATTTGATCTTTTTTCCTTCAGGTCCAGTATGGTGCGTACGCTGCTGTAGGTGGAATCGGATCAGTCATATTTCTGATGGTAGCTGGTTTCTTTTTCTGGTGTTTCACGAAGTGTAGGTTGGGAAGAAAACTTCTAATCAAAGTAAGTAGCTTATATCTATTATTGACACAAGAATACTATTGTAAACTTGTTTTTAAAAAATTATCAGATTTTGTTGAGAATGTTTTTACTGTGTAATTTTTATTGCTTTCTGTTTAACATGTAGTATCCAGAGTTTTTCTCGTTTGGATATTTTACACGACAAGGACCAACCCAAAAACAGGTATGTTAATTTTGCTCTTTGTTTTTTTTTTTTTGTTTCCTTTTGTATTGAACTTCTTTAATGCTTAGGCCATTCATCAATATTAAACTTACAGGTAGATTTCTTCATTCACTCTATCTCAGTATTACTGCGCATGCTGCACATTGGTGGAGATCTGACCGAATTCTTTTGAACTGTCTTCAGTTCAGTGAACTCAAAAAGGGGACTAACAGTAAATCATTAGAATTTTAGTAAGAAACGAGAGACTATTTGCCCTGATGCATGTGTTCTTGGTCTCTGAAAGAACTGTCAACTCTGTCCCTTTCCCTATATGTTCTTCAATTGTTTTTTCATTTTTGAAATATCTATTTCAGTTTTTAAAAACTCTTCCTTTTATAGAGTTTTTGTTTCTGGATGGACAATTCCAAATAAGTTTGTTTGTTTATTTATTAGAAAACTCTTGCAACTGTATCAACTTCTCTCACTTATCCGATACATTGAATCATGTAGAGTTTCAGATTTATGAATCTCACTATCATTGAAACCCTACAGTGTGAAAGCAGGCCATTCAGCCCATTGAATCCAGTCCAACCATCCAGACAGCATCCCACCTAGACCTCCCCCACCCATCCCTGCATTAGCCAATCCAGCTAACCTGTATATCTTTGGACTGTGGGAGGAAACCAGAGCACCTGGAGGAAACCCACACAGTTGGTGGATGGGGAGATATGGTGCAATCACTTTCCTATTGTGAAATAAACTCTTTCAGAATCTGCCCTAACAAATTGTTCAGATACCAGCATTTGCCTAAGTTGAACACAGGTTTGTTTCATTTTTACTTCCTTTCAGTTAAATGTATTGAGCATAACTGCCCTGGTGACTTTTTTAAATGTAGAGCAGCAAAGACAATTGAAATTTTGAGGCTGCACAGTGTGAATCAAACACTGATAAAAATCCGTAACAAATAATCTGCAACAAAGAAAAATAAACAGTTTTCTAGCAAAAAAAAAAGGCACTGTTTTTTGTATTTTCCAGATGGAAGGTACCTCTTTCAGCATGACCTTCTTTGGTGAAGGGTATCCGGAAGGCCTAAATCCACAGCAAGGCAAACCTTCGGTAAAAATATGCACTCAAGTGAAAGGGCCAGGTGTGGATGATATTTAATACAAACTATTACTCCCCATTCCCTATACCCTTTTATGGTGGTGTTGGTAGTTTTGAGGAAAAGTTGATGGTGATAAGAAATAGATTGTGCAAGTCTAACTGAGTTTTATTTAACAAAAAATCTCTGTAGGGAAAGAGGATTAGGTGGAGGAATTCCAAAGCTTGGGTCTTGGACAGCTGAAGGCATAGCCACAACTGATGGTGCAGTTAAAATGATTTCCAGCATTTGCGGTTCTTTGCTTCTTTTTTAGTGTTTAACTCACTGCCACAGCTCTTCCACTCTCTCTGACAGGATTTTCTGCCTTTTTCCTAGCTACAGTGAGTTCTGAAGAAGAGTCACTGAAGTCAAAATATTAACTCTGCTTTCTGTCTGCAATGAGGAGCCAGACCTGCCGGAGCTCTTGAGTTTCTCCAGCACTTTCTGTTTTGAATTAAAATTAGGGATGCCCAAGGGACCAGAATTCCAGGAGTGGAATGAGGATCTGGAGGGGATTAGAAATGGTGAGGGTCCAAGCCATGGAGAGATTAGAAAACAATGATGAGAATTTTAAATGTCGATGGAAAAGTTTACATGCAGAGAGTTACACGAGGCAAAACGTGACAAAGTCGGGCAGCACCATTCGGCATAGGGAAGGATAGAAAGAGAGCTGGAGAATTTTAATTTGTACAATAAATACGTTTATGTTGAGTGAGCTCCCTACTGCAAATAGTCACTTTTTCCATTTCCTTTTATTGAGCACAGTGTGCTGTGCCAAAACTAATGCTTCTGTTGTACAAGTATACCTGTATGCAGCTGGGAAGTGGATCCATCCAGAGAAATTGCTTCACGATCCCACCTCACTCATCACCTAAATCACATCAATTATTGAATTGTAGATGCTTGTGTGATCTTGCAGTGCTGCATTTATTTTAAATATGCGTTTTAATACAATCCTTTCTACAAAATGCCTTGCAATGTGAGAGCATTACACAAATTTAAACCCTTTTTTTGATACTTGTTAGTGCTGCTCCGAGCACAATACTACTGATTCAGCAGATGATTAAAGCAGGCTGCGAGTTTGTTATGGGAACTGAAAAGATAAGATGACGCAAGTGTTAAAGACAAGATAAAATATAATTGTTGCTGTGCAGTTACAATTTCTTTCTCCTTTATTTTTCTTTATTTCTCCATTTTCTGTGAATGAAAGAACACCAAGCTAAAGTACAGGAAGTAAAAGTGTATGTTTGCGCTTATGTACATACAATAAGTGCACAACATGGTGACAGATCAGGCTCCTATGGCGGCGGAACAGGCTCCTAAGCCGGAGCTCATCCATTTCTTTTTCCTCTTTTTGCTTTTTGTTTCTTTCTTTCTGTCCTTCTGTCTGTCTGTCTGTCTTTCTTCCCCCTCTCTATTTACTCTACGTCTTGGATGACATCACTAGAGGAGAGTTGAGTCTGTGGGGACTCGAGGGACTCCCAGCCTGTGTGAAGCCCAGCGTGGGCTCCCTGCTTTAGAAAGACTGTAATGCTGAACTTATACCTTTATTTATTTCTTTGTTAGTCTAACTTATACATAAGATGTTGTACCTAGGTATCTTTGTACTTAAGGCGCCAGAAATGATGATTTTTGTACACTTTCACTTGAGTACATGTGACAGGAGGCCTATTTCTAATTCTAATTCAGGACTTCCCGATTTGAGTGTCCAACTTACAATCACTCCTACTTAAACACAATCCCATACAGTGGTGCATTAACAATAATTTTAAAGATCTGACATATGAACATTTCCTCGTACTTACAAACAGCAGTTTTATATTGTCCCGCATTGTCCTACAATATTGAGTGCAAATTGACTTGTGAACAAATCCTGTTCACAATCTGGGGACTGCCTATACACAGGAATTTCTTATCTTTGACTGTGGTTTGCTATCCTTTTGTTTTTTTTTTTCAGACTTGTCTCCAAATTGTGTCCTTTCACTTTTTAGTTTGCATCTTATCACTCTCTAACCCTTTTTTCTATTACCTTTATCCATGCTGCCTGTCCCTGACTGTGATAAATGGTGGCCCCTTTGTCTAATGGTTGTCTTTGCCAAGTCTGGAATTTCTAGTGTCAGTCTTTTATGGTCCACTTATTTAAGGAAATATATAATTTCATTGGAGGCAGTTCACAGAAGGTTCACCAAGATAATCCCCAATATGAGCAAACGCTAAACGAGTTGTGACTCCACTCACTGGAATTTGGAAGAACAAGAGGAGATCTCATTGAAACATATAGGACTCTTAAAGGGTTCGACAGGGTAAATGCTGAGAGGATGTTTCCCCTCATGTCAGAGTCTAGGACCAGATGGTGCCAGTTTGAGAGATGGTGAGGAATTTCTTTTCTTAGAAAGTTGAGAGTCTTTGGAACTCCTTTCCGCAGAGATCTGTGAGGACAGAATCCTTGTTTATATTTAAGGCTGAGACAGATTCTTGATCGGTTAGGGAATTGAGAGTTATGGGGAAAATGCAGGAAAATAGATATGAGGAATATTGAATCAGCCATGATCCTGCTGAAGGGGCTGAATGGCCTCCTACTTTTCCTATTTCATATGTGTTATAGTCTTTACTTGAATAGCTTATTTTCCATGGCAGGATGTGGATCCACAAGTTATTCTTGGTTTTGCTGTAGTGAAGAAAATGTAATTTCCATGAAGGTGCTAGCACAGTGTAAGCTCTTTATTTCTATGCAATGTCATAAGACTTAGGCTGAATGGCCTACTTTAGCCCTTATTGAGTCTGCTCTACCATTCAATGAGGTCATGGCCAAACTAATAATAATTCTGAACTATACTTTCCTCCTTTCTGCCCATAACCCTTAGTTCCCTTATTGATTAAAATTCTGTCAGTCTGAGCCTTGAATGTACTTAATGACCCAGCTTCAACAGCCCTCTGAAAAAAATTCCACAGATTCACTCCCGTCTGAGAGAAAATATTCCTCCTGTTCTCTGTTTTAAATGTGCAACCCTTTATTCTAAGATTATGCCCTCTGGTCCTAGATTCTTCCACAGGAGGAAACAACCTTTTGACATCTATCCTGTCAAGAATCTTGCATGTTTCAATAATGTCGGCTTTCTTTTATCTACATTCCAGTCTACTTAACCTGATCTTGTAAGACACTCACTCGATACCTAGTATCAGTCGAGTGAGCCTTCTCTGGTTTACCTCCAATGCCAGAATATTTTCCTTAGATAAGGACTCAAAACTGGTCAGTGATCTAACTGTGGTCTGATTAGTATGTTTTAGCAAATATGCAGTGTGTATATAATATTGTATAGTTTTAGCAAAGCCTCCATACTTTTATATTTCGTTCCCTTTTGAAATAAAGGCCAATATTCAATTTGCCTTCCCTACGCCTTGCTGAACTTGGTTGACAGCTTTTTGTGATTCACGGACAAGGATAATCCCAGTATTTGACCTTTTAAATGTGCCTCTGTGACCTGTTCGCTAGTGGGCCTTCCCATTGATTGAAATTGCTGATTAAACTTGTAAGCATTTAACGATTCAGTTGGTAACACATTGAAAAATAATCCATCACAGTTGGACTTGCTTGCATCTGTTAGTTCCTGCCTTAAGATATCAGGGCAGAAGTAGGCAATTTGGCCTGTTCGAGCCTATTCTGCTATTCGGTGAGAAGTGATAATCATTAACTCCACTTTCCTGCATTTTCCTCATACCTGTTGACTCTCCTAATAATCAAAAATCTGTTAGCATTGAATTTAGTTAAGAGTTCAGCCCCAACAGTCCTTTTGTGGTAAATAATTTCTCAGATTCACTACCCTCAGAGCAGAAATTCCTCTTCATCTCTGTCCTAACTGGGCAACCCTTTACTCTAGGATTATACCGTCTTGTCCTGGACACTCTCATGAGGGAAATCAACCTCTCCACACTTAGCCTGTCAAGACCTCCTATGAATCTTGTATGTTTCAATAAAATTACCTCTCATTCTTCTAAACACAGTTTAGACTCGACCTCTCCTCAGGAAAAAAATCACTCCTCACCCAGGATCAATCTAGTGAATCCCCTCTGGCCTACATCCCATGTCAGTAGATCTTAGCTAAGTGGACAAACTATTCAGTATTCTGAGTGTGGTCTGACGAGTGCTTTGAATAGTTTTAATGAGAATTCTTCACCAACTGCCCTGTTTATTGTAAAGCAATAGGTCTGGAATTTCTTTGTTAAAATTACATTGTATATTTGCTTGATGAGTAACCTCGGGTGATAGTCATGATTAAATAACTTGAAAAGTAAGTCTAATGTTATCTTCCTCTATCTGTGAATGGTTGGTTTTTGGTGACAGAATATTGTGTGGCAAATGTTTGCTTTCGAAGCAAAGTGTACTTCTGCTTAAGAGCATGATGACTCAAATGCTTACTTTTCTGTTAGCCTTATTTCAGAACTTACTGCTATTTTTTCTTATTTCCCAGAACCTGGTTACATTGCAACCCCAATAGCTATGGTACAGGCAGCTGTTACAATACTTTGGGAGCACAAGGCTCTGCCCAATCGGTGAGTTTCAGAACTTGGACTAGAGTGAAAGTTTTGAAATGCTGTTGATGATTCCAAAAGCTCAATCAAGAAAAAATAAAATACATGTGTCGACAATCTTGTTTCTCTCATCCTGCATATTACAATACTTTCTTTTGTGCAGAAAGCTGATAGTGATGTCAATTTTGCACAAACACAAGACAGTCAATTAGTGCATTGTGTAAATTCAATTCTGAAAGGATATAAGAGGAGACAGTCATAAGCTTTTCAAAAATCAACTTTGTTTAATTGTTCTCAGTATGTCTCGATTCCTTCTTGTTGGAAACATACCAGTTATCTCTAAGGTTTTGGAGTAGATTTGTCGCTCGGGTTGTTGGTGTTGAAGTCGGTTGGCTTGCCGAGCTGGTTTCTTGTTTCGCAGACGTTTCGTTACCATGCTGGGTAACATCCTCAGTGCAGCCTCCAATGAAGCGTTGGTGTGTTTTCCCGCCTGGTTTTTAAACTCTCTGGTCCGTTGAGATTCATTTCGACGGAACCCAGAGTTTTAAAAACCAGGTGGGAAAACACACCCACGCTTCATTGGAGGCTGCACTGAGGATGTTACCCAGCATGGTAACGAAACGTCTGCGAAACAAGAAACCAACTCGGCGAGCCAACCAACCTCAACATACCAGTTATCTCCTTAATGGATCAACGCATGTGCTTAACTTTAATTGCCTTCCCTGTTAAAATTCCACTATATATTTTCTAGTATGTGAAGATGCTTCACCTTATTTCTCCTATTTGTAACTGGTGTTCTGAGTATTTAAGACCTTTACTATAAAAAACACAATATCTAAACAACTTTGGCCAAATCCATTCCCTATCCTAGTGTGTAATTTTGTAATGACTTGTGTTGTTGTTGTCACAATTAGCCTGTTTTTGTTCTGACTCCATGATGCAGATTGTTTCTATTAGAGAAAATGACTTCTATTAGATTTTAACTATTTATTATTCACTGTAACTCAGTTGTACATGAAATTCTATTCCAACATGAATGACTGGCACTATTGATAACAAATATTAAATAATACACAAATTTGAATAGTTTATTGGAAGAGTACTGCTGTTCTTCAGTGATTGTGCTAATTGTTGTAGATTTGAAGACATCAGGGTGTCTTCAGATTGAGGGTCCTGAATGGAGTTGAATGGCCATTCATAGTTTCAAACTTATCATTTTTGTTCCTTCTTCTAGGGGTGGGGTGTACTCACCTGGAGCAGCATTCTCTAAGACAACTCTGATTGAAAGACTGAACAAACATGGCATTGAGTTCACTGTTATCAGCAAGCCTGAAGCATAAATGCTTCCATGCGATTTGAGTCCTCTGAATGTGGTGCTTCATAGTCCTGCTATTTACTACATTCACAAGATTTGTACTTGATAATTAACAGCTTTTTAGTAGCAGTTGGCTCATATTGTAATATAACGAACAAGAATGTTAAATAGTTTCAGACTTGCCTTTGAGGATTGATGTTCTGTTCTGATGGTAATTAAACTTGTTGAATATAACCATTTCAAAGTTGTCACTTGTGTATTTTTAAATTTAATTGCAATTGCAATTAATCTATTTGTATTCAGTATGTTAAAAGGGAAGAAGAATTGAAACATCAGCTGTAATTCTAACACAATTCTGGACCCTCAGAAGAGGGTGGCTGTCTGTCTTTCCTCCCATACTTAGTTCTGTGGGTTCAGTCATGTGCTTCTATTGGATTGGCCTGTGCTTATCAACAGTGTATTGCAGTGGTGTACCATTCTGCAGGATGGTTGACTAGGAGACTCTCCCACTCTTGTCTGCCAGCAAGTGTATTGGAAAGATTTGCAGACTGAGAACCAACCTGTTTGGCCACATTACAAATACACCTTCCTTGGCCAACAAGTCCTGGCTTGCGATTGCTCAGAGCTTCTGGCCCAGCGGTAGGAATGTTATCACTGCCATGTGACCACTGGCATAGGGTAAGTGAGCTTTTTTGTTTTGAGTAATATTGCTAAATCTAAATAAGCATCCTGTTTAAAACGTCTTTCCCTTGTCAATGTCAGGATGCAAATTGGTGCTGTAATGTCAAAAAGAAAAAGTATTGAGCAATATGACCAAAACTGTCAATGTGCCAGCATCAAGCTTTCAGTTGGAGCTTTGTGTCCAATGAACCGCAGGCTCTATATTTTGGGATATTGTTACATTTTACTAAGTCAGCTAAATTTAAGAACAAAAATAATTGATTCCATAAGGAACATAGTCTAAATGTCCTATAACCTTAAGTATGGGTGTAAAGAGATCGATAACAATTTCCACTGAAGCAGCCCATGTCCCCAAAATGTATCTTGGATATACAATCAAAAGTGAATGTTAGTTTTCCTTTCATGTTGTCCAAATGGTTGCAAGGTGAAAACTGACACAATGCTTTTTTTTTTTTTAGTAATCTGTTATTTCTTAAGCTTCTAGAATATATCTGAATGACTTGGATGAAGGAAGATACGGTTATGTATCCAAGATTTCATCAAGTTAGAAGGCATTTTGCGTTTATTGGGTGAAGAGAGAATTGAGTTTGGCTGTGATATTTCAACATTTACTGGCAACTTTTACAAATAGGAAGAAATAATAGGCCTTTAGACAAAGTACAAAGCTATATCATGCAAGCAAAATAAAAGAAATATTGCTAAAGTGAGATTTACAAACAGTGACCTGTGTTGTCTACTTCTGAACTACTTAAGTATATTTGTATTATGTTAGTCTTGCATGCAGAAGATTACTAAGAGGCAAATAATATAATAAAATTGCAATATAGATTACATTTCAATTTCACTTTCACTAAGAATCATTACCAAGCCTCGTTCACTTAAAGGTATTTTTAAAATATGATTTTCTACAACATATTGATTCCTACATTGCCATCCTGGCTTAATTCCTTAATCATAACAATGGTCAAGCTATATCATGCAAAGACAAATAGTTGAGTTGGTTTTAATTGCTTTTGGAGGGATCAGAGACATCAGTAAATTCCAATACAGGTGCGATTGTGAAGGATGCATTTGACGAGCAAAATGACCAAAAATGGTTATATTTCAAACAATCAGATACCACATCTGGACAGTCATTGGTATCAGGTTTCCCCACCATCAGCTAACAGGTAGCTCAACTAGACTAGCCTAATCAATGTGGAGATGACTACAGCAGGTCTGTGGCTGAGCAATCTAAAGCATGTTGCTCACCATCTGCTTCAAAGTTTCTCCACAGCCTAATCTTTTTGAATGAATGCAGCTAACCCTAACCCCACAGCAGCTGCAACGATACTCAAAACTAAACATCATGCAGGCGAAAGCTGTCCCTGATTAACACCCTATCAATCAAATTGAAATTTCTATCACTGGCTTATTATGGTTGTGTTTGCTATATGTTTGTGTTTAACATTTTTTGGAAGCCATGAGGAAAGGAAAGCGCTGGATAACTAGCAATCAGAATCATGGCTTGGAGGATCAAATGTAGAATCCATTATGATGAAGACAAGAAATGGCAAAGGAAAGAAGTCACTGATGAGGCAGTCATCTTCTAGCTGCAGTACAGAACATTAGTCAAATAAGATGGCTTGTTTTTAAACATATAATAATGGGAAATTTTAATCTTATTGATCAGATTAATCAAATTGGCAAAGGTTGACTGGAGGATGAGTTTGTTCTGAATTCTACATAGTTTGTTAGAAAATATGTTCTAGAACAGGTTATTTTAGACTTAATAATGGGTAATAAGGCAGGAATCTGTTTGCACTGGTGCACTAAATGTTAGCATGCAGGTATAGCAACTAAGTAGGTGCATTGAATATTACCTTTTATTGCAAGGGGGCTGGAGTAGTCCTGATCCAACTGTATAATGTTGTTACTCTGTTCAAGCTGTCAGGTTATCGTATTTGAGATGCTGAGTGTTGTTAACATTTCTAATACCCACAGTGTTAGTCATACCTAACCTAAAATTTTAAAACATAGTTGTAATGTTAACATGGAGTTGTGTTCAACTTTATTTTTTTTTATGATTGCTGCTCTAATAGTTTCTTTGGTACCTTTAATCTAAATAAGAAATTCCTGATGTAGGCAGTTAAAGTCATCGTAATCCTAGTAGGCCATAGGCTCTCTCATTGGAGAGGCAACTGGTCATGGTTTAACCTGAGGGTTACCATGTCTCAGGCAAGGGCTGAGGTTGAGTAGGTGGGACATTCACAGTAACCTTGGCCAGTCCAGGAACTGAAACCCTGCTGTTGATGATGTCACTGCATCACAAACCAGCTGTCCAATTAACCGAGCTAACCAAACCATATGCCACTTCCTGTTGTTGAAGGTTTCTCTATATTGCCAATGTTTGTAAATTTCCATCCAGCGCAACCA
Organism: Ginglymostoma cirratum; assembly: GCA_024137785.1. Classification (NCBI taxonomy): domain Eukaryota; kingdom Metazoa; phylum Chordata; class Chondrichthyes; order Orectolobiformes; family Ginglymostomatidae; genus Ginglymostoma; species Ginglymostoma cirratum. The sequence continues at coordinate 10,569,510 of JAHRHZ010000018.1, forward strand.
AGTTGTCAAAGTCAAGGCAAACCCGAGGATTATTTTTATCTTTCAATTTTGTTAGCTGTTTTGCGATGATTATTACTAATTTCTGAGCTTAATTTGATCTCCTTTCGTGTTCATGGTGAAGCATGGTTGAGAACTTTAATTGTTTAACTGGCTGTCCTTTTAAGACTGCTTGTCAGGTGCATCCTGTGGGGAAATTGTTTCATGTGGTCCTGATTAATTAGGAGCCATATAGTGTTGGAAGATTCTTGAGATTGGCAGCTTCTAAGTTATGAGAGTTTTACTTTGAACAATCGTAGCAGTGGACATGGAGAAAGGATGGGTAAATGCAGATATGGAAGGAAAGTTTCAGAAAATGTAGTACTATTTTAACAAATGGAGGTTATAAGAGTGATCTTAATAGGTAAGTTTCTCGCCAAGCACTTAAAATGTTCTTTACAATAACAAAACAATGAGTTGCATTTATACAGCATCTTTAACAAGCAAAACACCTTGGTGTTTCACAGGAGTACTATGAAAGTTGGCACTTTTCAGCTTATGAAGGAGGAATTAGACCTAAAGCTTGGTCAAAATAGATAGGTATTTTAAGAGATAAAAGGTACTGCAGATGCTGGAGAATCCGAGATAACAAGCATGGGGCTGGATGAACACAGCAGGTCAAGCAGCATCATAGGAGCAGGAAAACTTGACGTTTCGGGCCTAAACCCTTCATCAGAAAATGATTTTCTGATGAAGGGT
>JAHRHZ010000018.1:10570644-10650673 GCA_024137785.1 Ginglymostoma cirratum
GGTTTAGGCCCGAAACGTCAAGTTTTCCTGCTCCTATGATGCTGCTTGACCTGCTGTGTTCATCCAGCCCCATGCTTGTTATCTAGGTATTTTAAGAAGCAACTTCAGACGTATGGGAAGATTTAGGGGGAGAATGAGAGGGCTTTGGTTGAATCGGTTGTAGACACTGCTGTCAGTGAATCAGAAGAATTCAGAAAGGCAAGAGAAGCCACGATGAGAGGAAGGCAGGGACCTCAAGGTGGTAGGAAGTTATAGAGATAGGGGAAGGAGATACCTCATTTTATAGAAAAAGGAAGTGAGTTTACAACTGTTTTCATTAAACAGGGTGCTGGACATTTGTGAGCCTGTAAAAGAAAAACAACTTTGTTTTGGAAAGAGAATTCAGGATCTACCTTCTTTATTTCCCCTAAAGAGGATCCAACTGAGTTTTTGAAAAAAAAAACTGGCTTCACTTTGTCACAGAGCCCCACAGGCTGTGCCCCTTCTTTTTCTTAACAATTAGACTGACATCATTCTTCAGAGTGTTCATGCACAATTCGAGAGTGTCTCCAAAATCCCTGATTATCCGAGTTTGGTTGTCCAGGTACGTTCTCAGTGTTTCAACATTGTCTTCGTCCTGGAATGTAGAGATTGACATCTGTGAACGCAATTTGTTGCAGATATGGCAATTTAAGTATAATTTCTGACATCATTGAGAAACTTGCAACTGTGAGGTTGTCCATTTATCACCCTCCGTTGTGGCAAAGCTAAGAGTGAGACCCTGCAATAGTGGGAGCTGTAGCCACAAACACTAACAGAAGAAAAATGACAAAGCAGTATATCCTGCAGCCATACATCAGAAGAAAGCAGAGTTAACGTTACGAGTCCAGTGACTCTTGAAGAGTCGCTAGACGTGAAATTTTAACTCTGCTTTCTTCCCACAGCTGCTGCCAGACACGCTGATTTTGGCCAGCAATTTCTGTTTTCGTTTCATGTAGGTTTAAAAATCAAACTTTACCGGTGGTCTTTGGCGCCTCAATCCTAGCAGTCGGTTCCGCACCCTGTTCATGCTTTGGTAAAATGTTTTCAGAGCCCTGGCAAAGTCAACTTCATAACTGGCCTTGGGTGTACACTTACTGCCAAAGGCTTGTGTTTTTTTTTGATGGAAAGCCTTCTCTTCAGGCCTTGGCGCTAGGGAAAAGCAAGATGAGATCAAAAATTACAAAAAAAAAAGGTACAAATTCATGTCACCACTCAAAAGCAAAATACTGCAGAAATATAGCATACCTCATCTGGATGCAGCCTTCAACTCTTTACCTGACCCTTTGGCTTTTGTACTGTGAAATCTTGCGTCGTTTAATCTCTATTGGTTAAGATGGCGGCAGAGTAAGACACTCTAGCTGGACCTGCTTTGTTCTCCAATTTCTTTATTTTTGCTCTTGCTGCAGTTATTCTCCTCCTCACCTCAACTTTTAACTTCTTAAAGTACCCTACCTGAAGGGAATGAAGAACGGAGTTTGAGACCAGCCTGGCACGGGAGTTGAGTTGTGACCAGGGTGGGAGCGGAGTAGAGCGATTGCGGGCTGAGTTCTGGAAGCGAGCCACAGCTGGATCCCAGAGCAGCAGAAGAGTGTGTGTGGGCCAAGTCCCAGAAATGAGTTACAGGTTGGAGCCCAGAGCGAGCGCAGGACTGGTTCACCCTGGCCAGCCCGGAGGCAAGTCCGGGACAGAAGCCAGAGCACGGAGGCAACGAGGCCTTGTGTTCTGAAGCCCGACGGGCACAGACTCAGTGAGTAAAGGACTATAACTTGAGCACTTTAAAGACACTTTTTATTCTCATTCTGGACTATTTAAACTCAGTATTTCCACACTAGTCTTTTCTGATACTATCTCAATTCTGTAACAACATTTAAAGTATCTGTAGCTAGGTACCCTGTACCTAAGATGGTGCGCGCTGAGAGGTGACATTACAAACTTTTCACTGCGCTCATTCGAGTGCATGTGACAATAAAGGCGATTCTATTCTCTATTCCCACTCTTTCACCGACTTTCTCTGAAATTTCCTTTTGTTGCTCCACCAGACTCTCTACCCTCACCCTCCTTGGTTTCACTGGCCCAAAACTGTAGTGATTGGAACCAGGGCCAGATGGATCTCATTGACTATGAGATCCTTGATTGGGGTTGTTAACCTGGGCCAATCATGGAAATTAACGCTCCTGTTTAAGAATCTCCTCATTCTAGGGCCTGGCCCTGAGCTGGCTGGTCAGAGGCCATGTACTGTGCACATGTAAATAAAGGGTGACTTGGTGACAGGAAATCAGTCTCTGTGCAGCAATTTCACAAAACCGACTACGTTTCTTTCATTTCTCATTCTAATGAAGGGTCATCATTGAGGTGAAACTGTTTCTCTCCACGGATGCTGTCTGACCTGCTGAGGATTTGCAACATGTTCTGTTTTTATTTTATGTCATTACCACTTGTGATTAAGAAACAAATAGCAATGGAGTCCAAATCAAGCAGTAGGTAGTTGCAATGATTAGCTGCTGTGTTTATGCCAAGCTAAAGTTAAGTTTTGGGTAAATCTGCATTACTTGAGATTCCTGGATACCTCTAGCTCCTGTCCACTTACTGTACAATCTGGCAAGTAACTTGGTCCACTGTTAAGTAAAAGACACCACAAATGCTATTTAAAGCATAACTTTTGAATTGAACGAGGCCATTCGGGGATGTTAGAAAGCATCCCATCTGTACTTACATCAGTGAATGAAGTGGAGACTAAAGCAATGTAAATTTGTGATTAGTGATTACCTCATATCAAACTTGTGCTTTATAGACTGATAGATTGTGGGAGGAAAAAGTATGGCTCCATTATTTAATGTGTCGTAAACAAAGGCTTTATGACACTGTGGTATTTTGGAAAAACATAATTGAACTAACTAAAATAACACGAATGCTATCAGTTGCCTGACCACACAGTCATAAGTTCTCACTTGGTTATGGACATGCAAACACTCTTGAAATGCCAGGATTTTGCAAACAGAAAAATCAGTGTGAAAGTTCAAGCCTCAGAGTGAAGCAGCAGATGGGGGGGAAGAACTCAAAAAGCACTCAGCCCTGATTCCTCAAACTTAACCAGATTTCTTTATACAGTATAAAGCTCAAATGATGTTAAGAACATCCAATGTACAAAACTCAAGGAAGTAGGCTTTGAGAACCAGCCTCAGAGGAAATGTTTTGCTCGACAGAGGACGTAACTGAAAAGTACATGGAAGCCACATAGTATATGAAAGTTAGGCTGTGCAAAGGTATCAAAACCATAGAATGAGTGGAAAAACAAGCGACCTTCATTCCTTCTCAAAATCTACTGCTGGACCATCTGTACAAGAGAACAACAACTATTTTGAATGAGTGATTCATTATCAGGTATATTTTAAAGTGAAGTACAATAAAATATAGCGAAAAATTTGGTGCCATTTTGATGGGTTAAGAATAAGATATAGATTAAAGAGAAGTCCATCTATGTTTGCGTTCTGAGCCAGCTCAGAGCCACCATCGCCTCACCAGACTCCACTCCCGTTGAAGTTGCTGAACGTCAGGCACCATCTTTCGCCGCAGGGCTGATATACCTTCACCACTGTGCACATCAATGTCGGAGACTGTTGCCACAGCCGTTGTTATCTTGGTGCCATTGCCAGCACAGGACCCAAGAAACAACAAAGTCATTGATTCTCAGGTGCCATCATTTGCTACTGGGCCTACCTCACTGATACTGCCTCAGGGCTCTCTCTCTCTATATATATACACACACACACACACACTCCCCCCAAAAGAGTCTCGCCATTGCCGATGCCAAGCAAGAGTCAAAAGAAAGAAAACAGACAGAAGTGGACAAGGCGGAGCTAGGTCATTTAGAACTGAAACCTAGCTATTTCACTCACATATAGAGCAATGGTGGAACTCTAGAACACGTTACTCCAACATAGTGGGGAATACTGAGTCAATAGATGTTTTAAAAACTGAGACTGATAAGTAAGAGAATTGAGTGGTATGGAACAAAAGCAGGAAATGGAGATGGGTGCACCTCAGCCATTACTTAGGAGAATGGATAAACAAGTAGATTAATGTGTATGAGAAGGAAGCTGCAAAAGTCTCCATGTTAACTCCTTTTGATCTCATGCTGGATGATGTATATTGAGGTGAATGGAATATTAATAGTAAAGACAGCGTTGGCTGTGCAGCCTGAGCAAATTTGCATTGGGCATCACGATACAATCTGCTGGTTCTGCACACCATCACTCATCATTTTCCTTAAGGTGCTCTTCATGGAAACATTGTCTTTTCTTAAGATTCTGTTGACATCTCTCAGAAGTTCAACCTCTTGCTCCAGCTTTGATAGCTTGATGTAAAGTTCAGAGAGCTGGTCATCGTCCATTTCCTGCAATTGAAGAGAAAATCTGATTGTGAAATTATGAACGGAATGCATTCAATTTTTATTAGTTTACCAACCTTTATTAAGTTTCCTGTAAAATATGTACGTCACAAACAGAATCTGGTCAGCCAACAATTCCTTCCATAATGTTAATAAAATGTGAAGCTTGTCAAAAGTAAAATTCAGAGAAAATGCATCTTGTTTTTCTGGGTGTTTTGTCAATAATTTGAGTAAATTGATATATTGCCCTGTTGCTGGGTTTTACTTTTGCAAAGCACTGGAAAATCCATAATGTTTTTTTCTTGCATTTAGAAGCACTGTCAGGACTGAAATAAGCAACTCTGGTTCCAAGATGGAACCTTCTACTTACCATCAACTGCTTCTTTCAGCATAGTGTTCCAAATTTCGATCACCCTCTAAGTGAAGACGTTCAGATTTTAAGGTAATGTCCCCTTGCCCTGGAGTCTCCCCACAAGAGGTAATAGTTTGTGTCTAATTACCCAATCAATTCCTTTCAACATCTTCAAAACCCTTGTGACCCTTAACCTACTATTTATTCCACGGATTACAACCTGAATTTATGTCGTCTCTCTTCATAATTTAATTCTTGAAGACCTGATCACATTCTGGTGAATTTGTGCTGCATTTATTTCAAGGCCAATTATATACCCTTTCAAAGATGCGCTGCACATAACCGTACACAATACACCACATTTGCTCTAACCAAAGCATTGTATGGCCGTCGCAAAACTTTCTTTCATAGTTTAGCCTTTGTGTTATAAAGGCAAATGTTCCATTTGCCATGCTGATTATTTAATCTATCAGTGTCCCGATATAATTTTGTGCTGTATTTACCCCACCAATTGTTAATTGTGTCATTGAGAAATTGCAATAAATGCAAATTTATTCCTTCAGTTTACGTATTACAAATTTACAATTCGCCCGAAAATGTTTGTAACAACTGATGGTAATTTCTGCTGCTTTATCCTCTCTCGTCCAAACACAAGGAGACAGTAATGTTGGGAATACACATTCTTAATTAAGAACTATCCAGAGGATGTTAAATATACGGACTATATCTGGTTTGAAAAGGAGTTTTCCCTGCTTTCTTGGAAATAAAATAAAACAGCTCAATGAATACTGTAAGCCACCAGCTGTTTACTGAAAAACAAGTAACAGGAAGGAGATGAGCAAAGCTTCTCAGAGAGATAAGAGATGAGGTTTAGAGATTTAATTAACACCTTAAGAACTGAGGATGCCAGAAAATCAACCCTATTCTGCAGAAGAGACATTGGGCCTTTTTTTAAATTCATTCACGGGATGAGGGCATTGCTGGCCAGGCAGCGTTTATTGCCCATCCCTAATTGCCCAGAGAGAGTTAAGAGTCAACCACATTGCTGTGGGTCTGGAGCCACATGTAGGTCAGACCAGGTAAGGATGGCAGTTTCCTTCCCTAAAGGACATTAGTGAACCAGATGGGTTTTTCCTCTGACAATCAGTAATGGATTCATTGTCATCATGAGATTCTTAATTCCAGATATTTATTGAACTCAAATTCCACCACCTGCCGGGCAGGATTCAAACCCAGGTCCCCAGAACAGTCCAGTGATAATACTACTAGGCCATCTCCTCAAAACATTAACTCTGCTTTCTCTCCATAGATGCTGCCAGACCTACTGAGCGTTTTGAGCAATTTCTGTTTTCATTATGGATTTAATTGTTCATTTAGAAGTAGTGGAGCCTATGTCCTGATATTTGTCTAGCAACACCCTTTTAGAGTGTTTTTTTTATCTAGGAAAGCTAGGTGTGCCAGCAAAAAGAACAGAAGACCCCAAAAACATGCTGCTTAAAACATCTCTCTGTCCTCTCAGCAAAAAAGAAATCTCAAAGCAGGACATGCTAAAAATATTTCTCTCCAGGCTGAAGTATTTGTGAGAACCTAAGAAACTTCCAAATATTAGTATCCCTGACTACCTCATAAACTCTGAAAGTGAACAACAGTGCGGTGGGTCATTGGTTAGCACTGCTGCTTTGTAGTGCCAGAGACCTGGGTTCCATTCCATTCCTGTCTGTGCACATTCTCCCCGTGTCTACGTAGGTTTCCTTTGGGTGCTCAGGTTTCCTCCCATAGTCCAAAGATGTGCAGTTCAGGTGGATTGGCCGTGCTAAATTGCCCATAGTGCCTAGGGATGTGCAGGCTAGGTGGGTAAACCATGGGAAATGTAGAGTTACAGGGATAGGGTAGGGTGGTGTGCCTGGATGGGATGCTCATAAAAGGGTCGGTGTGACTTGATGGGCTGAATGGCCTGCTTCTACCCTGTAGGGGATTCTATGATCCTATTCTATGAAGTTACTTCTATTCAAAGACCTAAGTCAAACTGACTTTCCATGTGATCTGAATATTTTCCATCATTCTACAGCATTTTGATCTTGTTGACAGGAAACATGAGAAGTCATTCAATTTTATCCGTTAAGTCCAGACCCTTGGCCCATAAATTTGTTTGCCTTTAAAAATTAACGTACTTGCTATGCAGAGCTGTATTGTCCAATTTGTTCTATGAACGTGTCCGTTTCAGGCTAAAGGCATATCATTTAACTCCTGATTATCGCTAAGTTGTTAACTAATTTTTCTATTTGTTTAAAGATTAAGTATTGTTTATAATAAAAAAAAGTGAAGAAATTTGGTGAAACTCTCTTTTACTCTGGACAGTCATAATAAAGGGAAACAATTTGCCCATTTTGGTGATTACAAGAGATTTACACTTCCGGTACAGTTTACAGAGTAGTGGGGATTGATTTCCAGTGTGCTCCTCTTTTAGAGTCGTAACAATAAGGACAATATTTATAAGACCAAGTTCAACTTTCTCTTTGTGTGTTATGTAAGCATTCCCTGTGCAGCTATATCAGAGAACCAAAATGCTTTTAAAATTAGATCTATCAGGATATACTTCTGGAAAAAGATGTGAGAGCAAGTGAAGCACACTTACCGCATTATTCGGTACCTGTGGTCTCACACAGTCAATAATTATGCTGCCTTCATCAGTGAGTTCAATGTCACCTAAAGAAGAACTGATTTCTGTGCAACCCTCTTCACAACATGAAACAGAGCACAAATACAATCCTGTTACTTGCATTTGGCATTGACCAATGTGCTGATCACATAGGACAGAAATAGTTTGCAATAAATGAGAAAACACACTAAGATTTTAGTGTAGATAACAAGGTGTAGCGCTGGATGAACACAGCAGGCCAAGCAGCATCAGAGGAGCAGGAAAGACGACGTTTCAGATCTGGACCCTTCTTCAGAAAATGCTTCTTGCTCTTCTGATGCTGCTTGGCCTGCTGTGTTCATCCAGCTGAACACCTTGTTATCTCAGATTCTCCAGCATTGGCAGTTCCTACTATCTCTAAAAAGATTTTGGAGTAGATCTGTAGCTCAGGTTGTGGGTGTTGAGGTTGGTTGGCTCGCCGAGCTGGTTTGTTGTTCTGCAGATGTTTCATTACCCTGCTGGGTAACATCGTCAGTGCAGCCTCCGATGAAGCGCTGTTGTGTTTTCTCACCTGTTATTTGAACTGTGAGGTCCATTGAGCTGGATTACCTCACTTCCGGTTTTCCTTCCCAATGGAGTGTATATGGGGTCTAGCTCTAAGTGTTTATTGATGGCTATCTTAGTGGAGTATCAGGCTTCTAGGAATTCCTGTGCCTGTCTCTGCTTCACCTGTCCCAGGATCTTGGTGTTGTCCCAATCGAATTGGTGGTTCTCCTTATCCATGTGGATGGAGATGAGTGAGTATTGGTCCTGTCTTTTTGTAGCCAGTTGATGAACGTGTACCCTTGTTGTTAATTTCCTTCATGTTTGTCCGATGTAGTGTTTGTCACAGTCTCTACAGGGAATCTTGTTCTGACTTTGGTCCTGTCTATAGTGGCTAGTGGGTCTTTGGTTCAGGTGAGCAGTTGGCATCAGGTTGCTAATGGGTTTGTGTGCTACTCTGATGCCCTAATAAACACATAGAGCTAGACCCCATATACACTCCATTGTGAAGGAAAACCGGAAGTGAGGTAATCCAGCTTAACGGACACCAGAGTTTAAAAACCAGACGGAAAAACACAACGGTGCTTCATCGGAGGCTGCACTGATGATGTTATCCAGGAGGGTAATGAAACGTCTGCGGAACAACAAACCAGCTTGGCGAGCAAACCAACAACAAGACAAAACACACGATGAGTTGCCAAATTATTTCTGTAGGCTGAGCAAGGAGAATTCTGTTACCAGTGTTGTTCAACACTGAGTGAGTTTTGGAATTACATTGTAAAAACTTAAAACACTTTAAGACTTTTTTTTAGATTTCCTTTCTCAGACTGTCCAAAGGCTATCTAACAAATGTAGTTGATGTTTTTAAATCTTTAAACATTATTTCAACTTAACGTTCATACTTTTAGATCTTTACTTAGTCTCATGTTTATTTACAGTGAAATATTACAAATATATGCCTCCTAATTCTACTTCATAAAGGTTTACTAAGTTTTTCTTTAAAGTGCTCAAGTAAAATCCAATTTAACGTCTTCAACTTACAGAGAATTAATACAATTGACATACAATTAATAAGCCACACTTCTATATCATGACTTATACTATAATAGCAAAGGCAAATAGGTAGGATAACTGTTTCATCAAGACTACTATTCCTTGGAACCAATTCCCCACAAGAATATCTTCAATAGCTGCAACATAGAGTCTGGAGCCTAGAGTTTAGAGTGTAGAGCCTGAATTAACTCATAGAATGTTTATTCCATTCATTGCTCCTGACCTAATATCACCATCTTAAGTGGAAAGAAATTTCTGACTTTATATTGTTCTTTCCCAGGATGTGAAACTATGAAGCACTATCTATCCATACTGTAATCCCCTTGCCATACTACAGAGATAAAAAAACATGGAATCTGAAACTCTCCCGTACACAACATTCTCTTTCTCTCTCTCTCCTACCAACACACACACACACTCTCCACTGCCCCCACTCACACACACACATGCGCAGACTCACTCTCTCTCTCTCCGCCCCCCACCCCAGTCATATACACACATACAGGCACACACACACACTCTCTCTCACACACACACACACACACACACACACACACAGACGTAAATCTATGGGGTGAATTTGTATTTGCAGATACATTCAATTTATTCAAAAAGCACACAATTTATAGACAGTCAGTCTATATGGCATTTTATAAATTCTACTTTTAGAAACAAAACCAGTCTGACTCCAAACCAAAACATAAACAGATTCTAAACAAGGCCTCACATCTAACTTGCATTGTCTGAGCTAAAATGTTATCGCTTCTTTACACTGATTAAACTTTTAGTTCTTTCAGGACAGTGACTTGAAAGGTATTTGGGGAGTTACATATACATATTAATCAATTAAAACCTTTTAACTGATTAAAGATTTAACAGCATCTTAGGTTTGTTTAATACATCCTCATCAGTGGTGTGACCCTTTCATGTTTTAGTTATAAATTCTGTGTCTGATTCCACCTCTCTCACTAACACCTGATGCAGGACCGAGGCTCCAAAAGCTTGTGTTTTCAAAGAAACCTGTCGGACTATAACCTGGTGTCATGTAATTTCTGACCTTGTCCAAACACTGGCACCTCCACCTCCTGTTATAATATTACACTATTATTGTAATAGTGCCCTTCTTACATGCCTTTTCTATCTCCTGATTTATTTTCTTCCCCACATCCTGACTAGTGCTATGAGGCCTGTACATAACTACCATCAGTGTCTTTTCTTCCTTTGCAGTTCCTCAACTCTACCCATACAGATTCTACGCCCTCTGACTCAATATCACTTCTTGCAATTAAATTAATTTCATAACTTACTAAAGCAGGAACACTGCCCCTCTGCCCATCTGCCTATCCTCTCAATAGGATATGATTTAGTTCCCAGTCTTGATCCCTTGCAGCCACTTCTTTGTGATATTCACAACTTCATACCTGCCAATTTCAACGTGCTCTACAAATTCATTTACCTTGTTTCACATACTGCATGCATTTAAATATAACACGCTCACCCCTGGGTTGACTGCCCCCCCGTTCTCATAGTTATCCCCTTATCTCCTGTGCCTGATATTAGATTCCTGACCCTTTCCATACACTCTGTCCTATTACTTGTTCTGGAAATTTTAATCTCTGCTGAGACCTCCCCCCTCTTTAACTTTGTCCATAACTTTCCAAGCCTCCTCCCACCCCATCTATTCAGTTTAAAGCCCTAGCCACAGCCTTGGTTATGTGATTCGCAGTGATTCTGCTCCAAGCATGATGAAGCCCATCCCATCTGACCAACTCCCTCCTTCCCCAGTACTGACGCCAATGTCCCATGAATTTGAATCCGTTTCTCACACACCAATCTTTGAGCCACAAAGGTCTTTTATTACCTTGCAGGCCCCACAGATCCAGGACGAGAGCATGGCTTTGTAGATAGTTCAGTAGTTCCTGTGACACACTTTTGACAGTGAATTGCGTTACTTGATCAATTCTTGCATTGACAGTGTTCCAGGTAGGTTTGGTGCAGAAAGGGTATGGATGGTTAAAGACATTATACCTGAAGAGATTAGCACACAGTTAATCTTTCTCACAGCCCTGGCTTATGAGTTCTTCAGGTATAAATTTCACATACACTGATGTGCGCATTAATTGTGCACAAGCTACCACTAACAGAATATGTCAATAATTGTACACGAGATATAATTTTTTCAGCAATTACTGGCTGCATTTTTAGGCATCTAGACTTTAGATTCTAGACTCTTTGGTGTCTATGATACGCAGAGAGAAAGTGCACAATTGTTGTTAAACTTGATTAGTACAGGATTTAATTAAAACTCCTCTAGCATGTACGCTTGTCACAGTGACCTCTCTTCACAATACTTCCACTCATTACATAGAATTGTGGTAAATTTACAACATAGATAACAGGCCATTCAGCCCATCGACTTCATTCTGGTATTTGTGTTTCAAAGGCACCCATGGAATCCTATTGCAACAAGACTCACATGTTTGGGAAGGATCATAATCATTTTTAGAAATGCTTGTAATGTAAGCAGAACTCTTGTTAACACTCCAGGCATAATTTATAAAAAGTATATAAAGGGCAGGAGATTAAATGTCATGATAGGTGGAGAGCTTGTCTTTAATAGCTCCTTTTGATGCTTTTGACAGTTTCGATGAGTTTATGTATTTTTTATATTTTTAAATACATTCATATCTGCTTTTCAGAATTCTAAAGTGCACTTCATCTCTCCAAAAGGGCAGTTCATCTCTCCAAAGGTGTATCTGACCTTAACCAAAGGTGTCCCAGAACCAAATCCAATGACTACTGCCCAGTGGCTCTGACCTCAGTAATCATGAAGTGCTTTGACAGCCTGGTCATGACCCACATCAACTCCAGTCTCCCAACCTGCCTCGATCCCCTACAATATGCCTACCAACATAACAGGTCCACAGCAAATGCTGTATCCCTAGCCTTGCACTTATCCCTGGAACTTCTGGACATCAAAGATACCTACGTCAGACTCCTCCTTATGGACTACAGCTCCGCCTTCAACACTATTATTCCCCTCCAGACTGATCTCAAAACTACGTGACTTTGGCCTCAGCTCCACCTTCTGCAACTGGATCCTCACCTTTCTGACTCACAGACCACAATCAGTGAGGATAGGTAACTGCACCTCCTCCACAATAACACTCAACACTGGAGCCCCCCAAAGAATGTGTCCTCAGCCCCCTACTGTACTCCCTGTACACTCACGACTGTGTTGCCAAATTCCAAACGACTGCCATCTACAAGTTTGCTGATGACACCACCACAGTGGGATGGATATCCAACAATGACAAGTCAAAATTCAGAAGAGAGATAGGGGGCTTGGTGACATGGTGTAATGAAAACAACTTCTCTCTCAACGTCGGCAAAACTAAAGAAATGATCATTGACTTCAGAAAGAAAGGAAGAGAACACACCCCCATCTACATCAACAGAACTGAGGTTGAGAGGGTGAACAGCATCAAGTTCCTTGCAGTGACGATAACTGACGAACTGTCCTGGACTTCCAACGTACATGCAACAGTCAAAAAGGCACAACAATGCCTCTTCTTCCTCAGGCAGGTCAGGAAATTTGGCCTGTCCATAAGGTCCCTCACCAACTTCTACCATTGAAAGCATACTGTCCGGGTGCATAATGGCCTGGTTTGGCAACTGCTCTGCCCAGGACCATAAGAAACTACAGAAGGTTGTGTGCACAGCCCAGACCATCACTGAAGCCAACGTCCCATCCATGGACTCTATTTACATGGCTCACTGTCACAGAAAGGCGGCCAACATCATCAAAGACCCATTGCACCCTGGCAATGACCCCCTACAACCTCTTCTGTCAGGTAGAAGATACAGAAGCCTGAAAACGTGCATGAACAGGTTCAGGAACAGCTTCTCCCTGGCCGTTATTAGACTGAGGAATGGAGTCTCTAGCCTCAAATAATGCTGATCTTGCTAACATTGATCTCGCCTGGCACATGCCCTGTGCAATGTAATCGTGGGATACCTCACTATCATACAGTTGGTATTGTTCATGCGTAAGCCTTCACAGTGAGTATCTGACTATTGGAGTCTCACATTGCCCTGATATCTAGACATTCAAGTGAGAGATCAGTGGAGAGCAATTAGGAGCACAAACAGGAACTGAATTTATTCACTTCTTGGCTTAAGGAACTGATGCCAGCTGCACAATTCCATGGGATTACTGATACAGTTCAATTAAAACATCCTGGATTGGAGACTGAGACTGGATGTGGAATATTCGTGTCAGAAACCACAAAAGCTGGAATTGAAAGATAGCCGCAAGTAGCTGAGGAAAAGACAATGTATTGCTTCAGGTGAGACTCATTGTCAGAAAGCAATCATCTAGGTTTCGTGACAAATGGGTCCTCAATGGAAGGAGGGAAAATCCTCTCTACCGAATAGCAACCAATGAACATCTAAGCCCTGACTCCAATCTTAACTGAGAGTTGTGTAGTTTATGACTTGGAGGCAGAAAGATGTAAAATGTCCCAGGAATTCAAAACCATCTTGTAAAAGCCACACCTTTGCATAGTTTTGACTTATTGACAATATTGACTTGTAGGCATTTCTTGTCATCAGAGAAGGCAGAATAAAAAATGTTAAAACTTGGACTAGCCATCTGAGTTACAAGGAGAAACAAGCAAAACTGGGAATGTTTATACTGACAAAAGACAGCTCTGGGAAAAACTTGTCTTACATTGCAAGATGCATAAAAACATTGAATCTTAATAACAATTGCACACGGTCAGCAACTCTGTGTAGGTCATGTGTTGCATTAGATAGCGTTAAGTGTCTCTGAGCCACCAGTTCCAGGTTCATGTCCCACTCCAAGTTGAGAAACAAGTTCTCATAATACAGCCAAACAGGTTGAATATCAACCTTCAAATCCTTCCAAAACATACCAATGGAAAAAGCGGGAGAGATTCTTGGTCAACCACATGGTGGTAAGAACATTGGAGCTTCTGTCATCTCTATTCGTAGCTCCAAATTACAACAGGTGTGTTAAAAAATAATGTATGTCAACACATCAACTGGGACTCCCTACGTAAATTGTGACACATCACTACTAATCAAGAACTTTACCACAAATGCTATGTACTCAAGTGCAGAAGAGGAGAGGAAATGCAGCATGGATTTCATGTCTTTATGCAAAAGATGATGAAACAGTGGATCAGATTTCCCAGGAGAACGATGAAGACCAATGGCATCTACAAATTCGAGAAGAAATATATTATGTTGCAGAGAAAAGACAGGGGGATTTGGGAGATAAAACATGTAGACTCTGGGATTAATTAACAAGGTGTCTTTTCCTTGGGGTGAGGGGTTTCAAGATTGGGGTCATATTTTTATATTTTAGAGGAGAAAAATTTAAAAAATACACGGGGGCAATTTTTTTACATGGACAGCAGCTCTTGTGTGGAATGAACTTCCAGAGGAAGTGGTGGATGTGGGTACAGTTACAACGTTTAAAAGACATTCAGATAAATACATGAATAAGAAATATTTGGAGGAATATGGGCCCAGTGCAAGCAGATAGGACTAGTTTAATTTGGGACTATGGTCGGCATGGACTGGTTAGACCAAAGGGTCTGTTTCTGTGCTCTACGACTCTATGACTCTAAGATGGTAATGGTTTTCAGTCATGTCCATTCTTATTGTTGGGTCAGGGGTATCCTGCAGGGTGCTTGACACCCATTGACCAAATAATCATCATGTTTAATTCCATATGAAAAGATATTCTTACTGAATCTGAATTCCTCTCTTGCTGTTCTGTTTCAGCCACTTGATTCCCAAGCACTGCATGATCTGAACTTGAAAATCCAACCTCTGACCCACCATTTCTGTGGGATCGATGAGGATCTCACCTTCACTCAGAGGGCTAGAGAAAAGTACGGACTGATTTAACATTCTGAAAATGTACATAATAGGGCACAGTCATACTACATACACCAATTCTCAGCATGGTTAGCTGCACATGGCAATGCAAATTGTTCAGAAGAGATATACCACTGTCTTCACAATACAGTGTAGCCAAATAAAGGAAAGCTACATGTTTAACATTCATATCCAAAATGCCAAAGGAATTCATAGAATCCCTACAGTTTAGAAGTAGGCCATTCAGCCAATCAAGTCCACACAGACCCTCCCACCCCTGCTCTTTTTCCTGTAAACCTCCATTTCCCACGGCTAACCCACCTCGCCCGCATACACCTGGACACTGTGGGCAACTCAGCAAGGCCAATCCACCGAACTTGCACATCTTTGAACTGTAGGAGAAACCTGCATAAACACAGGGAGAATATGTAAACTCCACACAAACAGTTGCCCAAGGCTGGAATGGAACCTGGGCCCCTGGTGCTATAAGGCGGCAATGCTAACTGCTGAGCCACAGGACTGTAATTGAGACAAGCTATTGAGATAATCATATTCTTTTCAAGATTTAAAAGATTGAAAATTAAATTTTGGGATGCCTTGAGAATTGAATATTTTCTCTTTGGCCTGATCGTAGTTATACTGTTAGCAGCACAATGATTGAGTGTAACTTCTAAAGGTGATCTCAAACCATTGGCTTACTGTTTGATTCAAATAATTTTACATTTGGATTGTATCAGACTTACATACCATCAGACTATTCTTCAATTTAAGAGGAGTGGTGCAACTGTGCCTATATTTTTCCCCAGCGAGCATTTTAGTAATTTTTGTATCAACCAACATGATCTATACCAATAGAGATTTGCAACAGCGTGGTCTGCTTTTCCACAGAGTGGTTGCACCAGAAGTCATTGCTTTTCTTTCAAAGGGAAAATGGACAAGTGTTTAAAGTACAGGAAATTATGGGATGACTGGGAGAGAGTGGAGCAGTAGGATTCACTCTGAATTGTTCTACAGAAGAAGCTGTGCAGACATAATGGGTCAGTTTGCTGTCCATTGTGCTGTCACTGTCTGTAATATATATTTACAGGACTGGAGTGATTTGATTGTTGATTGCCGAAGATTTAATTTTAGTCTCTATGTTACAGCCTTCCGAACATACTCAAAGCGGATATGCAAAACATTAGTCTGTCTTTTGTGATAAATTTTGGCTTGACTGGTGGTTTGGAAAGAAAAAAACAAACTGAAAACACCTCTCCTGAAACTTACTGTCCAGATGGAGTGCATGGCACCAGATTCATCTGTAAAACAGCCTCTTCTTCACCTTGTGAATTGTGAAACTCTACATGTTCTTCTAGTGGAATACAGTAGTTGAGAGATTGTAGCCAGACGTATGCAGTTCCTAAATGGACTGCCTCAATAGGGTCCCAGAATGGATCACTCTCTCTGTCCAGAGAAACGGTCTCTCCATCGATGAAACGCTGATATATGTCCTCCATGATGAACTTTCTATTCACAAACTTAGCCTTTGACCAGACCCATACCTGTGATATTGGAGAACCATGGGGATCAGACCTTCTAATTCGCTGCCCAAGGACATGAGATATAATGCTTTAATGCAAATTACAGTAACCAGAGTGTTCAGTTCAAACATGCACAACTTTGCATCAACAGTTATTATGTGTATAAAGTTGCACTCAGTTGGGAATGAGAACTTGCTCCTTTATCTTGCAATGATGAAGTGTTCCTAAGTTTCTGTCAGAGTTTTTTCGGCAGTATGGTGGCTAAGTGGTTAGCACTGTTCTCTAACAGCACCAGGGACTTGGGTTTGATTCCACCCTTAGGCAATTGTGTGGAGTTTGCACATTCTCCATGTGTCTGTTGCGTTTTTGCCCACAGTCCAAAGATGTGCAGGTTAGTTGGATTGCCCATGCTAAATTGCCCAGAGTGCCCAGGGATGTGTGGGTTAGGCAGATTAGCCATGGGAAATGCAGGGTTACAGGGATATGCGAGAGGGAAGGTGGGGGGGTCGGGGGTAGTCTGGGTAAGATGCTCTTCGGAGGGTGGGCTGAATGGCCTGCTTCCGCACTGTAGGGATTCTATGATTCTTGTTACATCACTAGGAGACCCATGAAATTAAGTCAGTGAACGTATCCACCTGACATTTTTTCCCTATTGATAGTTCCAATTTTACCCCAGATTTGATTTAAAATAGGAGACTTTTGTGCGGAGTTAGAGAAACTGCTCGAACTATTCTCATGTAAGATTTTTACAGCTGACAGGAGAGAGGAGATCTTAATCATGTCAACTGAATGAGTGTCTTACATCGCCTACTCCCAAACAATACTTCTCTTCCACGGCCACCAGCATATCCATATTCCATGCTCAATGGTGCTGTGAAAGGAAAATTGATTTTAAAATTGGGAAAAGTGGTTAAAGAGGAAAAATAACTTTCTTCTAATGGAACACAATTGGTGTCAAAGCATTTCATATGAATGTATTCCTCCATACCTGATGAGTCATTTTATTTGTCACCTTCACTATCACCTCCTTCACCAGGTCATGGCCCCTGGAGTCTGTTAATGCCAAGTTCTTCACTTCCAATTCAAACTTGAGATCCTGCGATTAAGCAATTAAAATACTATAAAGTCACAGAAACAGACCCTTCGGTCCAACTCGTCCGTGCTGACTACATATTCTAAACTGAACTAGTCCCGTTTGCCTGTGTTTGGCCCATATCGCTCTAAACCTTTCCTATCCAAGTACCTGTTCAAATGTCTTTTAAATGTTACAATTGTAGCTACCTCTACAACTTCCTCTGACAGCTCATTCCATTCACACACCTCTGTGTGAAAAAGTTGCCCCTCATGTTCCTTTTATATATATTAATGATTTGGAGGAGGGAACAAAATATTACAACTCTAAGTTTGCAGATGATTCCAAGTTGGGTGGGGGTGGTGGTCAGCGAACTGTGACAAGGATGCAGAGATCCTTCAGCATGATCTTAACAGGTTCAATGAGTGGGCAAATCTATGGCAGATGCAATATAATTTAGTAAATGTGAGGTTATTCAATTTGGAAGCAAAAGCAAGAAGGCAGATTACTACCTGAATGGCTGTAAATTGGGAGAGGGGAGTGTGCAGCAGGACCTGGATGCCCTTGTGCCCGAGTCGCTGAAGGTAAGCATGCAGGTACAGCAGATGGTAAAGAATGCAAATGGTATGTTGGCCTTCATTGTGAGAGGTTTCGAGTACAGGAGCAGGAATGTGTTGTTGCAGTTATACAGGGCTTTGGTGAGACCACACCTAGAATATTATGTGTAGTTTTGGTCTCCTTTTCTGAGGAAGGATGCTCTTATTCTCGAGGGAGTGCAGCGAAGGTTTACCAGGCTGATTAGGGGGATGGCGGGTCTGACATAGGAGGAGAAATTGACTAGGTTGGGGGTAGCAAGAACTGCAGATTGTTTTTGCAGGAAAAACAGACAAATGAGGGAGGATCTCATAGAGACTTATAAAATTCCAACAGGACTAGACAGGGTAGATGTAGGGAGGATGTTCCCGATGGTGGGTATGTCCAGAACCAGGGGTCACAGTAGATTTAGGACGGAGATGAGGAGACATTTCTTCACTCAAAGAGTGGTGAGCCTGTGGAATTCACTACCACAGGAAGTAGTTGATGCCAAAACATTAAATGTATTCAAGAGGCTGCTAGATATAGCACTTGGGGCGAATGGGATCAAAGGTTATGGGGAGAAAGCAGGATTAGGCTATTGAGTTGGACAATCAGCCATGATTGTGAAGAATGGTAGAGCAGGCTCAAAGGACTGAATGGCCTCCTCCTGCTCCTGTCTTCTATGTTTCTATGATTTAAATCTTTCCCCTCTCATCCTAAGCCTATGCCATCTAGTTTTGGACTTCCTTACCCTTGGAAAAAGACCTTGGCTATTCACCAAATTTAAGCCCCTCATGACTTTATAAACCTCTATAAGGTCACCCCTCAGCATCTGATGCTCCGGGGGAAAAGAGTCCCTGCCTATCTAGCCTCTCCTTATAACTCAAACCCTTAGTCCTGGCAACAACGTTGCAAATTTTTTCTGTACCCTTTCTAGCTTAACAACATCCTTCCTTTAGCAGGGTGATCTACTTGAGCATCATGTCACTTTGGTGCTGAGGGAGTACTCCACTGTCAGAGATGTCACCTTTGAGATTAACCTGAGGCCGTGTCTGCTCAGTATTCTAAAGAATATCCGTGTCAAACTCAAAACGTTAACTTTTTTCTCTTTTCACAGATGCTGCCAGACCTGCTGGGTTTCTCTGGCATTTTCTGTTTTTACGCTGTGCTTGCTGTCTCTAAGATCCCTTTATTCAAACAAAAAACGGGTATTAACCCAGCATCCTGGACAACATTCCTCCCTTGAACAACATCATTAAAAACAGTTGGTTATTCATTGATTTGCTGCTTGTGAGTCATGGATTTGTGGAAATCAGATCCTCCAAACCCATATTCCAAACACCAGTAACTTTACATCAGACATAACTCATCAATTGTAAAGCATTTTTCAGGATGTAAAAACTGTGAGGTAAGTGTGAGTTTACTCCTCAACAATGTGACACAGCATTGCCTGTCTAGGGGAGGATGAAAGAGAAAGATAGTGAGATTCGTGCAAGAGAGAGAAAAAAGAAATAGCGCGATTACCTTATTTAACTCCTTGCTGATCTGGTTTGCTTCCACCACCAGGGGCTTCACCCTGATGTAATCAAGGAACACAGCAAGCACACTCGGGTCCACTTTCTTGTTCCTACTTGTAGGACCTGGTCAGTGGGCGATCAGAAAGTTGTTAGAGTCACAGGGAATAACTGCTGCTTGTGAATCACTCACCCCACTCCTTAACCAGACATTTCTGTGCACTTGAACAATTAACATATGACTACTGTGTTACCAGAAGAAAATACAGATCTATGATTTAGTGCTATCCATTGCAGTTGTCAAGGCTTTTGACCCCTTCATAGTGCGTATTAAACGTATTAAAAATCCTCCAGGACCACCACGAAGCCACTGATTGTTTCCGAACAAACACCAACACTCAAACATCATGCTATTTTAAACCTGAAAGTTCATGGAGTGTTAGAGTCGTACAGCAGGGAAACAGACCCTTTTGTCCAACCAATCCAATCCAATCATGTTTCCAAACTAAACTAGTCCCACCTGTCTGCATTTGGCCCATGTCCCTCCAAACATTTCTTATTCATCTACTTATGTAGATGTTTTTTTAACCGTTGTAACTGTCTGTGTTAGTTAGTTGGTTAGCTAGTTAGTTAGTTCATCACTAACTCAGTGTATTTTGTATAAATATTTGCTCTTGGGATCTGGTAACTGGGACCAGGCTGCATGTTTTACATGGCCAAGTTACCTGAGCTGTATCAATGGTCTTTACAATTGAGAGGCCATTTCAGGAGTGATTAAGAGGGAAGCACATCCTGTAACATTACAGTCACATGTAGGTTGGACCAGGAGACAGATCTCCCATTGAATGTCTGTCGTGGTTTTGAATGATAATCCAACAACTTTCAGAGTCTTTCTTCTCCCTTTGGTGCCAGTCTGCACATTTCATTAATGAATGAGTGCAGTGGATTTTGAACTCAGGACTGCTGCAGTACTAACTCAGTACCATAACCAGGATACCACTGTAGTCCTGGCTTTACCTGCTTACCAAGAGCGTCTCTGTCAAAACCTTCCACTGCTGCCAGCTCTGACTGGAAGAAGTCGTAGTCATATTTGCTCAAGTCCTCACCATTCCGCTCGCAAGGAAATCCTACATAGAGGTAAGTGCTGTTGGATCCCAGAATAAGTCTATCCTGAGGTACACAAAAGCAAAAATTAAAACCATAAGCACTTGTCATTGATTAGTTGCCCATTTCAAAACAGAACAACAAATAATTTTCCAATGCATTTTAAAGTAATTTTGAGGGAACAGCTTTTAAGTGAAAAAGCTGTTTTCTCTTCTAAATAAAACAAGAACTTGATTCAAATAGCATTTTCATACTGTGTGGTATTTGCTTTGACGGCCACTACAGGCACGCCATGGTGTATGACCAGAAAAGGAAGGTGTAGAAATGGATCATTCTGCTAATTGAATATACTCCACCATCCAATGAGATTATACTTGAGCTGATCACCCTTCACTTTCATGACTTATCCTTATGACACTTGATTCTATTTAAAAATCTGTCGCAACCTTGAATATACCTAGTGACTCAACCTTCTCAGCAGTAAAGAATTCCACAAATTAACTACCCTCTGGGAGAAAAAAAATCCTGCTCATCTCTGTCTTAAATGTGCAACCTGTTATTCTGAGATTGTACCTTCTGGTCCTAGACTCTCCACCAAGGGGAAACAACCCAACCACATCAATGCTGTGAAGTGCCCTAAGAACCTTATATTTTTCAGTAAGGTCACCTCTCATTCTTCAATACTCCGATGTGACGGCACTATGCCTTTTAAGAGAAACGTATTCTGTCCTGTTTCATTTGCAGAGAGGTGTTGACACAGTGGTGTTGAGATGTCTCCTTCAGACAGGCAGTTGGTAAACAGTTTTTGAGTTCTTCCTCGGTGTTGTTTTTTAATGAGACAAAAGAATCATGAGTGGACAGGATCAGGGCTCACACAGACCATGAAGGTTTTTAGTTTTGCTTTCAGTTAGAAGAAGACATGTGGAATGTTGGCTTTTATTTCAAAGGGAATGGAGTATTACAATAAGGAGGTCTTGCTAAAATTATACTCGGACCCACCACAGACCATACCTGAAATATAGCAAACAGTTTTGATTCTATTAACTAAGGAAAGGTGTATCAGGAACTAAAACAAAGTTGCTGGAAAAGGTCAGCAGGTCTGGCAGCATCCATGAAGGTAAAAACAGAGTTAATGTTTCGGGTCCGGAGATCCTACCTCAGAACCTGTGGCTGAAATATTAACTCTGTTTTTTCCTCTACATATAAAGCATTGTTGGGCTACAATACAGCAGGAACAACAAAGGGGATTGATACAAGATGACTCCTAGATGGGCTTGTGAGCTCCTTTATTGCGCATCTCAGTCCTTGACAATTCACTGCTATTCTTGGCTTTTTCTTCCCCAATCTTCTCTTTTCTATTACTACATTTCCATGGTTCCAATGGTTGGGGATTTAGTCTTAACTACAAGTTAATTTGGAGGTGCAATGAGTAATATCCTGGCCTCTGAGTCAGAAGATCCAGGTTTATGTTCCATTCCAGGACATGATGAGTGCTAATAACATTGCTCAACCAGTTGATAATGGGTTTGTAATTTCTTCTTTTAACACATTTGCAGATGGTAAGAACAGGACAGATTCCTGACCAGCTAGTGGAGCCTCTATCATTCGTATCTCTGGACTACACCTAGTAATAATGCATGTTTACACAATAACATGCACTCCCTGAGAAATTGATAACACTGCATTCAGTAGTTAATTGATAGTTTCAACAGGGTTTATTCCTTGTCCGTGAAAGCACTGTATCTGTTCTTACATTTGCATTCCAAATTCTTGCATTTACAGTGGACTACACCCAAAGATTCAGTTGTTCCAATCTGCTGTTCATTTGCTCAGGTTTTGTGTCTTTTACCAGACTAAAGAGCATCCCCACCAGTGTTGTTACTCACTAAGCTTGGGACCGCCCTAATATATTTTCATCTTCAGCTAGAGTCCACTAGAATGCTGTTTTCCTTTGTCAAAGTCCATATGTCCACCGCCTCCACATCTTACAGAGCTCCTCTGATCGTCTGAGAAACAGTTGCCATGGAGTCTTTGCATCTACCTGAGCAGGTAAGTGGGGCCCCAGTTCATCATCTCATTCAAAAGACAGCACTTCCAACAGAGTAGCATGCATTCCATGGACAGCGCAAGTGGATTTTTGTGTTCAAAGTGGGATTTGAGCACAAAACCCTTGTTTTAGATGTGAGATCCACTATTGGCGTATATTACACTGCATATAATTATTTCACCAAATTTATTCTTTCTTGGGATGTGTGCGTACTGCATTTGCTGCCAAACTGTAATTGCTTTTGAACTGAGTACTGTAGATTGCTACAAAACAAAGGGAAGTTAAGAGTCAACCACATCGCTGTGGGTCTGGAGTCACATGTAAGCCAGACCAGGTAAGGATGGCAGTTTCCTCCTCTAAAGGGTATTCATTACCTTGTTGAGCCAATCAATGATACTTATCAGGGCCACCATCACTGAGGGTATCTTACAATTCCTGCTTCTCCTTAATTGTATTTACGTTCCCCCAGTTGCCCAGTTGGGATTTAAATCCATGTCCTCAGTGTGTTAGCTCCAAAGACATTACCATCATACCACGGTGTCCCTTAAGTCTTCACAAAGAGCAGCTTCTTTTAAAAAAGACAAGAGAATTACCAAATGTTTAAGTTGAACTTTAGCAAAGAGGAGGACCCCATTTAAAGTCACTTTAGCTTGTCCACAAGGCTCCAGGGTTACTTTATTGTCGAGATTCGTGACGATGGCGTGTTTATCAGCAACACTAAAGAAGAGAAAAGGCATAAAATCGATCATTTTTAGTCAAGCAATGGAGACTTCACAATATGCATACTACTGTGTTATACAAGAACACAAGAACCACAGGCTGGAGTAGACTATTCAACCTCTCAAGACTGCTCCACCATTTGATACAAATGTTTCTGATCACATCTCAGCCTCAACTCCACTTTACAGCTTGCTCCTGATAACCCTTCAACCCAGCACTACTTAAAAATCCGTTTGTCCTCTCCTTAAATTTACTCCAAGCCCTGGCATTCACCACACTCCAGGATAGTGAACTTCCCAGATTCATGACCTTTTGAGACAAGTGATTTCTCATCTCTGTTTTAAGTCTGCTACCCTTTTGCCTAAAACTAAGAGAATGCATCCCTTCTATGTCTACTTTGTCAATCTCCTTTAGCACCCTATGTACCTCAGTTAGATCTCCTCTCATACTTCTAAACTCCAGACAGTATCTGCGTAAATGTTCAGTCTCTGTTCATAAGACAAACCACTCAGCCCTGGAATCAATATAGTGAAGCTCCTCTGATCTGCGTCCAATGCAACTTCATCCTTTCTCAAATAAGGGGGGAAAAAAAACTCGATGCAATATGTCCAGTGCGATCTCACTAATGCTTTGTCCAGTTGCAGCAACACTTCCCTACTTTCATACTCTATTCCTTTAGCAATAAATGCCAAAATTCCATCTGCCTTCCTTATTCCTGGCTGTACCTGCATACTAGTTTTCTGTGATTCATGCATAAGGACACCCAGTTCCCTATGCATTGAAGCACTTTGAAATTTCTCTTCATTCAGACAATACGTTGCTCTTCTATTCTTCCGATCAAAATGGATAAACACATACTTATCCACGTTAAACTCTATCTGCCAAATTGTGGCTCATTCACCTGACCTATTCATATCCATTTGTAAGTTTCCTTATTTCTTATTGTAATGTACTTTCTACATATATTATGTATTTGCAAATTTGTCTATAGTGCTCTTTATCATCAATATCATTAATACAGATTATAGATTGTTGGCGCCTCAGGACTGAACCCTATGGTACACTAATAGTTACATCTTGCCAACCAGAAGAAGATGCATTTAACCCAACTCTCTGCTTCCTGTTGGTTAGCCAATCCTCTATCCAAGCTAATAAATCACCTCTAACCTCATGTGACCTTACTTTGTGTACTCACCTTTTGTGTGGCAACTTATCAAATGCCTTCTATAAATCCAGATATACTACATCTACTGGATCCTCGTTATCCAACTTGCTTGTTACATCTTCAAAGAAATCTGGCAAATTAGTCAGACGCAATTTACCCTTCATAAAACCATGCTAACTCAGACAGATTGTGTTCGACGTTGCAACTGCCTCGTTATTCCTTCCTTAATAATAGATTCTGAGAATTACTCAACAACATGCAACAGATTACAGTGTGACAGTCCATAGCACTTTAGAAATTCCCAGGACAGAAAGAGGCCATTCAACCCATTAAGTATGTGCTCAGCAATTCACCCATAGCTTTGCTTCAAGTATTCATCAAATTTTCTATTAAAATATGTAATGGTCTCTGGCACATACACTCTGTCATAATACAATCCCTCTTCCAAAAATTCTGGAAAGAGGAATTTCCTTATTAATTTTCTCACTCTCTTTGCAAAAGTCATTGTCTCCTCACCTAGAAGTTTTTTTTTCCTTATTTACTCTATCAATTTCTTCATCATTTTTTTAAAAAAGACCTCTAGTTCAATCTCTTTTGCTCCAATTATGAACTGTCTCAGTGTCAAGTCTGTGTCACATCCCTGGTAATGTTTGTTGAATTTATACATCTGCTTTCTCTGTTACATCCATCCTATAAAGTGATACCTAAAAGTGAATGCAGCACTCAACTTGCAACTTCATCAATCTTTTGAAACAATTTATTAATCCTTCTTATTCAATCACTTGAGCATCTTGTCGTTGTGGTTTCTTTTCTCAAAGGACCACTTTGAATTGCACTAGCCATGTGTCTGCCCATTCCAATAACCCGCTTTCCTGAAACCTTTTAGACATTTTCCCAGGAGATGTTTTAAGTGTCAGGCGTAAATTCCGAGAATGTTTTTTTGACAGGTCATTCACCCATGGCAGGGAGTAGGAAGCACAGCTGAGCCTGTTTATGTCTTCACCTGATATCCATGTAAGTGTCCACTATCCAGCAGAAATGACCGGATAGCAATGAGGAGCAGCATTCTCAGACTGGGGGACTGAATGGCTTGCAGCTCTTGCCATTCCGACTTGGCTGTGATTGCCTAACGAATCAACCACAAAGAACCTTGTAACCTTGAAAATAATGAATAAACTTTGACCCTTAAACCTGTCTTCTAAGACTTGGGAGAGTTGGGTCACCATGGGCAATGTTTCACGTCAGGACTTGACAGCCATGGAAAGTATATTTATAATGCAGCTTAAGAGATTGATTATCAACCTACAAATCCTTCCATCACATGCCAAGGTAGTAAAAGAGTGGAAGAGACTCCAGGTCACCAATGCAATGTGGTACCTCTCAGGTTATAGCCGCTGGCATCAGGCTGGTGACCTGTTCTAGGAAACACAAGCTGCTGTAAACAGATATAGGCATGGGCTTTGCTTGCCTCATGTATTTCTAGACATGAAAGGTTTGTTTGGTCTATATGGATACTAATGAGGCAGCTCTTCTTCCTAACTAATAAATGAAGGACGCAAAGCATTCCCTTCCTAAATGAAGAAAGTATAACACAATAATTATTTAGCTCACAAATCTGCGAATGTAAATAGCTCTTCATTTACATACTAGCACTGTCAATAATCTCGCAACTTTTCAGTACTTTGAAAGATACTTCCAGTTGACTATTCCAGTAGTTTGTAAGCATTTTTAAAATAAAAGTATTCCATTGAGTTTTCCACATACCCGAAGCCTTTAATAACAATGGCCTGTGAGAAACTTGTAGATTGTCCCACGACAGTCTCTCCTGAAACAAAGCACAGGCATTCTAAGCTCTTCAGTGCATTCAAAATGTCAATGAAAGCATAACATTCTGTAAAATTGGATGTGCAAGGAACAGGTATCATTCATGCTTGTGTGAACAGGTCACAAATCTCTCAAGGTCACTTAATCTCTCTATCTTCTCGGTGTGTGAATGTTGTACACAAACACTGCATGCAAGGCATTAAAGTGCAGAACTTTTCAGTCCTTCTAGCCACAATGTAAACCTAACAGTCTGATGAATGATAAACTAGGTGACTCCATCATTTTGTCATTTTTACTTCAGTCTATAGCATTTCCTTCAGGCTCATTCGTGCCAAATTGCCTCTTCAATGCCCAGGTATAGGAATGTAGAAACATAGATCTCAAGAGGAGGAATAGGCCACTCAACTTATCGAGTCTGCTCAGTTTCTCAATAAGATCATAGCTGGTCTGATTGTGGTCTGATCTCACCTTTCCTGTCTGCCCTCCATAACTCTTGCTTCCTTGTCCACTAGAAATCTAACTAAATCCAATGACACAACCTCCAGTGTTTCCTGGGAGAGAGAATTCCACAGACAAATGATCTCAGAGAAAAAAAGAGTCCCCTCATCTCCATCTTAAATTGTGTTACCTTAAAGTTTTTGAGAAGATGTGTAGCTTGGGTTATGGATCAGGTTGTAGACTTGCTCACTGAGCTGGTGTGTTTGATTGCAGATGTTTCGTCACCTTGCTGGGTAACATCGTCAATGCACCTCCAGTGAAGCATTGGTGTTCTTTCCCGCTTGTTATATATATGCCTCAGTTTGTTGGGGTGTTTGGTATCACTTCCAGTTCTGTTTCTCAGTGGTTTGGGGATACACAGGGTCTAATTCAATGTGTGTGTTGGTGGAGTTCCAGTTAGAATACCAGGCCTCCAGGAATTCCCTGGCGTGTCTCTATTTGGCTTGTGTGATTATGGATGTGTTGTCCCAGTCGAATTCATGTCCCTCTTTGTCCTGTGTAGTGAGATAAGTGAGAATTGCTCGTGTCTCTTGGTGGCTAGTTGGTATTTGTGTATCCCTATTGTAACTTTTCTTCCGGTTTGGCCTATATAGTGTTTCTCACAGTCCTTGCATGGTATTTTGTATATTATACCAGTTTTGCTGGTGGATTTGGGTTGTATAGTGGGGAGTGCTGTCCATTCTAACCTTTGCATTTGTGCATCTGTAATCAGTTCTGATATTCAGTATCCCAATGGTGTTCCATTGATTTGTTTGTATATGCCGTCATTGAAGGTGAAGCGGGTTGTGAGGCACAGATCTAATAGTTTCATGGTGGTGTTCTTATTGATGTTGTTGGTGTCCTCAGGTGCCTGCTTACTTGATTTGTGGCAATTGTCGCTTCGGCTAAGTTGATGTTTATGGATGTAAATAGTGCTGTTACGTCGAAGGGTATCATCATCTCATCCTCTTCTATCCTGGTGTACTTGATGATGTTGAAGAATTCTTGGAATGAGTGGATGGAGTGGGTAGTGTTCTCAACTAAGTATTTCAATTTCTGTTGTAGTTCTTTGGCAAGTCTCTATGTTGGTGTGCCTGGTAGTGAGACAATGGGTCTGAGGGAGACTTCCCGGTTTGTGTGCCTTGGGGGGTCCGTAGAATCGGGGTGTGCTGGATCCCTCTGGTTTCACTTTTTTGTAGTCTGACTTGTTGATGTTTCCTGAATTGTGTAATTTCTTCAGGGTTGTTGTAATCTGGTTCCCTAACTGTGGTGGAGTTAGCAGGAACTGCAGATGCTGGAGAATCTGAGATAATAAGGTATAGAGCTGGATGAACACAGCAGGATGAAATCAGAAATGGTTCTGATTTCTGAAGAAGGGTCTAGGCCCGAAACGTCAGCCTTCCTGCTCTTCTGATGCTGCTTGGCCTGCTGTGTTCATCCAGCTCTACACCTTGTCATCCCTAACTGTGGTGTTGGGTCTATTGCCATCTGTTGGTAGGCATTGGTTCATCCAGCCCCATGCTTGTTATCTCGGATTCTCCAGCATCTGCAGTACCTTTTATCACTGCTAGTAGTGCGTTAGCTTTCTCGATATATTGGGCTCCATTTTGATTACTGTCATGCATCCTTTGTTGGCTGGTAAAATTACAATGTTCCTGTCTTTCTTGACTCTTTCCAGGGCTTTCCCTTCTTCTGTGTTGAATGTGTTCCACTTTCCTTTTTTGCTCAGTGTTGGGACTATCATCTGTCTGATGGTCTGTTCTACTTCTTCTGTGAGTCCGTTGCTCTTTAGTGTCAATTCCAGCACAGCCAGGAAGTCAGTCTTTTTGGTGTCTCTCTAGTTATAATTCAGTCTGTGTACTAGGACGGTTTTCTCAGTGTCTGTACATGGTCGGTATGAGATGTTTTTAATCCATGAATCTGTGTTGTCCATGTCGTTGTTGTGGGCGATTTTGGACACGTTTTCTTGTAGGGCTATTCTTTTCTTTGTTCTGGTCTTTTGTTGTTGTATGATGATGGCTTGTTCCATTGTGGATGTCCGTTCCTGGTCTGTTGCGTTGTGGCATCTTGTTCTTGTCTCTCACACAAGAGAAAACATTCTCCTAGTAATCAAATCCTCTCAGGAACATATTCTCAAAGAATCACAAGGAGAATCCCAAGGCTTTTTATGCATATGTTAGGAGAAAGAGGGTAACAAGGGAAAGAGTAGGCCCACTCAAGGACAAAGGAGGGAAATTATATAGAGAGCCACAGGAAGTGGGGGACACCCTGAAAGAGTACTTTGTATCAGTTTTCACCAAGGAAAAGGACATGACTAATGTTGAGGTCAGGGATGAGTGTGTGAATACTCTAGAGAATGTCAACATATTGAAAGAGGAAGTTTTGGGAATCCTAAATTGCATTATGATAGACAAGTCCCCACTACCAGATGAAATCTTCCCCAGGTTACACGGAGAGGCGAGGGAGGAAATAGCTGGGGCATTGGCAGATATCTTCACATCCTCGTTGACCACAGGTGAAGTTCCAGAGCACTGGAGATTAGCGAATGTTATTCCCTTGTTTAAGAAGAAATGCAGGGATAATTCAGGAAACTATAGGCCGGTGAGCTTGATGTCTGTGGTGGGGAAGCTCTTGGAGAAGATACTGAGGGCTTAGATATGTGTGCAATTAGAGGAAAATGGACTAGTTAGTAACAGGCAGCATGGTTTTGTTGGGGGAAGGTCATGTCTCACCAACCTGATTGAATTTTTTGAAGAGGCAACGAGGATATTTGATGAGAGAAGGGCTGTGGATGTAGTTTATATGGACTTTAGCAAGGCATTTGATAAAGTCCCACATGGCAGATTGGTACAAAAACTAAAATCACAAAGGATTCGTGGTTGCTTGACTAGATGGATAGAAAACTGGTTTGGTCATAGAAGACAGAGGGCAGTGGTGATGTTTTTCAGAATGGAGACCTGTAACTAGCGGTGTTCCACAGGGGTCAGTCTTAGGTCCTTTGTTGTTTGTAGTATATATAAAGGATCTGGAGGAAAATGTGGGTGATCTGATAAGCAAAATTGCTGATGACCCAAAGATTGGTGGAGTTGCTAATAGTACCAACGATTGTGAAAGTATACAACAGGATATAAATAGATTGGCGACTTGGGCACAGAAATGGCAGATGGAGTTCAATCCAGATAAGTGCAAGATGATGCATTTTGGAGGATCAAATTTAGGCGTGAATTATATTGTAAATTCCTTAGGAACACTAACATTCAGATGGATCTGGGCGTGCGGGTCCACAGTTCCCTGAAAGTGGCAGCACGGGTAGCCAAGGTGATTAAGAAGGCATATGGCATGCTTGCCTTCATCACCCGGGGTGTGGAGTACAAGAGTTGGCAAAACATGTTGCAGATATCTAAAATCCTTGTTAGGCTGCATTTGGAGTATTGTGTGCAGTTTTGGCCACCATACTACCAGAAGGATGTGGAAGCTTTGGAGAGAGTACAAAGAAGGTTCACCAGGATGTTGCCTGGTCTCCAGGGCATTGACTGTGAAGAAAGGTTAAAAAGACTAGGATTGTTTTCACTGGAAAGACAGTGGCTGGGAAGAGACCTGATAGAGGTCTACAAAATTATGAGAGGGATAGGAAGGGTGGATAGTCAGAGGCTTTTTCCCAGGGTTGAAGTTTCAATTACAAGGGGGCACAGGTTTAAGATCAGAGGATGAAAGTTTAAGGGAGATGTGCAAGGAAAATTTTTCACGTAGAGAGTGGTAGCAGCCTGGAATGCACTACCAGAAAAGGTGGTGGAAGCGGGCACATTGAAGACAGTTAAGAGGCACCTAGATGGGTACATGAATAGGGACCGAATAGAGGGATACAGATTGAAAAATGGCAGGTTTGCTTTTAGGTTAATTAGGACATGATGGTCAGTGCAGGCTTGGAGGGCCGAAGGGCCTGTTCCTGGGCTGTACTTCTTCATTTGGTCATTTGTTCAAGTGTTACATTGCTGAAGGAGGCCATTCAGCCAATTCTGTCTGCACCAGCTCTACATATGACCATTATAATCTATTGCCAATTTCCTGTTTTCTTCCCATACCTTTGTTTGCTGTTTATATCCATATAATCATCCAATGCCCTCCTGAATATTTCAGTTGAACCTGCCTCCATCACATTTCTAGGCAATGCATTCCGTACTTTCACTACTCACTGTGTGAAAAGGTTTTTTTCACACAATACACTCTCCTTTTGTAAATCACTTTAAATCTGTGCCCTCTGGTTCTTGATCCTTCGATGAGTGGAAACAGTTTCACCCTATCTACTGTGTCCAGCCCCCTCATGATTTTGAAAATGTCTAACCAGATCTCCTCTCAGCCTTCTCCTGTCCAAGGAGAATGCTGCCAATTTCTACAATCTATCCTGAAAACCGATGTTCCTCATCCCTGGATCCTTTTTTATACGTCACTTTTGCACTCTCTCCAATAATCACATGCTTTCTATCACATGTTAATCAGTTCATCCCTCATTCTTCCAACCTCCAAGGTTATAGGACCAATCTGTTCAGCTTCTCTTCATAAACTAAGCCCTTCATCACAAGATTGAAATGAGTGAATCTTCACTGAACTGCACCTAATTCAATTACATAAGTTTTAAATAAGTAACATGATAATTTGGTTAAGAATAGTCACCTAAATCATGCTCGGTTGCTTCAGGATTTTCTGCTAAATCAGTTAAAGGCAAGATGAAAATCATAAATGAACAATTGGTGCCCATTTGTTTAAACGTTGCCAACTGATCCTGAGCTCTCACATCTGGATGTAAAAAAGAAAAATCTCTGCTGGCCCTCACACATCTGTTGTGATGATCAAGCAAACTTCATTTAGTTGTAGTAGGAACTTCATTTAGTTGTTCCCTGCAAAGGAGAGATTTTTGTCTTAATCATGTTACATTGCTGTCTCACCACACACCAAACTTCAGATTCAAATCTGGAGTATTTAAAAAGGGGAATGCTGTTCAATGTCAACTTCTTGATTGGTGAGTGTGCAATCAGATTCAGAAACAAAGGAGAACATTCAAATTAAACCATTGCTGAGAGGAATGAAGAAAAAGACACAACCAAAGCAGGGGTTTTGCCATTGACACACATCACCGAAATGAAACAGCAGATTAACCTTTCTGAGGATTCTAGGCGTGGTGGTGAGCTATGGGAGAGGTAAGGATAAGGGATGGTGGGGAAGGGTGTAAAATTGGGACCATGGCTTGAGTCCTGACAATGCATCACTGATCATGAAAAATACCACAAATCTTAAAATGAAGCACCAAGCCCTGAGAACGACATCAGGAGAATGAAGTGAGAATATTGACCTTTGTTTTAAGTAGTCCTCTCAGTGTTTGCTTCACTTGTTAGAAATTACTGATTAGCCCACTCCAAAACAGAGGAACATAGGAACAGGAGACGGCCAAACAGTTCCTCAAGACTGCTCTGCCATTCTAGATCATGGCTGATCATCTACGTCAAAATCATAATCCTGTGTTATCTCTAAATTGCACATTATCTTTGTTATTAGAAATCCCTCTGTCTCTTACTTGAAGACCCTCACTGACAGAACTTCCACAGTCTTCTGGGGTGGAGGATTCCAAAGATTCACCACCAGCTGAGTGAAGAAACTCCTTCTCATCGCAGTCCAAAATAGCTTGCCTTTCAGTCTGAGGTTGTCTTCCCTGGTTCTGGGACCTCACAGTCAAGCGAAACATCTTTTCTGCACTGACCCTGTCTAGCACAGTCAGAATTTTGTCAATCTCTATGAGATCATCTGTCCTTCTTTTCAAACCCCAAGAACACGGACCCAGCCTTCTCAATACCTCCTCACAGGATAGTCTCACTATCCTGGGACTCAGTCTGGTGAAATGCTGCTACACCCTATCTATATTCTTCTTCATATAAGGGGACCAGAACCATTTACAGTACATAAACATAGACAAAGTTGGAGATGCTTAGTAAGGTTAGGTAGCATCTGTGACGAGAGGAATGATATTCAACACCAACCTATCACAAACAGACTGCCTTTCTGTTTTAAGCAAGTTTGACTGGGTCAATTGGGTAAGTAAACCTGCTTTGAAGAGCCATGTTAGTTATGGATGCCAGGAACTGATTTTCTTTACAGATTTTTGTATTTCGTAGCTGTGTGTCAGACAGCCCAGGGCTCGGGAAGCCCAGCAACTGGAGGGGGAGAATGGGCTGCTGCCCACTGCTTATGGGTTAGGAACGCACAGCAGGAGAGATTCCCTCACACTTCTCCACTTCTGAAATTGGGTGACCCACACTTATCCCTAATGGACCTACCTTCCCCATACCTTACCTACAGCACACGCCTTTGCATCCCACAGGCAGCCGTGCAAAATTCGCAAGAGTTCCCACAACGACATTTGGCAGGGCCCTCAGTAGACCCCAAAGCCCACCCCCGTGCTTCTGGGTGCTCCTGCATTCCATCCCCAGCTCCGTCTTTGGCTCCCCAAAATTCCGGGCAATTGGTTCAACCCCATGCGCTTTAATCAGAACTGGAAGTTAAATAACCCTTGAAGGGAACAAGGGAAGAGGATTGAAAAAAAGGAAAACAAAGTGAGAGAGGTCAGTGAGAGCATTAAATGACAGAATGGTGATGGTGACAGACAAGGTGTTAGGAAATGTAAACTGCCAGGATGGAAGCTTTGCAGCACAGTGGTAATGTCGCTACCTCTAGACCAGCAACTCCAGGTTCAAACCCCATGATGGGACTTGTTGGCTACGGAAGGTGCATCTATAAAGTGGCCAAATGAGTTGACTGTCAGCCTGTAAACCCTGCCAGTACACCTGATGGCAAGGGCAGGATAATCTCCTGGTCAGCCAACTGCAGATGTTAATAGCAAACGACTGTGGTAGTTTTCAAACAATAATTGTGGACAAGTACAATAGAAGATTGTGATTATCTATGCCCTCCGAAGGCTTGTTGTGTGAAGAAAGGGAATATTAGGGAAGAGGACTGTGCATAAATCCTAAAGAACTGGAGCATTGCATCATGTAAGACCACCCTCTAAATAAATTAGTTTCTTCTCTCTTTGAAATTTAAAACACTAATTATAGTCGCAGAACAGTATTAAGTCAGTTTAAGTGGGAAAGTGAATTGACTCTAATCCACACGTAGCTAGAAAAAAACAATCAGGAAGGTCAGCTGGTAAAATTTGTTGATGGAACTGGACACAGAAACACAGGGTTAGAGATTACCGTCTTGGATGAAGAGCTTGACAAAGCCAGAGAGCTGAGGGTCCACATTGACATTCACCAGATAGGGGAACATCTGAATCATATGTTGTTCCTAGAAGACAAATATACAAACAAATCATAATGTTTTCTGTTACATTCCTCTGACAACAGCATTTCCCAAGCTCTCAAAATCTACCACCTTGAATAACAATCTTTTTACGTGGCCCGCAAGTATTTTTCCCTCAATCCTGATCACTGCTTCTCTGCCACTCATACCTCCTCTCACTCGATGACCCTCCCTCTCACCTTCTCGCTCCAGCTTATTGCCTGTCTCCCGTTCAATGCCTCCTTCTCTTCTGATCACTGATTCCCCTCATTTGCTGCTTCTGTCTCTGATGGTCCCGTAGGAAACTATTTGCTCCCCTTTGCTCGCTTCGCCCTTCTCATCAGCCCTCTGCCAAGCCATCATTCAACACAAAGGGAGGATAGAAGCAAGAGAGCAGGAGGCGTGGTGAGTAGACTCCCTCCCTAACGCCACAGCACTGTGGATGCACCTGAAATGCAGGAATGGGTAGTGCAACAAGGAGGCTGAACACCATTGTAACAACCTTAGATCTGAAGCAAGATCAAAAGCAAAGTTGCTGGAAAAGCTCAGTGGAGCTGGCAGCATCTGTGAAGGAAAAAAAAAGAGTTAATATTTCGCACCTGCTGGCCCAGTTCTGAGGAAGGGTCACCGGATCTGAAACGTTAACTTTGTTTTTTTCCTTCATTGATACTGCCAGACCTGCTGAGCATTTCCAGCAACTTTGTTTTTGTTCCTGATTTACAGCATCCGCAGTTCTTCTGGTTTTTATTTAGGTCTGAAACAGTTTGGTAAGGAAATATATAATTTATTTAAAATACCTTAGGTTCTGTAATTGTTTTTAAGAATGTTTGAAAAGACTTTAAAGAGGTTATGTCAATTGTAAAGGGATGTAGTTTAATTTTCTTAGATAATAAAAAAGTTAGATCATGTTACATGATTACCCCTGACCTGGAAGCAGTACAAACAGGAAGGAAGCTAACATACAAAGAATATCTGGCTGGCAGGCTCAAAGGAGAGCTGCAGGCAAAGGCTGATCAGCACACAAGAGACTTGGGGGCACCGTGTGACTGGGCTAAGATGATCAAAAGCTTGGAAGATCATGTGAATATCTTACCAGAAGTACACAGGCTATGAATGGGGCAATTATTAGTTGGTGGGTTAAAAAGGAATTCTGGAAAGCTATACTATTATGACAGTCGTGACCCAAGGGAGAGAAGGTCATAGAGATGTGACTTGATGACGTTCATATCCGTGAAACGTAGTAGAGAAAGTTGATGTCAGGTAGACTCCTGACCAAAATGGATTGCCGTAGGCAGCTCACCACAAACGTTTCAAGGCAAGCTAGGAATGGGCAATGAATATTGTCACAACCAGAATCATCGACATCTCATGGGTGAATAAAAAAAATTCTCGGTGTAAATAAAGAACAACATATTGTGGAACAGTGTAGCTACTGCCATCAATTTTGACAGGGAATGCATGTAGTTGTGTAAGATGTGTCTTTTGTCACAGTGACCATTTAAAATAACATTAATCTTTTATTTGAAGTATCATCAGCTTTTTAATTTGCCTTTAATTTGCATTGGTCCATATTTGCGTTAAAGTAAAAACTGCAAGAAGTAAAATCTTGTTGGTAATTTCTTCATGGGGCAATTGTTTAGTAGATGGGGTTATTTTACTTTGTTGTTTCCCCATGGGGATCAGAACAGCACCTTCTGAAGGACAGTTAAACGTGCATAATAAATATTGTCCTTGCCACAGAGACTCATGGTGCACAAATAAATAAATCAAAGCATGAATTATACAAGACAGCTGGGCTAAATTGGCAACATCAAGTACATTCTTATGATTCACTTGTCTATAAAAAAAAAACAAAACAACTGTTGTAATGAAGACAGATGTTCCGCATTATGAATGGTTTCCTTATGCTTGGACTGTGCTTCAGACTTTTGACCTCTTGATACACACATCTCTTTGGTTGCAAAGCTCCCTCTGCTGGAGGGATACAGCAGCAGAAGACATTTTATTGTTTCCTGAGTTATTTAAATTGCTGAGACTTCCTCTCTTCCAGCTTTATCCAGCTCCAATTCATAACATCTTATCTTTCTACATGATAACGTTCCAATCTGAGCCCTGGCATTAGGTTTTTGACAGACAACCGTATTTCTGTTTATTGCCTTATCCGTTCATGAAGTGTGGGTGGACCAGCGTTTGTTGCCCATCCCTAATTGCCCTTGAGAAGGTGGTGGTGAACGACCTCCTGAACCATTTGGTGTAGGTAGACCCATGGTGCCATCAAGGAGGGAGCTTTATTCATTCACAGGGTGTGGATAGCATTGCCATGGCCAAATCTGATTGGCAATAAACAAAAAAGAAACTACGAATTCTGGAAATCAGAAACCTGTTCTGAAGAAAGGCCACTGGATCCAAAACATTAACTCTGCTTTCTCTCCACAGATGCTGCTGAGTTTTCCCAGGCAATTACTGTTTATGTTCATGACTGGCAAACCCTTATTTTTTTGCCAGACCATCTTAGAGCATGGTTAGAGCACCTTGCTGCTGGTCTGGAGCCACATACTGGCCAGAAGGTTTCCTTCCATGAAGTAGACCCAAGAGTTTTTTTTTAATAACAATCCGGCAGTGTAATACTCACCCTTACCTGCACTGACTTTATAATTCCAAAGGTATTCATTAACTGAAATGCAACTCCTCAGCTCCTACTGTGGGACTTGAACTTGAGTCTTTGTGTCACCGGATTACTAGACCATTAATAAAACCACAATATTTAATGCTCATCATTCATGTAGATGGGAATGCAAAATAATCAGCCTTATGAAAACTCAGTTTCTGACTAATCATATATTTTATCTTCCATATAATAAATGCTTGTTGCAAAATTTAAGAAAACAAACTCAACAACTATTTGATAAGAGAAAACAGAAAATGATGGAAATACTTAGGAGGCCAGGCAACATCTGTGGAAAGAGAAACCCAACTCATGTTTTAGAACTGTGACCTTTGAGTTCTGATAATATGTTATTTACCTGACCTTTCTCTCTTGACACATCTTCTCTGACCTGTTGAGTGTTACCAGCATTTTCTGTTTTTATTTCAGATTTCCAGCATCTGTATTATTTTGTTTTTGTGCTGGTAATAATCCTGACCAATTGGCAGCCCTACCTGTTATACAGTGTACACAGTTTTGCTCGTTCTAACCTGTTTTAGAGTTTTGTATTTCTGTTCCCATTCTTTCTGTGCTTTCTCGAGTCGCTGCTCCCAAGAAGTCTGAATCTCTGCCATCTGCCGTTCGTTCTCAGCCAATGAATGTCGTAACTCTTCTAATGAAAAAAGGGCAGTGTGATTTTACAATAAAAGTTTTGAAACGTTAGGTGGAAGAATGAGGTGCTGGGAAAGGAGCTGCAACATTAGGATTTGACTGCAAGGTTGGAAGGGGGATGCCCTTAGGAACAGTGGTTATTACCACTTTCTGTGTTCTTCCTCACATTTACCCAACACTCCCACGCACAGTCCCCACCAATAAACCCAGTCTTCAGCATTTGCAAGATTTTCAAGCCAGTGCATCAAAGTGCAGGTTAAACAAATTTAAAAATTAAAGCTTTTAAAATGCTGCTAGACCAAGCACAGACACATACTCGTTTCTTCCTCTACCCTTAGTCCAGCATTTCTAATCCTGGTAATCGCTGATCGCAGTTTGGCATTCTCTGCTCTCAGGTTCAGTATGAGTCTTTCTGTTGGATTTTCATTTATCACCGCTTTGTTCTGGACGTTCTTAGTCCTGTCGCCGTGAAGTTGGGAATGGGGGAAAATGGGACAGTCATTACCATAGATAACACATTATCTCAGATTCTCCAGCATCAGCAGTTCCTACTATCTCTGTAACAGTCATTACCATGTTGCCTTAAAGTTACATTTACAAATTCATAATGCTTGTGTTAAAGCAGCAAATAAAATCCCAGAAAAATATATGCCCATTCCCACCATCCTCTCTGATCCATTCAGGTGAACCAGGAGGAAGAAAGTGGAACAGAAAAAGAAAATTCCACAAAAAGGACACAACCTGAGAAACATTCAATGGAAAAGCTTATTTTTAAAAAAAAGGTCATGTGGTGGTTAGTGACTTGGTTCAATAACTTGAGAAATGGCTTGAGTATCTGGTTCAGCACGGAGCATGCTTGCCTCAAAGTTAGATGGCTGCAGGACCAAGCCCTTGTCCAAACAGTGACAGGATGCTGCACTGTTTTGTTGATGTTCAAACTGGGATGCTGTCTGGCCCCTGAACCTCACAATATTACTTGGAAGTGAAGCAGGGAATTTCTTCGTACTGTTCTGACCAGCACTTGTCCTTTTGATCACTATTACCTAAAGCAATGATTGGGACACCTGATTCTCATTGCATTTCTGCTTGTTGTGTAGAAATCGGCTTCTACGTTTTCTGCATCACAATAGCGTCTCCACTTTAACAGTATATCAGTGGCAGTAAAGTGCTTTGGGAAATCTTGACCCTAGTAAATATAGTCAAAACTAGTCAATGAAACTTCCTCTTTTGCACCCCCAGTAAAATTCCCATTATGTTTACCTTTCAGCATAACGTAATGTTGAAAGCGTTTCCTCATAGCAGATATCAGCTGGACTGACTGTTGCAATCTGTAAAATAATTCTCAATTCAGATAGAAAACTGTACTCTGGAAATGGCATTCATTGAGTTGAAAGGTGTCAGGGCTGAGAATGGATCACTAGTTACATATCAGCCCCTCAACTCTACCATCTCCTATTGTGAAATGTAAAAGTCAGGAGACATGAGCACCATTGGTAAGGTAAGAATTTGTTGCCCATCCTTAAATGCCCTTGAGAAGGTGAAGGTGAGCCATTGTCTAGAACTGTTGTGGGGTAGGCACATCCTCAGAGCTGTAAGTGTGGGGTTCTTGTGAATTAAAAATCAGTGGGGGTCAACTTTTACATCAATTATTGATGTGAGTCACCATTTGCTCTGAGTAAGATATAACTTGTACTCCTGTGCATCTCAACACTGTCACAGGGAGGCATTTAAAATATAGAGTTGGAGTAATTTCCCTGGCAGTGTAGTAAAAGCATTAAGAACACAACTCGATAATATATTGGGCTAATGTAAAAAACAAAGCTGCCATATTCTTACCAGACCATAGCACTGCTCTCTCATTATAGGGAGAGAGAGACAGAGCGCAAAATGATTAGTGCTGGTTTAACCTGAGGGTCACCACACCTCAGGTGAAGTAAGAGATTGAGAAGGTGGGATCTTCAGCCAGTGTAGGAAATGAACCTACGCTGGTGATATTATTCAGCTTTGCAAACCAGCTGTCTAGCAATTGACCCCCATTGGCTCATAAAATGTGAAGCCAAAGTTTTGTTTGATATCATGGCATTGTATACTTGTGCCTCCTCATCTGCCAGATGCACAATGAAGAATTTGGTATTTTTGCTTTTTCCCTTGTATTGATTTTTGTTAATTCTGCCCCATTTTAAATATCATTGATATCTGGGAATTTCCTTGGATCCATACTGAAGGAATACTGAGCACAAGGTGAAGAACACAGTGGAACACCTTGGAAGGTGTAAATGAGGCATCATCAATCTCATGTCCATGTGGATTTTGCTTATACATTAGTGAGGCAAAACAGGTAACTATGATCATGACTGATTTGCAAAGCTAATTCCTGCCTTGGTATTTCTGGCCTTTATTTTACATAAATGGTGAATGTGGCCGCTATCATTAAGAGGACATGACTTGGTCCTCACAGACCTACAAGACCTTACTCAATATTTGGAGGATTGAAATTGCATACTCTTAGTTAGACTAATCCAGCCTGTGGCTAATCTGATTGTGTGGTTACCAATATATACTGCGCTGAGCAAATTTCACAAGAGGTTTTGTTTATTGGATTTGCCACCAGTCAGACACATGGGTCTGGGATTTTATTCCGGGGCCAAGCATCCAGGACGGAAACCTGGAACACAAATGCCGCGATCCTGAAAGCCATTATGGAGCAAAAGTGACCAATTAAGAGTCTATCTCAGTCCCATCAAATTAAGGACAGAGACAGATTCCTGATGCTGCTTCACCCCAAATTTAGCTGCAGGGGCTCAGCATCTGCCGAGAAATTGTTGGCATTTCTGTCAGGGATCTCACTCGCTCAGCCCTTCGATGAGCAAACTTAACGCAAAAGGTGAGGCAAGGAGGCTAATTCTGGAAATGAAGAGAGAGAGAGCGAGAAAAAAGATTGAAAATTGGCCCTCTTCAAACTTGCTTGTTAAATAGTTTTGTAAGAGCAGGGGTTGTAGTTTTCCCACGGAGCATTTACCATCCTCGTCTTACTGTTTCCTCCCAAAGCTGATTGCAGTAGTTTGGTCAGTGTGGAGTTTCTATATGGCACATGCAGCACCTTCTTCCCCATGGCTATTTCTGCTAAGGCACTAGAGAAAAAAATACGTAGAGTATGTGAAACTATGAATTAGACTTCGAATTAGCTTTATTGTCACGTGTACTCAAATGAGTACAGTGAAAAGTGTATAAGTCGCCACTTACATCACCATCTCAGATACAAAGGTATTTAGGTACAGATTCTTAAGTACGGGTTTGTAGACAAAAAAAAATAGAAAAATAAGAAAATAAAAAGTTTGCTCAATAAACATGTTGTGGAGATGCCGGTGTTGGATTGGGGTGGACAAAGTCAGAAGTCTTACAACACCAGGTTTCTGAAGAAGGGTCCTGACTTGAAATGTCAACTTTCCTGCTCCTCTGATGCTGCCTGGCCTGCTGTTTTCCTCCAGCTCCACACTGTGTTATCTCTGACTCCAGCATCGGCAGTTCTTACGATTTCCAGCTTATAGGCCAACAGGTTTATTTGAAATCACAAGCTTTTGGAGCATAGCCCCTTCATCAGGTGAAGTGCACTTCACTTGACGCAGGAGAAGCGCTCTGAAAACTTGTGATTTCTAATAAACCTGTTGGACTATAACCTGGTGCTTTGTGACTTCTGACTTCGATAAACATACCATCAGTACTAAACAATGCAAACCAGGAAGGAATATAACTGTGTAGGGGTTGCATTACAATAATCCAAAGGCCTGGACTAATAATCTCAGAGAACGCAAATTCAAATCCCACCATCACAGTTTAAAAATCTGAAAAATTAAGTTAAAGGCTGGAATGTGGAAAGGTTGCCATGAAGCAGTTGGATTGGTGTGTAAATTTATCCAGTGCATTATCCCATAACAGAAGAAAACCTGTTGAATCTACCCAGTCTGGCTCAAATGAGACTCCAGTTTCATATTGATTCTAAACCTCTGCCTGAAGTAGCCTAGAAAGCCACTCAGTTTAAGAATGGGGAATAAATATTATCTTTGCCAGCAAACAGTGTGCATTAAATAAAAAGCAAAGTGCCTGAGTTCATTTTCTGGACTAATTCAACTCCATTTGTTTCAGTTGTAGAAAGTGGAAACAGAGATAGAGATTTAACTCTAATCCTAGAAATAGACTTTTATGTTTGAATGGATACATACAGACCTATGGTTATTAAAATGCAGAACAACAATGTCTTTCATTAACTTAAAGCATTGGCTTTAACTGTGGTCCTAATAAGTATCCCCAAAAGTTGTCTTGTACACTCTACTTCTATTCTATCCCATTTCTGACTCACCCAGAAAGACTGAATAGGCTGGGGATCTTTTCCTCTGTAATAAAGTCTGTCAAAATTATGAAGGGGGTTGATAGGATATACAAAATACCTTTCCATTTGTTGGGACAAGTCCAAAATGGGGCCATAATAAAATAGTCATTGATAATTCCAACTGGAATTTCAAGAGAAATTTATTTATTGAGAGAGGAGATATGTGTGGAAATCATAACTACAATGAGCAGTTGAGACAAGTCACATATGGGGAGCTGAATGCATATATGAGAGAAAAACATTGAAAATAGGAGCAGGTGTAGGGCATTCAGCCCTTCAAACCCGCTCCACCATTCAATATGATCATGGCTGATCATCCAACTCAGTCCCCTTTTCCTGCTTTCTACCCCATTCCCTTTGATCCTTTTAGCTCTAAGAGCTACATTTACCTTCTTCTTGAAAACATTCAATGTTTTGGCCTCAACCACTTTTTATGGCAGAGAATTCCACAGGCTCCCCACTGTCTGGGTGAAGAAATTTCTCCTCCTCTAAATGGCCTATCCTGTATCCTGAGATTGTCAGCCCTAGTCTGGACTCCCCGATCATTGATAAGCATTGTTTCTGTGTTTACCCTGTCTAATCCTGTTAGAATTTTATTGG
Source organism: Ginglymostoma cirratum (assembly GCA_024137785.1). Classification (NCBI taxonomy): domain Eukaryota; kingdom Metazoa; phylum Chordata; class Chondrichthyes; order Orectolobiformes; family Ginglymostomatidae; genus Ginglymostoma; species Ginglymostoma cirratum. The sequence continues at coordinate 10,613,200 of JAHRHZ010000018.1, forward strand.
TTTCCATGAGAGTCACCCCTCATTCTTCTAAACCCCAGTGACTATCACCCTAATCAATCTAAACTCTGGAAAGAAAATTTAAGCAGGGTTAGATCACGGTAGCTGTTGGTATGTAAGTTGATGTTGGTATCAATGTGAACTGTCAAATGGATTCAGCAGGTCACTGTCTTCGTGGAGTCAGCTCTGAGTAGTTTTGTTATAAACCCCCAGGCATCTTTGCAGCACACTGCCCTTAACGTTGAGATAAATGTTTATAAAGGTATATATTTTACCTTCAACACATTTATTTCTTCTCACATAATGTGTTTCTTCTACAATTAACAGATGAAAAACATTGTAACTGCTGAATAATTAGTAAATGAATCTCTCTTGATCTGGTAGTTCGATGATAATGTAGCATTTGTTTCTAGTGCTGAATGTCTCAATTAAAATGGATAAGGATTCCAGCTAGCACCACACCTGGATACATTTGAAAAAGAAAGATAAGTTTCTTTTATTTCGCTCCTCCACCACCACTCCACTGCCATCCATTCTCGATCACTTGGCTAATCCACATAGCCTGCACATCTTTGGGCTGTGGGAAGAAACCAGAGCACCCAGATGTAGACAGAATGTACAACTCCACACAGACAGGTGCCCAAGGCTGAAATCGAACCTAGGTCCCTAATGCTGTGAGGCAACAGTGCTAACCACTGAGCCATCGTGTTGCCCCATAAAGGATGGGCAAAGTACTACCAAAATGCAAATCAGGATCTTGTATTGAGGAAGAAACAAAATTGCTAACATCAGCCATATTACAGGTCCTTTCAATTGAAGAAATGTGTTAAATAATCTGCATTACTGAACTAAAACAAAACCATAGGCACAGTTTCCCCATTATTACTTTCATTCAGTGAAGTGTTATTGAATGCATTCTATTTACTCCTACTGCCATTTAAATTTCAAACAACATGGCCATTTCATTGTTACTCCACATATTTAGCAGAAACTTCATTGCACCGAGTACAATTTTCACTGGAACTGTTTATCTGATGACCATCTCTGCTGCCTCATCTTTAAAAAGTCTTATTTTTTTCCATGATCTTACACAGAAAGAGAAGGTGAGGAACAACATTGGTTCCATGGGGAGATATTGAACAGAGATGGATAAGAATTCCCACTGTGACTGTCTCTAATGGTATTTACTCCCCCAAGACAGAAAATATTATTTTTGATGAAGAGAAGTTTAAATTGGAGGCTTAAATTTGCACAGCATCAGCTTGCTTCGTCATTCTAGATGCATTTTAAGTTTGTTTTCGGGGCTCTCCCACCTGATGACATTGCCCAATGTCGTTAAGCTGAGATTGATAGCAGTTCCCTCTCTCAGCCGGTCTCTCTCAGAACCAGAAGACTTCTGCCTCTCGCTGCCAGCCAAATCCACCAAATTGATGTCAGACTGTTTTGTGAGGTGGTCTTTTAAAAATACCTGCGTGAAAGAACATCAGCAAAAAAAGTGATATGTGTTCTACCGTCTCCAGATTAACTAATCAACAGTACAATCGACCACTTTTCCTGAATAAGATAGGATAGTGAAAAAGGCTTGCCTTTATTGGTCATGCATTGAGTATAGGAGTTCAGAGGTCACATTGCAGCTGTACAGGACATTGGTTAGGCCACTTTTAGAATACTGAGTGCAATTCTGCTCTCTCTGCTGTAGGAAGGATGTTGTGAAACTTGAAAGGGTTCGGAAAAGATTTACACAGATGTTGCCAGGGTTGGAGGGTTTGAGCTACAGGGAGTGGCTGAATACGCTGGGTTCACCAGGGTTTTCCCTGGACCGTCAGAGGCTGACAGCTAACTTATAGAGGTTTATAAAATCATGAGGGGCATGAATAGGGTAAATATACAATGTCTTTGCTCCAGGGTGGGCCAGTCCAAAAGTAGAGGGCATAGGTTTAAGGTGAGAGAGGAAAGATTTAAATGGGTCCAAAGGGGCAACATTTTCACACAGAGGGTGGTGCTTGTATGGAATGGACTACCAGATGATGTGGTGGAGGCTGGTACAATTAAAACATTTAAAAGGCATCTGGATGGGTATATGAATAGGCAGAGTTTAGAGGGATATAGGCCAAATGCTGGCAAATGGGACTCGATTTATTTAGGATATCTGGTCATCATGGACGAGTTGGGCCGAAAGGTCTGTTTCCATGAAAGAACAAAGAAAAAAGAAAATTACAGCACAGGAACAGGCTCTTCGGCCCTCCAAGCCTGCGCCGTTCAAGATCCTCTGTCTAAACCTGTCATCTATTTTCTAAGGGTCTGTATCCCTTTGCTCCCTCCATCCATGTACCTGTCCAGATACATCTTAAAAGACACTAACATGTCTGCGTCTACCACCTCCGCTGGCAAAATGTTCCAGGCACCCACCACCCTCTGCGTAAAGAACTTTCCACGCATATCTCCCTTAAACTTTCCTCCTCATGACCCCTAGTAATCGAGTCCCCCACTCTGGGAAAAAGCTTCTTGCTATCCACCTTGTCTCTACCCCTCATGATTTTTTAGACCTCAATCAGGTCCCCCCCTCAATCTCCATCTTTCTAATGAAAATAATCTTAGTCTACTCAACCTTTCTTCATAGCTAGCGCCCTCCATACCAGGCCACATCCTGGTGAACCTCCTCTGCACCCTCTCCAAAGCATCCACATCCTTTTGGTAATGTGGCGACCAGAACTGTACGCAGTACTCTAAATGTGGCCGAACCAAAGTCTTATACAACTGTAACATGACCTGCCAACTCTTGTACTCAATACCCCTTCCGATGAAGGAAAGCATGCCGTATGCCTTCTTGACCACTCTATTGACCTGCGTTGCCACCTTCAGGGAACAATGGACCTGAACACCCAGATCTCTCTGTACATCAATTTTCCCCAGGACTTTTCCATTTACTGGATAGTTCGCTCTTGAACTGGATCTTCCAAAATGCATCACCTCGCATTTGCCTGGATTGAACTCCATCTGCCATTTATCTGCCCAACTCTCCAATCTATCTATATTCTGCTGTAATCTCTGACAGTCCCCTTCACTATCTGCTACTCCACCAATCTTAGTGTCATCTGCAAACTTGCTAATCAGACCACCTATACCTTCCTCCAAATCATTTACGTATATCACAAACAACAGTGGTCCCAGCACAGATCCCTGTGGAGCACCACTGGTCACAGGTCTCCAATTTGAGAAACCCCCTTCCACTACTACTCTCTGTCTCCTGTTGCCTAGCCAGTTTTTTATCCATCTAGCTAGCATACCCTGGACCCCATGCGACTTCACTTTCTCCATCAGCCTGCCATGGGGAACCTTATCAAACGCCTTACTGAAGTCCATGCATATGACATCTACAGCCTTCCCCTCATCAATCAACTTTGTCACGTCCTCAAAGAATTCTATTAAGTTGGTAAGACATGACCTTCCCTGCACAAAACCATGTTGTCTATCACTGATAAGCCCATTTTCTTCCAAATGGGAATAGATCCTATCCCTCAGTATCTTTTCCAGCAGCTTCCCTACCACTGACATCTGGCTCACCGGTCGATAATTACCTGGATTATCCCTGCTACCCTTCTTAAACAAGGGGACAACATTAGCAATTCTCCAGTCCTCTGGGACCTCACCCGTGTTTAAGGATGCTGCAAAGATATCTGTTAAGGCTGTTTCCTGGCTATTTCCTCTCTCGCTTCCCTCAATAACCTGGGATAGATCCCATCAGGACCTGGGGACTTGTCCACCTTAATGCCTTTTAGGATACCCAACACTTCCTCCCTCCTTATGTCGACTTGACCTAGAGTAATCAAACATCTATCCCTAACCTCAACATCCGTCATGTCCCTCTCCTTGGTGAATACCGATGCAAAGTACTCGTTAAGAATGTCACCCTTTTCTCCGACTCAACGCATAACTTTCCTCCTTTGTCCTTAAGTGGGCCAATCCTTTCTCTAGTTACCCTCTTGCTCCTTATGTATGAATAAAAGGCTTTGGGATTTTCCTTAACCATGTTTGCTAAAGATATCTCACGTCCCTTTTTAGCCTCTTAAGTCCTAGTTTCAGATTCGCCCTACATTCCCGATATTCTTCCAAAGCTTCATCTGTCTTCAGTCGCCTAGACCTTATGTATGCTTCCTGTTTCCTCTTAGCTAGTCTCACAATTTCACCTGTCATCCATGGTTCCCTAATCTTGCCATTTCTATCCATCATTTTCACAGCAACATGTCTCTCCTGCACGCTAATCAACCTCTCTTTGAAAGCCTCCCACATATCACATGTGGATTTACCTTCAAACAGTTTCTCCCAATCTATATTCCCCACATCCTGCCGAATTTTGGTATAGTTGGCCTTCCCCTAGTTTAGAACTCTTTTTTAAGGACCACTCTTATCTTTGTCAATGAGTGTTGTAAAACTTACAGAATTGTGGTCACTATTTCCAAAGTAGTCCCCTACTGTAATTTCAACCACCTGGCCGGGCTCATTCCCCAACACCAGGTCCAGTATGGCCCCTTCCCGAGTTGGACTACATACATATTGCTCTAGAAAACCCTCCTGGATGCTCCTTACGAATTCTGCTCCATCTTGACCCCTAACACTAAGTGAATCCCAGTCAATGTTGGGAAAATTAAAATCTCCCATCACCACCACCCTGTTGCTCCTACACCTTTCCATAATCTGTTTACATATTTGTACCTCTATCTCACGCTCGCTGTTGGGAGGCCTGTAGTACAGCCCCAACATTGTTACTGCACCCTTCCTATTTCTGAGTTCTACCCATTTTGCCTCACTGCTCGAGTCCTCCATAGTGCCATCCTTCAGTACAGCTGTGATATCGTCTTTGACCAGTAATGCAACTCCTCCACCCCTTTTACCTCCCTCTCTATCTCGCCTGAAGCATCGATATCCTGGGACATCTAGTTGCCAATCATGCCCTTCCCTCAACCAAGTCTCAGTAATAACAATAACATCATACTCCCAGGTACCGATCCAAGCCCTAAGTTCATCTGCCTTATCTACTACACTTCTCACATTAATACAAATGGCAGCCGCTGCCCAAATAAATGAAGGCCGCTCCCGCTCGAGGTAAGCTTCTCAAAGTGGGAAAACTTACCTTCCCGGCAGGCTCCTGGTGCTCTCTCTCGCTCCTCCCGAAAATGCTGTACATCTCTGTGATTCTATGACTCTAACTGACATTGTTCTCCTTGATATGAATTTCAGTAAATGGGGGCAATAATGTGTTTATATATTTGGTAATGAACTTCTCATCCTACTGTTGCTTTTTCAAAACCAACTAAAAATGTTTGGCAATGATTTGGAATACAACAGCGAGGGGATCTATGAAATCGATCAACATTATAATCATAATGTACTGTTGGACAAAAACTCCCTTACTCAGATGGTAATGTCCAATTTCTGTTTATCAGGGGTTCTCAATACCGTTGACCATTCCAATATTCTTCACATTGGCCACCTTTCTTGCACCATCTCGAAAACTGAGGTCATCTAAAACTCTGCTTCTCACATCCTAGCTCCCACCAAGTCCTGCTTGTGCATGTGCCTGCGCTGACTCCAGGTTAAGCTACACATCACTTTTAAAACTATCATCCTGTTCTCATATCCCTACATGGCTTCAGCTCTCCTCTAATTTTCTAACCTCCCCTTGCCTTCCACAGCCTCTGCACTACTCCAATTCTTTCCTTTTGCATGTCCTGGGTTTTAGTTGTGTCACTATTGATGACTATGCCTTCAGCTGTCTAGTCCGTGAGCCTCCCTGTCTCTTTTTCTCTATCTCCATCCCACATACTTTACTGATCCAATTCTCTAAGCTGTCCATAAACCAATTTCTTACGTTCCAGGTATCATTCCAGTAAATCTCATCTATACCCTTGCAAAGGAATTGACATCCTTCCTGTACTCCAAGTTCCCAAAATTGGCCATGGTCATAGAATATCACAGCAGGGAATATCATTTGGCCTATTGTGTTTGTCTTGGCTCTTTGAAAGAGTTATCCATTCAGCCTATTCCTCTGCTCGTCATCAATGGGTCTGTAATAGTTTCCAATTTAGCCTGAGCAGACACACAACGATCTTTGCTCTTGTCACATGTGATCCTGTTCCCAGCTAAATGTCTATCCAGCTGCCCCTTGGATTTGCCAGTGTGCTGCCCTTTCACAGCTTGTTCTACATCCCATACTCTTGAGTGAATTAATTGAAAACTTACCTCAATAATTTCTTGTTTGCAAGAACTACCATTTTCAAATTACTCCAGTTTGTTCCATCACACCCTTTTTGAAGACACTGGTCCTATCTCACTGGGATAAGGGCACAGATCCAACTACACATCTGCTGATTTGCTCAAGTGACATATCAGACATTTGTTACTTTAAAAGCAAGTCCCAACATGCAAACGATCCTCAGTTTTATTTATCAATCAATGTTTTAGCACAATACCCTTATATTTGTACTGTGTTTATAACAACCCTGTATCTTTAAAATAACCCATGTTAAACTTCCATCATTTTATCGATATCGCCTTTTCTCATTCTCCCTATGAAAATGAACCACCTTGAACTTCTCTGTATTAAATATTACCTGCCGTCTGTCTGGCTATTTTACTAGTTAATGCCCTCCCAAAGTTTGTTACTTTCTTCCTCACTATTTATTAGGTTTCTGAGCTCTCTGTTGTTTGCAGTCTTGAAATTATGTTCTGTACGTTCAAGACCAGGTCATCAATGTAATAGTAAACTTTGTTGAAGTTAGTTAAACCAGTCATGGTTAATAACAAACAAAACTGTCTGAACTTGTGTCACCACACTGGCTACTGTTGACTATTACCTGTTTGAATCGAATGGTGATGATCATGTGTGAACGACTGCTGATCGTGTTGATGTTGGTAGACCCTGTGATTCTCTTTGTATTGCCTTCCTTCAGCAACTGTTGGACCTGCTCATAGCTTTCACAAGGCACCAACAGTTGATCTTCCACATAGAAGCCCCTGTGGGGGCTTTCTCGCACTTTTAGACCTCCAGGCTGTTTGCTCTTGGCTAACAAGTCTACCACCTGGGAAGCAGATTGGTTTTAGATGCAGTAAAAACATGCTTTTTATTTGACCCTTCGACAATTGGCAACACAAAATATCAGAATGAGATGAATCCCAATATTATAGTAACAAATCTGCACAATTGTTAACAATTCCCAAGTAAGTTTTGCCATTTAAATAGAAATAATAATGTTGAAGTAACTCACTGTTTAGAAAAATTGCAAACTCATCATCTGTGATTGATTGGCATTATCAAACCTGCTTGTCTATCAAGGCCCTTTGTCCTGCTTAGTTGATCTTGATTCTTTCCCATCACTATAAAGCTCCTGCCTTTTTGACCTTGCCACTCGCCAGAGGTATTATGACCCTCAGGTTAAATTCATGACCAGTCATCTCTCTCTAATGAAAGAGCAACCTATGATCCTCTGGGACTATGGCAACTACTATCCTTTCCTGCCTATTCTAAGTACTTTTGTCACTTATTTTGACTTAACACTTTTTTGCTTCCATTCCTTTTTGCCTTGCATCCTCATCCTTGTGCTTTTCTTCTATTTTAGTGTTAAGAGCAATATTTATTGAAAACAAAACTTTCCACTGGTTATAAAGTATGTTTAAAAGATGGGTTTTCATCTAACGCAAAGCTTGGCTCGTGAAGATTTATCTGATCACAGCAATGAGTTGCTCAGTCTTCACTGTTCTAGGTCCTAAAGGTAATACCAAACACTGTGTGGAGCTGGAGGAACACAGCGGGCCAGTCAGCATCAGAGGAGCAGGAAAGTTGATGTTGCAGGTCGGGACCCTTCTTCAGAAATGGGGAGGGGGAAGGGAGCTCCGAAATAAACAGAGAGGAGGGGCGGGGCTGGGGAAGGTAGGTGGGATGGTGATAGGTGAGTGCAGTAGGGAGTAGTGGGATTGGTCAGTGAGGTGGGAGGAGCAGATAGGTGGGAGAGAAGATGGACAGGTTGTGTCAGGTCAAGGAGGCAGGGATGAGAGGGAGGGTTGATCGTGGGATGAGGCCGGGGTTGGGGAGATATTGAAACTGGTAAAATCCATGTTTAGGCCATTGGGCTGTAGGCTCCTGAGTCAAGATATGAGGTGCTGCTCCTCCAATTTGTGGGTGGCATCATTGTGACACTGGAGGAGGCCCAAGATGGACACGTCACCCAGGGAGTTGGGGGTGGGGGTGGGGGTGGGGGTGGGGGTGGGAGCTGAAATGGTTTGCGACTGGAAGGTGTTGTCATTTGGCACGAACTGAGCCCAGCTGCTCTGCAAAATGGTCTCTGAGCCTCCACTTGGTCTCACCGATGTGGAGGAGGCCACATCAGGAACAGCAGATGCAGTAGACCATGTTGATGGATGTGCAGGTGAACCCCTGTCTGATATGGAAGGTTTGTTTTGTGCCTTGAATGGAGATGAGGGGGGAGGTGTAGGGGCAGGTGTAGCACTTCCTGCGGTTGCAGGGAAAGGAACTGCAGGAAGTGCTACAACCCTCCACCTCCTTGACCTAACAAAACCTGTCCATCTTCTCTCCCACCTATCTGCTCCTCCCACCTCACTGACCAATCCCCACCACTGCCTACCTGCACTCACCCAATACCATCCCACCTACCTTCCCCAGCCTCACCTTCCCTCTCTCTATTTATTTCTGAGTTCCCATACCCCTCCCCATTTCTGAAGAAGGGTCCTGATCTGAAATGTCAACTTTCCCGCTCCTCTGACGCTGCCTGACCTGCTGTGTTCATCCAGCTCCACACTGTGTTATCTCTGACTTCAGCATCTGCAGTTCTCACTATCTCTGAATACTAAACAGTGATGGATGGGGACCATAAACCCCTGTTAATAAACTAGCTGGAGTACTTGCTGAAAAATTATAATTAAATAACTCATACCCTTGCATCATAAGTACATCTCAACATATTTTATCAATTCTAGTAAAGTAAATGAAACATAATTTTATAATATTAGTTAATAAAATGTTCACTTACACAAGAGAAAGGTTGGTTTTCAAAAACAATGGAAAGACCTTCAACTAATCCCCTAGAAGAAACTTTTCTGTTCTACCAGTACATTACTGACTTAAAGTAGACATTCATACTATTGGTCTGAGAGTGAACAATATTTCATATATATCCCAGTAAGGAGGAAAAATAACCTTTTCATTGTAGATTTCCAACATGCTGAAATAAATCTGAAAAAGAAAAGAAATTGAGTTGTATCTTTAATTCCAAGTTACATTCAGTAAGATCACGCTACATTCACCAGTGCATTACTGACTTAAAGTAGACATTCATACTATTGGTCTGAGAGTGAACAATATTGGTTACTCCACCCAGCCTACATATCCCTGAACACTATGGGGAATTTATTGTGAGCAATCCACCTAACTTGGACATCTTTGGACTGTGGGAGGAAACCAGAGCACCCAGCAGACATGGCGAGAAGGTGCAAACTCCACACAGACCTCCACCAGAAGTTTGAATCAAAGCAAGATTCCTGGCATTGTGAGGCAGTAATGCTAACCACTGAACCACCGTGCCTCACCAGGCAGAGCTGTTGACAGAGCCAAAGGCTTTTGTGAGATTGGAGAAGGCCACATACAGAAACAAACGTCTTGTTAAAACTAAATTAATTTTGTATGTATTCTTTCACTTTCTCTCTTTGTTTGGGATTGCTACAAATTTATTCACTTAACCCATTGTAAATTCAATCCTGCAAGACCCTGTTTTTATTTAACTCATCAATCTGGGGAAACCTTGTTTCCTGCGACTAAAGACTGTTGTAATTTATTCAGTTAACTGAAGTGATGTTTATTAGTTTAATGTGAGATTAACTCTTTGATTTTAACAGAAGCCTGTTAATTTAGTGAATTATCCTGAACAATGCAATTGATTGTACTCAATTAACTTATAGAATGTCTATTTTCAGGCTGAAGTCTAAATTTACTTCAGTTAATTTGGGGGCAGCCTCTATTTGAGCGCTGTAAATTTTGGTACTACCCAAAAGTTATAATTGAATCAATTAACTTTTGAAAATGTGCTTTCCGCTTCCTCCCAGTCTTTCTTTGGTTCTCCCGAGCCTGTTCTGTCTTCATTAGCTCCACAGTTCCTCCTCTACAGCCCCAATCATTACCCACCTCCACATCTTGCTTTTTTCCCACTATTTCACTTACTTCTTCCTTTTGAGGCATTACTTGTTTTTAGTATGCAGATGTCATTAGTATGGCCAGCTCATATAGTCCATCCATTGCTTCTACTCCGAAGGTGGAATGGGGGACTAGTTTCTTGAACCCTGATAACGGTTTGTTACAGTTTCAGACTTGGTCACTCAACATTCCTCAGTGGTCACATGTGTCTACAATAACCTTTGAGTCCCTGTCCCTCCACAGCTCACTACATTCAGATTCTGCATCCTCTGGTCCTCCATATCAATTGCTCCATCGAATCCTATTCTCCACATATACTGATAGCCAGTTCGTAACTATAGAACTTGAATAATGCTTAAAAAAAGGACACATTTTGTAGAAGATTTCATTCTGCAATCATCAGACCAGGAATTCCTCTAAAAACCAATGTAAGATTATCACTCGGGCTTGCTATGTGATGTTCTGGAACATATGTTTCTTGAGTGGCACAGTGGCTCAGTGGTTAGCACTGCTGCTGCACAGCACCAGGGACCCAGGCTTGATTCCACCCTCCAGTGACTGACTGTGTGGAATTTGCACACTGTCTTCTTGGGTTTCCTCTGGGTGCTCTGGTTTCCTTCCACAGTCCAAAGGTGTGCAGGGTAGGTGGATTGGCCATGCTAAATTGCCCATAGTGCTCAAGGATGTTTAGATTAGGTGTTTTAGACATGGGAGATGCAGGGGTAGGGGAATGGGTGTGGGTGGGATGCTCCTCTGCAGAGGGGTGGTGTGGACTTGTTGGGCCAAATGGCCTATTTCCACACTGTAGGGACTCTATGATTCTCTACATTATTATACAAATTGAAAGAGCACAAGCAAATGGTGCACTTGTTCCAACTCAATGAAACAGGTGACACTCATTTCTGGGTTTATTTCTTAGGGCAATGTATTGACTAATCAGAGTCAACCTTCCTGGTTTAAATTTAAACAAAGGTTTGCAGTAAACTGTCAATCATAATCTAACTGGTTCATTTTCCATGACAATACTTCTAGCAGTCAGAATTCACTTGCCAACCAATCAGCACTCTACTCTCATACAAATAAAAAGATTGTCTTCCCTTTATATTGGCAATTCTTGAGAACTGACCTAATGAATGCAAGTTGAAACATTTTGACAAAATCTGTCTTTTCTCAGCAATACATATTTATTTGAACCCATGTCCCACCTTCTGCAAACGGATTAAGAAGGAGACAAACAATCTGGTGTATAGTAATTTATTCCTTAAAATGCATTTAAAAGAATATTTATCAGTCTCAGAGTTAACAACCTGCATCACTAGCAGAGAATGATCCACTTTTAACAACCTAAACATACATAAATACAACAATAAAATCTGACCTGATTCTGTTGGGAGGACTATTGATTTCTGGAACAATTACTTATCTATCCCAATGTGTGAAACTACTTGTGCCATCTTAATACTTCGCTTTTCTTCCTAGAATTCTAACCCCATGTTATTAGTCCTTTTTTATCTAATCATCATTTCTTGATCAATAGCCTATAATGCGGAATTGGTTACTATGTGACTTATTCTAGAGGCAGTTGTCATAAGAACGTAAGAAATAGCAGCAGGTATTGGACCTTCAGACTCTTGTGCCTGGTCCAATATTCAATGCAATCATGACTGATCCAATTATGGGCTTACCATCATCTTCCTGTCCATCCCCTTTAACTCATGACTCCCTTATCAATCAAAAATCTGTTTAATTTGGCTTTGAATATATGCAATGATCCAACCTCCACTATTCTTAAGGGAAGAGAATTCCAAAGACTAATAATCCTCTGAGAAAAAAAATTCCTCTTTGTCTATGTCCCAATTCAGAGTCTAGGACCCTTAGTTTCAAAGTGGACCCCCTAATGTTAGATCCACTCATGACAGGAAACACCTGTCAGCATTAACCCTGTCAATCCCACTCATGTTTCAAGAAGACCACATCTCATTTTTTAAACTCCATTGAGTATGGGACATAGTCTCAGAATTAGGTCCAAACCATTCAGGAACAATGTTAGTAAGAATATCTAGGTTTGGAACTTTTTTCCATAAATGGCAATAGATGATGGATCAGTTGTTCATTCTAATCTGAGATGGAGTCAAAGAGATGTACAGCATGAAAATAGACCCTTTGGTCTAACCCATCCATGCCTACCAGATATCCTAAATTAATCTAGTCCCATTTGCTAGCATTTGGCCCACATCCCTCAAAACCTTCCTATTCATATACCCATCCAGATGCTCTTTAAATGTTGTAATTGTACCAGCCTCCACCACTTCCTCTGGCAGCTCATTCCACACATGCACTACCCTCTATGTGAAGAAGTTGCACCTTAGGTCCCTTTTAAATTCTTCCCCTCTCACCTTAAACCTAGTCCCTCTAGTTTTGGACTCCGCTACACAGGGGAAAATAGATTTTCTTTTGGTTAAGATGATGTATTAAGGGATATGGACTAAAAATAGGCATATGGATTTAGGCCACAGATCAGCCATGATTTCATTGAATGGTGGAACAAGCTCGATAGGCTGAATGATCTTCTCCTGTTCCTATCAGTATTGGCTCAATTCCTGCTTGGCCTTTCCTCTTCAGACAAACCCTTCCATCCCAATGCTGTTTGAAATATATAATGATTGGCTCTGAACCTCCAGCTGGGTTTCTTCTGCTATTTGTTTGAAATGGTTAATGATTAATGAAGTAGTTAAAGTCAATTTCTAAAGTGTACTGGCAATAGTTAATAACCTGTATCTGTGCAATATTTGAATATTGGGACGCTTTAGGCTTTAGCTTATGCTTAATCAATTTTGATCAACACTCCCTCACCCATTACCCACCAATACCACCTCCTAGTCTACACAGTGCCTGGTCATCACCTCAAAGGTATTACTTTTCACCAAATACCCATTAATCCCAATTCACAGTAAGCCCCAATGTCCATTACCGACTTTCAAACTCATTACCTCTTAATAGCTAATCCTTACCTGGTACTGTTTATTAGGTTCTTGATTTTGATTAATTGTTTTGAACAACTCGTCACAAGTCAATGGGATTATCCCTCTATTTGGACCATAACCAATCATACTGTAGCTCTTTCCTGAGCCCGTCTGACCATAGGCTAATAGAGTGGCGTTGTATCCCTTCCATGCGTTATTCAGCATTTCTTGGCCAAGATCATCAAACACTCTTCTCTAAGAAAACAAATTTTAAACAAAATTCAATGTCTTTCTGTCCTTTCCATTTCACTCATCAGGACAGATGCAAGAATGCCAAATCTCAAGCAGAACAACACATGTTACTGCGTGAGAATCAGGGTTGATTGGTTGGAAACTAGACTCTGAATCTCTAATAATGGCACAGTGGTTAACACTGCCGTCTCACAGTGCCAGGGCCTTGGGCTTGATTCGAACAGTGGGAGACTGTCTGTGTGGAGTTTGCATTGTTGTCCTTGTGTCTGTGTGGGTTTCTGCCAGGTGCTCCGGTTTCCTCCCATAGTCCAAATATGTGCTGGTTAGGTGGATTGGGAAATGTGGGACTACAGGGATAGGGTGGAAGTTGGGAAGTTCTTTGGAGAGTCAGTGCAGACTCAGTGGGCCAAATGGCTTCTGTCTGCACTGTAGGGCTGCTATGATTGATTGAGGCATTGCCATGAAGAATGCACCAAGACTTTATCCAAATTTTTTGTTAATTGTAAAGGTACTTTGTTTAACACTTCTTGGTTAATATCAACAAACGATCTTCTCAAAGAAAGCACATTGTAAACAAAATTCAGCATTTTATTCTAACCATATGTGCGTTGTGATATGATTTCTGGGATTTATACATATAATTTTTAATGTCATTTGTCATGAGTTTGGGTTTCTGTTTTTTGGGTTAGTAACTTGTGGGTATTTTGTATTTCTGAAGTTGCAAGTTTTTTTGTAGCCATGGTGATCTCTTTTAAGAACAGCTTTGAGGCCTGAATAGGGTGAATGCATTTTGTGTGACATTAACTTTTCCCTAGTGCATTCTCCATGGATGTGCCTCCACCAATCAGAGTCTAGTTACTAACCAATCAGAACCCTGATGCTCTTGCAGTACAAATTGTTATTCCTTTTGAGGTTTGGCATTCTTGCATTTGTCCTAATGAGTACAAGGTTAAAAAAAATGTTTCAATAGCACGTCCCTTTCCTTCAACAATATTTAAGTTTTGAAATTTTAGTTTAATCTAGTCTACAAGTCTAATCCATGAAACCTATTCTCACAAATCAGTCCTTTTAAGCCCTGCTATCATTCTGGTGAAACTGTATTGTACCCAATATCCCTGCTGCTCAGAATTGACTGCAAGATTCCAGGCAGAGTCAAATCAGAGCTGTGTATAGCTGTAAACTAGTTTCCATTCCTTTATATTCCAGACTCCCTGAGACAAAAATTGACTTTCAATTTGTATTTTAAATTATTTTTATAATTGTCCAAAATGTTTTAATGATTTTGTGCTTGAATCTGTAAACCTCTCTGCTCATCTGTAATTCCCAGCCTATTACCATTTAGAAAATGTTCTTGATGTATAAAAGATCGAATATAAGTTAGGATAACATTTTGAACAAATGCAAATTTCAAAGTGTAGCTTTGTGGCATTCCACATAAACAGAACAATTCTCATACAGTAACCCCAGCATTAGCCTATGATGACTTACTTAGCCTGATTTTTAAAATTTCTCTTGTTGGTGGTGGTACATTGACTGGGAACAATACAGAAAAGAGGAGAGGGGTATATTATATGTATCTGAAAGACACATATGTATCCCTACAAAAATTAAACCTTGGGCAACAAAGATAATAGTTAAAGGGGCAGTCTTTCATACCGTTGCTGTAATTTTGGGATTTACAGGTTCCCAGGAAAGAATCACACTTTATTAGATTACTGTACTTAATATTTCAATTATATTTCTGTGTCCTTTTCTAATAACCAAAATACAAGAAAAGAAAAATGGTCATTCGGTTAAGCACATTAATTTGAAGAGATAACAAGGTGTAGAGCTGGCTGAACACAGCAGGCCAAGCAGCATCAGAGGAGCAGGAAAGCTGACATTTCAGGTCTAGACCCTTCTTCAGAAATGGTTCTTCAGAAATTTGAAGACATGTATTTTAACTGATAATAGGTACAGCAACAGCTCACTGCAGTGGTTCTGGAAGTCATCTTGCCTCCACCTTCCCCAGTGGAATTAGGCATGGTCAATAAATGCCAGCCTAACTAGGAATATCCATGTCCCATGAAAGAACAATTTTTTAAATAAAGTTCTACACATTAATCTATTCTTGGAACTATTGTGATAAAATTTCACAATGAATGTGGAAGGAAATATCATCACTTGAAATGAATGTTTCTGGATCTCCTATGCATGAGCTGCAGAATAGCTCCTGAAGCCATGCAAAACTCCTGCAATGCAGAACTGAAGACCCTGTCCAGATCCTGTGCTCTTAATAAAGTCAATGTTGTTTTGTATAATAAAGGTCTGCTCCTTTTGGATAGCTGTGTTATCATTTTACCTGGTCTGCATATTTGCTCGTAGATCCATCTGGAATAAGAATTCCTTCCTTGTTTTTAATAAATCCACTGTGTGACCAGTAGGACAGGTCAAATAAAAAGTTTTTTGTGTTGTTCCGATTTCTGGGATCACAAACTGTGATGCTGTTTAAAACCATGGAAATAATGCAACGGCTTCCTGCATCTTTCTCCATCTGTTGAGATGTATGAGGGTGGCACATTGTTAAAAAAAATCAAGCAGTCAGATAGAAATTAATTTAGAAATATTTGCAACAGTGCATGAGGAACATTCTGGATTACAGATTATCCTCTAGATACAGCTGCTGGATGACACTTAATGTCTTAATGTCACTAGTGTAGATCCCCATGTGCCATTACACTGAGTGTAGGCTGTGACTATTGACAGGAGTTTTGGTAATGGAGAACATCATGGAAGATGCTAAACACAGGAGCCTAAAACACACGGTGGCAAAATAAAGCACATTAAAACAAGAAAACTGGAAAAGAATTAAGAGCTTGCTCACTGGATTAATAGAAACTACATATAAACATCGTGCTGCCCCTAATTTGCAATTGTCCCCTTGTTTAACCTCGCCAAAAAAGGGAACATCCTCTCAGCATCCACCTTATCAAGTCCCCTCAGGAGCTTGTATGTTTCAGTAAGATCATCGCTCACTCCAATGTGTACAGACCCAGCCTGTCCAACTTCCTTGACAAGATGACTGACCCTCGCTCCCAGGTATCAGAAGAATAAACCTTCTCTGAATTGCTTTTAACGTATTTACATCCTTCTTAAACAAGGAGACCAAAACTGTACACTGTACTCCAGATGAGGCCTTAACAATGCTCTATACCACTGCAGCAAACCATCTGTACTTTCATTTTCCATTTCCCTTGTAATAAAAAACAACATTCCATTTGCCTTCCTAATCCCTTTTGCATCTGCAGCCTAACTGTCATGAATCACACACAAGGGTGCCCAGATCCCCCTGTGCATCAGACTTTTGTAACCTCTCTCCATCAGAATAATGTGCTGCTTTTCTATTCGTCCTGTGAAAATAAACAAGTTCACATTTCACCAGATTATACTCCAGCTGGCAAATTGTTGCCCAGACATTTAACCTATCTACATCCTTTTGTAGACTTTTTATGTTTTGTTCACAACTTACTTTCCTACCTATCTTTGTGTCATGAGCAAATTTAGAACTGATTTCCAAGAAACTTATATAGATTGTCAACAATTGAGAGCTCAATACTGACCCCTTTTGGACATCATTCATCAAATTCTAAGGGTGGAGAAATAATTTAAATTTACATAAAATTTTATTGCAACAAATGGAAAGAATTTGTCTTTATATATCGCCTTTCATGAGCTCAGGTCAACCAAAGTTTTTTTACAGCCAAGGAAACAATCTTAAAGTGTAATCACTATTATAACATGGGAAACATGGTGGCCAATTTGTACATTGCAAGGTTCCAAAGACTGAAATGTGGTGATTGCCAGACAATCTGTTTCTTATAATAAATACATAAAGTATTGTAGAAACAGTTAGCTTTCTAAGCCCAATGATTCTGCCTCAGAACTGAAAGGGACTGGGAAATAATGTTGTTGGTGCTATTGGCAAAGTGGGAGGAGGAGAGAGTGAATCAAATTGTAAGGGTGCTGAGCGTCAAAGACAAAGGGAAAGCTAATGATAGTAAGGATCTTTTCATTTAACCTATTATCCTAATCAATCTGTTCAGAAATATGATTGTACACTGTGGGAGCAGGAGGGACTTGAACCCAGGTTTCTCAGCCCAGAGATAGTGGTACTACCACTGTTCCACACGAGGGGCCCCAAAACCCCTAGGATTTGAACGTAGGACCTCCAGTTTACCAGGCAGTCATTTTAACCAACTAAACAACGGTACAACTAGCTGATAGTAAAGGAGAGAAGTTGATGCAAAACAGGTGATTTTGATTAGTGCAAATAGTAAAAAAATAGTTCAGTTTTGCTGACAGCAATTCCATATTATCAATGCACAGGGGTGGAGTGTGATATTGATTGATATGATGTTGATTGATTGAATATTAGCAGGACACTAGGGAAGAAGACCCTTGTGGTTGTTCTTTGAAATAATGCAAGGGATCTTTCTACCCGAGAAGGCATTTGGTTTAATGTCTTATCTGAAATACCAAAGAGCTAATGGCATTAAATCAGCTAGGCAAGTGGGTGTAAATGGCATTCATTTGTAGTTCTTACTTTGTGTTTCTCAGTTGTCAATCGTCACCCCATGAAAATGACTTTATTATCCTTTGTTCATTACAGTAGGAAATTCATAGTAGGAAATGTGATTGAAGGAATCAGCAAATCATTGGAAACAAATGAGTCACTAAAATTGGCTTCAGAAAAGGTTGTGCCTTAGAAATTTGATTTTTTTTTTCAAGAAGTTACCATCATTTTCAACTGTACAACTGTTTGGTGTTTGGTAGTGTGTACCTAATGGCCCTTTGTTCTGTGTGCTATTCTTCGACCCTTCAGGAAAAGCAAGAAGTCACAAGAAAGACAGACCAGACATTTCAGAATTATTTGTAAACTAAACTCCTATTTAAACAAAGAACTTGGAGTGTCATTTCTGCAATTCTCTAAGGTATAAAAACTCAACAAATTGTTGAAAAGGTTAGCAGAAGTGTCAGGTGGCTGATGGAGCAGCTGCAGATCTAAAGCTCATGTCAGGTTGAGCTGATGGTCATTAATGAAACATTAGTTTCCAACAGATACTTTTACAGTTATAATTAAATGATGAGTTCTCATACTAAGTGTTGACTAGGGATCAATGCTTAGGAATGAAGTTAATTTCAAGAAGGTAAAGTTGCTGCTTACTAACTGGGTTTATTGCTGATGAAAATATCCAGACTCGCCTTTCAAATAGATATCATCCTCCTGGGGAACATGCAGCAGTTAATAATCTATCAGTAAAAACACTAGCTATGATGTAAGGTGTGTGATTTATATTTATTTTAATATAATTTATTTTGAATTTTAAATTAATAGCACATGAGTTTTGTGAATGTCTGAAGGGTTTTAAAAATTAGCTTACGGATATTTCTGTGGCTATGGTGATTTCTTTTAAAACACAGTATTAGACAGAAACATCCTCGAGAGTAATGGGGTTTTGTTTACTTTGGGAGAGTTTGAGTGACGAAGTGAACAGTGCGCAGCATTAAGTTTTCAAATAGAAGATTTTGGACTTTTTGGGTGTTTTAGGAAGATGTTTTCAGGTCCTCATGACCAGGAACTGAAGACACAGCTTATTATTTATATGGGATGGAGATGGATATTCTCTCTGGTGTTTGAGTAGTATAATGGAACCCTGTTGGGATCAGTGGAATTGTATTTTTACCATGTGTTTCAAAATCTTTAAATTAGTGTTATCAGTAAATAATTTGGTTTATTCTTTTTTCATTTCTTTTGCATAATAGATTTCTGTTTTATTGTTAACCCCAAATCTACAGCATTGTGTGCTTGCATTTCAGTGAAAGAGCACATCTTTAAAACTTAATAAACAAAATATGATCTATCAAGTCAGGTTTCAGTCTGGGATCTGACTTGTCTAGTAATAGCACCAACTGGGATAATAACACTGCTCATAAGCAACAAAGAGTTTAGCTATATGTCATCCTGAAAACCCTGTTTTTGCTGGATGGATATGGCCTGTGCTTTGAAACTATTTTCACATGGGTTAGGTTCTTGCGTTGGATCATAATTTTTGGCTGCAGCTGGGTCAAAGGTGATTTTGAATGTCCCTGAGAGAGAGTGAATATTCTTCAAAAAATTGATCTTTCTTTCGCCATATGCAATAACAACTTGTTGCTAGTAAGAAGGCCACTGTTTCATTCCTCGTGAACGTGTTAGCATCCTTACCATGTAAGAAATATATTTACTAACCAATTAACAAAGGTCTATGATCACCAAAACATTGAAGGGTGAAAGATGTTTTCCCTCAAAAAGGACTGCATCTTTGATCACTAATTACTATTGCTACTGGAGCCTAGAATGTATTCTATTAACTTGTTCAGATCAAAGATAGTTTTTTAAGAGGTTTAGACTGCATCATGTGGGGTCAGTGTACATTTCTGCATGTTGCTGAGTGTCAGGAAACTCTTATGAATGTACATAGAAGCCTCATTGACTGCTTGGTTCTTTTTTACAGATCATCGGTGGGTCTCATTGGTCATGTGAATTTCACCAAAAGCAGTACCCTCTAACATCTTTGGAGGCTTCACCAGTTTGGTGACATTGGCATGGTTTAGAATGGGGCTCATGGATGTGGAAACCTTACATGCCCTTTGCTCTCCAATCAAGTTGCTTGACAGTATAGTGCAACATTGGATCATCATCAACTTCATTAGGTGGGTGACTGCCTTGGTCAAGAATCAAGCTTTGCAAAAAGAGTCACTGCTGAGTAGGATTTGTTGTTGACCCCTGAATTACAAATAATTGGCCACTTACTATTGCTGACTATGGAACTACTGGATTACACTTGAAGACACGTCGTGCAGCTAAAATTGTCATCGCCTCCGCAGCTAAAGTCATAAACGATAGCCTTTTAGATGCTCATCCATGCAGCAAAATCTTTTAACAATGATAGCAAAGGCAAGTGGAGTTAAGGGTAATCAGATCAGTCACAATTTCAATGAACGTGGAGCAAACTCAATAGACTGAATGGCCCACATCTGCTCCTACATCTTAAAATCTTATGGTCTTATTGACTATTACATTAACGTACAAACAGATTGACATGGGAGCATCAGAGTGCTCAAAGGCTACTGTGAAGTTACATGATGCAGTATAACTTCAGTCTATTAGAATCAGTGGTCAGATCATGCAGGATCTGCACAGCGTTCACATTTACCCAAAAAATACTCATGCTAAATAGATTTTTTGCCGGCTAAAACCTCTGGTGATTTTTGGTCAAAAGAGTCCTCTGGGCTAGCGATTGATGTTCTCAATAAGTTTGTTAAAAACATACTTGATGTTTGGATCGAGTTATACTAACTTGGTGCCTGATCCATGGTAAACACCATGCAGTTCGTTAATAACAGAGTGTTGTGTGCAGTTTAAGTGAAAATCCTAAATAATCTAATCAGCTGCACACAGTATAATCTAACTAACAGCAGGATGACAAGTGTGGAGTATGACAACATCATTGGCAGAGACTCAAGTCTAAGACTATGAACAGTCTGTTGTTGGAGATGCTGATGCACTAGAAAAAGTGAGAGCAAAAATAGCACCCTACAGTCTTGCATATATCAAAAATCCTAAAGTGGCTTATCTGGAGGCTATTGCAAATTGGAACAATTGATAAAGACTTATTGGATTTATTCTTGTGAAATGTGTGTAGGATGCTTGATAAGATAGTTTAGAATAATGAGTATTATTGAACAATGCAAGCATAGACATCATCGCAACCAAATCCTATCTTGTCACGCCTGAGGTCTACATACCTTTATGAGTGGTAACAGTCAGGGTGAGACATTAACTCATTTAAAACCTATCCACTTTCACACAGTTAAAATTGAGCTCAATATCTCCTGTCCTGGATTTAACATATATCCAGTAGTTAACACATTAGATCAATGAAAACATTACTGATCTAGTTAAGGGTTACAGGACAAGACAATTGGTGCAATCATCTTAAAGGACAAATAATGCAGTGTCTTTAATTAGACCAATGCATGAGCTACCTACTGTACACAGGCTTCATCAGGGTAATGCAGAAAATCATATTTCATGTTGTTCGGTTCAATACAGTTCAACCCAATAAACTAATCTCATTTGACCATGTGCATCTAAACATTAATGCAATGTACTAACAGTGTGTTTATCCACCAACTTAGCACTTATTGGGCTCGTTTAACATAGTAAAACATCTGTAAGCTCTTCATGCCAGTATCATGACTTAAGGAGATATTAGCTCTTGCATTGGTGCAATGACCAAAAACTTAACAAAGTTGGTAGATTTCAAGGAATGCTTTAAAGAAGGGCAGGCAGGACTGAGTTTTTTCAGAAGAGTAAACCAGTGCATTGGGATAAGTTTGCTGAAAGCATGGTCACTAATGGTGAAGAGATTAAATAAATGAATGAAAAAGACTGAAGGAGTGCAGGGATCATCACGAGTGTTGGAGCTGGGGAGTTATAGATATTGAAGGCATTGAAAACATACTGACTTTAATCTCTGTTGTAAAGTATTTACACCAATAATATGCACAATAACAAAGAAGCCAGACATAATTGCTGTCAATGAATACATTAATGACTTTTATATTAATCACTTGAAATATTTGTAGTTCCTGCTCACCTGGTTAAAGGGTCGAACACGGACTGCCACTTTCACACTGTCAGCACTCAGCATTTTTCATCCCTCCTTCATTTCCCCAGCTGGGGAAAGCAAAATTTGATAAGTTAATAATTGTATGAGTTGCAGCCTAGCTGTCTTGTTTAGCTGATGTTTATTCAGCACGAAATAATGACTGTCACTTTTTAACTTGAGTGCTTTTTATCTGCTTCTCTGCTGACATTAATTTCTCCTTTGTGAGCTATGTTGTTTCAGTGACTGTGGACGAGAGGGAATTGTTTCTGTCAGGCTAGTTGAAGCAAGTGCAGCAACCGTGTTGAGGGGTGGGAGTTAATTAAAGAGTTACCTGAACACTTATTGCTCAACTAACACTCAGAAACTGAAGTATCCCTGGAGACATTAAATACTTTGAAACCTGCATATCTCCCCCAGCCCCATCTCCACAGGGAACCACTCTTAGATGGTGTCCATCTGATTAGGATATGGTGAGGTAAAAAGAGAGTATGTAAGTTGAATATTTAGGTTGTTTGAGCCACGTCACTGAACTTAACAAAGCATCTCGAAATGGACAGAGTAAATAATGAAACAGCAAACTTGAAACTGATCTTTCAGTTTGCGAAAGGATAAGCAGATTCTCTGGTAACTGTATAGTCGTATGGAATTTCCAGACTAGTTTAAAGCCAACCCACACATTTTAGTTTGAAGAGAAATAAAGTGCAATTGAGAAGAAATTGTAATTTGCAATTAGTTTCACTGTCTTTAGAGGTGGTGTTACCCCTAAACTGAACAAATACAGGATAACATTTTAAAGCATGAGTAATAATAGATGATAAATTTTAATAGGATTTTTACTCATATTTACTCATATCAAAAGAGTATGAGAAGAGACTAGCCGCTAATATAAACAGGAACTCAAAGTCTTCTCATGGGTAAAGTAACAAAAAGTTTATAAAAATGGTTGGCACTAGTTGGACAGATGTTACCTGTGGATGTAGTCAGGGAATATGGCTCAGTTACTAAATTAGCACATTGCATCTGTCTTTACCAAGGTGCCTGTCAAAATCACAGTACAAGAGAAAATTGATGGACTAAAAATTGATAAATAAGAAATAAAGGTAGAGAGTGATGGAGGCAGAAAGTCCATGATTTTTGAAAAACAAATTGGAGGGGATTTGAAGAGTATAAACTCTCAAAATCATGTGCATGAGACTGACTGGATTGCTCTGCAGAGAGCCCATGGGGACTCAATGGGCTAAATGGCTTCCATTTGAGCCGCAAACCAGTCTCTGACCCAATGACAAGGTGGGTGGCTATAATTATGTTTGATGAATCACCAGGATTGGAATAAGATATATCAGTGATGGATAAAAGTAAAGATGAATGTGGCTGACACGTTGGCCATAATCTTCCTGTCCTTCTTAAACACAGGCTTACAATCAGTTACAATGCTCTCATAAAGCACAAAGTTAGAAATATGATGAAAAACTCACCACATGTCTAGATGAATGCAGCTCTAACAACACTCCATTGGTTCCAAAGGGGTGGGTTGTGGGAGAACGGAACTTAGTTTTTCAGTTCTGTGAAGTTGAAGTAGAAAAATATTTTTGGACCTTAGTAGAGTTATATAGCATGGATCAGACCCTTCGGTCCAACTAGTCTATGCTGACCATGTTCCCAAATAAAACCAGCCCCACTTGCCTGTGCTTGGCCCATATTCCTCCAAACCTTTCCTATTCATAGTTATTTGAATATCCTCTAAACATTGCAACTATACCTACATCCACTACTTCCTGTAACAGTTCATTCCACACACGAACCACTCTCTAAGTGTTGCCCCTCATGCCCTTTTAAAATGTTCTCGTCACCAGTTTTAAACTTCCCCGACCTAAGGAAATGTATGTTTCGATTGGCGTGTTCATAGCTGTACCAATCTGTCAGAAGACTATACTGTTGAAAAGGCAACAGTCAGTGCTTACAAACTTGTACCTGAAACTTCTCAATGAAAATTCAGGACTATAAGGAAAGAAGCCACTCAGCTTTGTATAATTTGCATGAGAAAGGCAAATGGTGTTGTTTCAACCAACGAAGTTTCTTATGAAGGGTCTAGGCCCGAAAACGTCAAGCTTTCCTGCTCCTATGATGCTGCTTGGTCTGCTGTGGTCATCCAGCTCTACACCTTATTCTAAATTCCTCTTTCTTTTGTTGTATTTTAATTATAGTGTTTAAATAAATTGTGTTTTGTTTAGTTTGACCTGTTTAGTTTTGACCTATCGTAGTTTGATCTGTTGCATTGCATCTGAAACAGACATTTTAAATTTTCCTTTCAAATAAAAAAAAAAGTTAGGGTCTAGGCTACATTAAAATATTTTGAGGGGGTCTGGTCCGGTCCGGTCCATAACATCAGTGCTTAAGAGAATCAATCTACTGGAGATTCTGAAATTTCATTTCAAGGGGAAAGTGTTTCTTTACTCTTCTAATGAAAATGGGCAACCAATGAAAATTATGGAGACACTGGAGCAAGATGATCATTGGTGTGATACTTACATTTCAACTCACCTTCCCGATAAATTAATGGGGCAGTCATGTTTATCCCACCTTTCTTAAGTAGACATGTAACAGATGGATCCTGAGTTAAGAGAGGTATATCAGAAATTGAAGCAGAGCCTAAGTGTTATTGTTTAAGAGACAAATTCTTAATGAGGAAACAGAGGCCAGCTCTTACACCAGCTCATGAGGAATGGGCAGTGATCCATCAGGCATTTCAACAAAATTTGAGACAGTGTCTTTTGTGAAAATTACTACAAAAATGGTAGTAGAAAAGTTAGTTCAATTTATTCCACAAGATATGGGTTACCCAAAAAAAAGACCAAGGAACAAATTTCATTCAAAATATTCAAGTAAGTAATGAATCATTTAGGAACAAAACAATTTATATCTTTACCTTATCATCCACAATCTCAATGAGCATTCGAAGGATGGCTTCAAGTTTTAAAGACCAGGATTAGTGTTTATTTTTGAGAAGGTTTTAGTGATTAGGATAGAGATTTTCCCCTGTCACTGTTTTATCATTAGGAATGCTCCTAATGAAATCTTTTAAGGTGAGAAATTGCCTTAAAAATTAAGAAAAAGGTTGAGATTGGGCGTCTGACATATGAGTCAAGATTCTGAGAAAAATTAAAGTATGACAGTTGGTTCAAAGCATTTGAAGATTGTGCAATAATGAAAGCTAGAGCAGATTTTTGAAAAAAGCTCAAAATTTCGTCACTGGACACAGTGCTGACACAGTGCATGCTCCAGACAGGAGAAAAAAAATTCAGTGGGAGAGTTATATTATGTTGAAATGACATTATGCAAGGATAATCAGGAGAGAAAAATGTTTATAATGATTAAAGAATTAAGGAGTGAAATAAAAATATCACAGCAATTCAAGTATGAATCAGAAATTGAAAATTCTAAAGTTGAACCTTCAGTAATCAGAACTTCGGTCCAACTCGTCTATGCCGGCCAGGTATCCTAAATGAATCTAGTCCCCTTTTCCAGCATTTGTCCCATATCCGTCTAAACCCTTCCTATTCATATCCCCATCCAGATGCCTTTTAAATGCTGTAATTGTACCAACCTCCACTATTTTCTCTAGCAGCTCATTTCATATACACACCATCCTCGGTGTGAAAAAGTTGCCCCTTGGATCCCTTTTAAATCTTTCCCCTCTTAAAACCTACGTCCTCCAGTTTTGGCTCCCCCACCCTGGAGAAAAGACCTTGCCTATTTACCCTATCCATGCTCCTCATGATTTTATAAAGTGCCATTGTTTTGATCTTTCTTTTTCCAAAGTTCCAAAATAATGCAACAACTTATAAAACAGTAATTACTGCTACAAGATTTCAAGGAAATCAGCTCCAACACTGAAAATACCTCAAAAAAGCAGCATCTCCTGCAACCACAATTTTTTTCTGTCCTCCATCTTGGATTACCCAGAATCCTTAAAGTTTGATGGAAAATCATGCTATCTCACAGAACAGTACTGAGGTAACTTACAAAAGCTGTTATAATGACTCAAATCAATTTGTGCAAGTAGTCTAGGAAAACATCTTGGCTGTTCATCTTAACGTAAGGATTGCATCATTGATGAAACTACAATCTTACAGACTCAATCCAGAAATCCCTTGTAATAAAGTAGACCATTTGAAGTAGCAGTGTTGGTGGTTTAGAAAAAAACACTGGGAAGATCGTTGTGGGAAAACAGGATAAGCCAGTGAGTTTTGTTGAAGTGGTGAAAGAAGGCGTAGTGTAAGGTAACAAGTTGGAACAAGAAGGCGAAGGTAACAAGTTGCAAAAGAACATGCAACTTGGTACGGGGATTGTTTAGAGGAAAGCGTCAGATCTCTTTAAAGCATTTACTTGCTTGGGTAAGGTTAACTCGTATGCCAGGAGTCATAGGTAAATAAATTTAAATTTTAAGAGATGCAAGAGAATCTTTGATGATGAAAGATGAGGAGATATGTAATTCAGTAGGAGTATCGCCAGCAAATGTAGTTGTACGTGGAATTCATGGCAAGAACTGTGGTCCATTATATAAAGTGAGGTTGGAGAGTCCAGTGGAAAGTGGTGAAGTGATGGTAGGAGTAATAGGGAAATTCTTAGTTCTGGAGATATAGCTGGATTGCAGGTGGGAGTGATACCTACCGTTGTTGAAATGCCAGAGGAAAATCAGACAATTGAAGTGTTACAGGAAGTATATTCTGGGATTTTTCCTGACTGTGTGGTAATAAAGGTCACAAAGCCATGGGGTGAAGCAGGAGGAAAAATCAAGCAGTAAAGATCAGAAGTTGAAATTCAATTATCGGAGACAACGTTTGATCAAATGGTTTGGGAGAAACAAGAACAAGGGGAGGATAAAGTGGATATTTTTAGTTCAAAGAAGCTAGCTGAATTAACAGCAGAAAGATGAAAAACTTAAAAACAGTTGCATCAAAAATCATACACAGTAGAAGAATCTGAGTGCATCCCAGAATGTTACTATCTTGAAAATGAAGTCTTGACAAGGAAATGGAGACCAACACATATTCAAGCAAATGAAAAATGGGCAGAAGTTCATTGTTACATTATAGAGGGTTATAGAAAAGTGCTGCTGGCAGTACATGAATTACCAGTGGAAGGTCATTTGGAAGTAAGGAAAACTCAAGCCAAAATACAAAAACATTTTTGTTGGCCTGGATTGCGTAGAGATGTGGTTGAATTTTGCTGGACATGACACATGCATTAGCTAATAGGAAAACCTCAGGCAGCAATAAAACCCACACCCTTAATACACTTGCCTGCATTTGAAGAAACTTTAACAAGAGTCTTAATTGATTGCAAAGGACCCCTACCTAAAACAAAAAGTGGGTATCAGTATTTGTTGACCATAATGGATGTGTCTACTAGATTTCTGGAAGCTATTCCATTACACAATATCACAGCTAAAACAATTGTATTAATTGTTTTAATTAGTTATTCAATTTAATTTAGTTATGCGATTTTTTTTTAAACTAGATTCGGACTACCCACAAAAGTATAATCAAATCAAGGGTCAGATTTTACAAAGTTATTCAAGAAAATTATGGATAGATTGGGAATAAAA
Source organism: Ginglymostoma cirratum (assembly GCA_024137785.1). Taxonomy (NCBI): domain Eukaryota; kingdom Metazoa; phylum Chordata; class Chondrichthyes; order Orectolobiformes; family Ginglymostomatidae; genus Ginglymostoma; species Ginglymostoma cirratum. The sequence goes on from JAHRHZ010000018.1 coordinate 10,640,914, forward strand.
CAATTCAAATCCACCACATACATTCTGGAATGAGCATTAGAATGGTGGTATCAAACTTTAAATACCATGTTGAGAGCTTATAATCAAGACTATCCAGAGGATTGTGATAAAGGAATTCTATTTGTATTTTTTGCAATTGGGGATGGACCTAATGAATCAACTAAATTCAGTCCATTTGGATTAGATTTTGGGCATGAGTTGACAGGACCATGAAATTATTTAAGGAGAAATTATTGAGTCAGGGTTCAACAACTACACAGTTGAACTATGTATCAAATTTTAGGGAAAGATTAAATAGAGCAAGTGAGTTGGCTAGACAGCATTTAAAAGTAGCACAGCACGTGGTGAAACAGAAAGCAGACACAAAAATCAAAAAATTCACAATTTTGCTCACGGAGATAGTGTTAGTATTACTACCAATAGTGGGCAAACCTCGAAAGGCAAGGTTTAGTGGGCCTTATTAAATTGAAAGGAAATTGAGTGAGGGGAATAATTTGATAAGAACACCGGATAGAAAGAGATCTGAGCGTATCGTGCGAATATGCTCAAAAAGTATTTTGATAGGGAAAGAAAGCAAAAGAATACATTACTGGTTACGTCACAGGTTGAAGAACCAAGTTCAGATGATTCTGAATGGTCATTCCTGAAACTAAACTGGAAAATGAGGAAGTTGTCAAAAATTAAGATAAATTATTGGATTACCTTCTAGAGGAAACTTGAAATGGCCTGAGGAAGTTACAACAATCACATCATAAGGGAATAAGTTGCAAAGTACTAAACTGATTATACATGGCGTAAACATAGAACATGCTGTTCCAATTAAGCAACATCCTTATAGACTTAACCTTGTGAAGTTGGCATAGGTTCAAAAAAAGAGATTGAAAGCATGCTTGAGGACAACATAATCGAAATGAATTGCAGTGACTGGCACTCACCCCGAGTAATAGTGTCAAAACCAGATGGTACCCAACAATTATGCGCGGACAATCGTATAGTCAATGCAGTTACAAAATCTGACTCATCCCCATTCCACATTTGGTTGAGTGTATTCAGAAGATAGGATGAGTAAATTATATTTCCAAGTTGGACTTACTCAGAGGATACTGACAGGTACCTTTATCTGAAAGAGCAAAGGAAATTTTGGGTTTTGTGAAAATGAATGAACTGTACCAGTTTAATATCACACCGTTTGGTACAAAGAACACGCAGCCACATTTCAAAGAACCAATAAAGTTATTTCAGGAATATCAGTCACGTTGTGTACGTAGATGATCTGGTGATTTTTAATCACACATAGAAGAAACATTTGGAGCATTTATCAGAATTGTTTGATCAACTTTGGGAGGTGGGTTTGGTGATAAACCTGGCAAAGAGTGAGTTTGCAAAAGCCCAAGTCATGTTCAATAAAGTGGCCCATGAACATGGACAAATAGCCTCACGGGATGTGAAAACAAAGGCTATTGGGAAATTTTGCATACCATCGAAGAAGAGGGAAGTACCACGATTCCTGGGACTGAACGGTTTTTATTGAAAATTCGTGCCAAATTTTAAGCACTATAGTTGCCACACTGACTGACCTGTTAAAGTGCAAAAAATTTTAGTGGACAAAAGAGTGTCAGAAGGCATTTGAGAACCTGATAGCTGAGTTGATCACTGCTCCAGTGTTAGCAAGACCCAACTACATAAAGCCAATCAAGATGGCTATCAATGTGAGTGGTGTGTTAATGTTGTACTCTTGCAAGATGACAACAGGAGAACAGAAAGACTTGCTGGAAAATTACCCATCAACAGAAATATTCCACAACTGAGAAACAGACCTTGAATTTGGCGTCAGCATTGCAACATTTATGTTAGCAGTAATGTATCTGAGACAATTGTGTATATTGATAACCCCTTAAAGTTTTTGGAAAAAAAAATTAAGGATTAAAAATTCAACTGTTTAGATGAAGATTATTCAGCCGTTCAATTTGAAAATTATACATGTTGCAAGTGAACAGAACGTAATTGCTGACATGTTGTCACAACTTTGTGAATGAAGCATTCAGTGGCATAAGTAACAGACTGAAATGGACTGTAGCATTGAGGCTAAGCATGCAAACATTCAATGTAATATATATGTATTATAGAGTAAAGATAGCAGAAGACTAAATGCTTTTAAAAATAACACCATCTTTGTGTGTTGACTTTTTTTGGGGGTGGGGGCAGGTGTGACAATACTATGGCTTCAAGAGATGTATTTTGTCCTTACAAAGAGGTTTGGTCAGAGGGAACGAACATTCTGTTTCAAGCCAATAAAGTAAACGGATTGTGAGGCCTTAGAGGTTTTTAAAAAATGTTGAACAATAGTAGCAGCACGAAGAAGTGGGGTCAACTTTAACTTCAGTAGCTGTTGGGATTTGGAAGACGCCATGCATCACTCCCTGTTAAAGCAAACTGCTTGTGTTCTCGCTCTGAGTTTTCTCTTGATATTCTTTTGCCCTGGACTGCAGAATTACATGAGACATTCTATTTTACTGAATTTGCCTTTGTTAAGGATGTGTTTATGGGATATTACTATACTGGAACAGCTGCCGTCCTCTGGGCAATAAATGCTGACCTGACGTTGGTGCGCACATCCAAAGAATGAATAAAAAGGGAAAGACTAGGGAGTAAAATTGAAAAGGAAAATAGTTAAGACAAATGGAAACTATTAAATAGGAGATCAAACTGATGACAATAAATAAACACAAAGAACAGAACAACTCCATTGTATACAGCAATTTCGGCAATATTTTTATTTTTTTAAAATCTGCCTGACTTACCAGTATTTGCTGAGCTATCTCAGTTTGTTGTATGATTTATAGCAGCACGCCAAGCATATCTTGATGAAAACCAAAAACATGATACAAGCATTGTGACAAAAGTAAATAACGTGATGCAGCATCACGTGACATAAAATTAGTATGTTACAAGGATCAGTGTGATACCAAGGCTAGATTTCAAAATGCGTGCTTGGCTAACTTAAAAGAGGAGAAGGAAAAAAAGAATAGGAGAAAGGGAAAACAGTATCATCAGTACAAAACATTTCCTACCATTTAAAAACAACTGAATTTAAAATCTCCAGTTTCTTCGCCCATATCGACCTCCCTTTCCAAATCCAATTGACATGTATAGTTTCCAATGGATGAATATTGGAAACCATTATGCCTGCATTAGATGTGAGCAAAGACTTGAAATGATGGCATCCATGGAATGAGAAAATAGCTTATTACATCAATGTTATTTCCTGATGAAGAGGAATTACTGACTTCATGCAATTAGTAGAGATATGGGATACAAGTACTATACATCAATTATAACCTATTCTCTTTTCATGAAAGCTGACAGGTCAGATAGCTCAAGGTAGCCAAGCACCACTTTGAACTGTGCCTCAGATTACTGACAATCTTATCATGTCTCTAAAATGATTGTTAAAAACAAACTTTTTAGAGATGTACAACTGCATATACGGTACCATTTACCCAATTGGCAAAATGTTCCATCACAAAAATGCAAAAAACATATCAAACTGCCAAGTATACATTTTATTTATAACTTCCCTAAAATGTCAAAAATATTTACATTTAATCATTTTATATACGTTAATAAAATGTAAGATTCATTACAAAATTAAAATGAGAAACATTCGCCTAAAAACAAAAATAGCAGTTACATACTCCATATGGAGCTACAGTTCCCCTTACAGACCATTTGTTCATGAAATGTTAAAATAATTTATATAAATTATTTTCCGAAAATTGGATGAACTTCAGAAATTCGCTCAGTTCTGTATACTGTATAACTCTTATATATAAACTGCATCCAAGTATTAAATTGATAAAACAGTAAAACTTTTCACTATTTGTGTCGGTTTACTTTTCTGCGTGTGACCGGCTTTCGGAACACTGGGATCAGTTTTTTCCTCTTACAACGAAGTGTCATTTTGTGTTCTACAGATTCAACATCATCATCCCCTTCTCTCTTGCTGGATCGTGTATCCAAAGGACTTGCTAAAGGAGAAAGAAATTCAATTTCCACTTGTGGAGCCGCCCATGAAGCCTTCTTAGTTTTCCTGTCAGACAGAAACAGTGTGTTAAACCACAAGTTTGACATTAAATTATTCAGGTTTTCAACAAAAATTAAGGTCAATCTTAAAATTTAACACTTTTCCTCAGTAATGCAGAATTATAAATTAGAAGCATCTTTGAAATATTTATTTTTGAAGAATCAGATATTACCTTGGACTCCCTTTTACTCTGAGTCTTGTAGTTCTGCTTCTTGTATTCATCTTCTCCCTCTCCTCCTCCTCCTCCTCCTTTTCATGTTTTTTACTTTTCTCCTCTTGCTGTTTTTTAGCCTCCCTTACTTTGGGAACATCATCCAAAACACCCAAGTCCTGAAGTTCACAAACAAAAATTCACAACAAAATTACTACATTGCTTACCAAAATACACAATTATGTATTATGCAGCCAACTAACTTCTAGATTATTAGTACTAAACATGATAAGTACATTGACCAAAGCCAGTTTATAATTAAAAGACAAAATTAGGTTATCTAATACGTAAAGCTCAATTCTTGTACAGAATGGTGAGCATAAACCAGGCATGAAGGAGAAAGAAAAAGCCATTCAACCCACCAAAGTCTATCACTTCACTGTGCAAACCTCCTTCCACAACATGCTCATCTACATTCCAGGCTCAATTTAAATTTAACCCACTAGACCCATGAATTTCATTGAAATATTCTTATTTTTGCATACACAGATTAATAAAGTTTTCAAATAATTAATATTTATGCTAGATCCTAAAATGAGTTTTGTTTACCTGCTCTTTTACCATCTGCGAGACTGCTTTGCTAGTCCTCATTTTGGACCTTGTTAGAGGAGTAGAAAAAGCAAATTCTGGTGGTTGCTGTACAGAAGGCTCCTGCAACACTGTTTTCTGAACTATTCATAATAAAATTGGAACAAAGACTGTTAATGAATGGTCTATTAAAAATGACATTTTCATTATGTTCAGGGAAGTGAAATCCTGAACAGCTTTAAAACTTGTTAGTGTTGTTAAAAGACTCAAAGTAATCAACAGACGTAAAAACTAACCTTTAACTTGCCATAGAAAGTCACATACCCAGAAGTAGTAAACTGAAGACATCAGCAACCTACTGGAATGCTGACTAAAGTTGTTTTTGAAATGGGCCTTGGATAAATTTGGATTGTTATTTTAAACACAAATGTGAAGGCAGGAGGCGGCCATTCAGCCCCTCGAGCCTGCTCCATCAGTTTAGATCATGACAGATCATTTACTTGAACGCCATTTTCCCCCACAATCTCCATACTCCTTGATGTTATTAGTACCTAGAAGTCTATTGATCTGTTTCAAATATACTCAATGACTGGCCTTTCACAGCTCACCTGGGTAGTGCATTCCAAAGGTTCACCGTCCTTTGAATGAAGAAATCTGTTCCACTCTGAAATGCTTTGCCTTTATTCTGAGACTGTGTTCCCTTGTTCTAAACCCACCCAGTAAACATGGTTAACATTCTTTTTGTATTCACTCTGTCAAGTCCTTTAAGTATTTTGTTATTTGCATAATTGCAAAGTGAATCTAGATTCCATTCTTTCCCAAGGCTCTAACATCATCTAGAGTAATGTGGAAAATAAGAGCCACATTTTGTTGAAGCTTTTCTTGTATTCCTCAGGACAATTCATAAAGAAATGCCATTGTAAAAGGGAAAACATTCTTACTATACGAGAGGTAAGTATTGATCGGTTGCAAAGTGAACTGACTGGTAGAGGCATATCCCCCAAGCTGCTCACAAGGTACTGACCATACCCAACCAGGCAATGCTTGCAAATCCCACCACAGAGGTTGTAGACTTGTTCGCTGAGCCGGTGTGTTTAACTGCAGATCCCAATATGTAAACACATTGAACTGGGCCTGATATACGAACAACTGAAAAACAGAACCAGAAGTAATGCCAACCACCCCAGCAAACTGAGGCATGTAAATAACAAGCGGGACAGAACACCAAATCTTCACTGGAGGTGCACTGACTATGTTAGCTAGCAGGGTGATGAAACGTCTGCAATCAAACTGCAATTTGCAGTGAGCAAATCTACAACCTCATCCACATACTGAGCTACAAATCTTCTCAAAAACTTTAAACTGTCCAACATTAGACATAATGTCATGATTGGACAGCATTTAATAAATAGCGCAAAGACTTGTGCTGACAACTAATTTAGGATTATCATTGAGGCTCAGTGCAGCACATTTGTGTACTAGAAGCTACATCAATGCTGTTCTCTGAACAGAAAGAACATGTACACACACTGTGCCTGCTTCAATTCAATAAATAGTGATAGCCATTCTTTGGTTTATTTCTCAGGGCAACGCTGAGTCTAGAGTCAACCTGCCTGTTTCAAAATTTAAACGCCAAGATAAACCCGGCATGGAGGGGTTGTCCTACCAAAGGCTAAGCAGGTTGGGATTCTACTCAATGGAGTTTAGAAGAATGAGAGGTGATCTCAGAAACATATCTTAAGGGGCTTGACAGGGTAAATGCTGAAAGGATATTCTGTCACGACAGAGTCTGGGACCCGACAACAAAGTCTCAGAGTTAAATGGCACAAATTTAAGACAGAACTGAGGAGGCATTTCTTCGGAACAGAGTCCTTGTGTCCATTTAAGGTTGAGATAGATTCATGGTCGATAGAAAATCAAGTCTTACAGCAAAAATGCAAGAAAGTGAACATGAAGAATGTTGGATCAGCCACGGCCCTAAGAATTCTGGAGCAGACTTCAGAGGCTGAATGGCCTACTCCTATTTCATATGGTCTCATATTGATCTTATGATAATCTATTTCTAAATCAAGATGTGTGTAATTTGGAAGAGAACCTGAATGATCAAGTCTTTGTTCATCTGCCCCAATATCACATGTCGCAGTGTGTTAAGTTTTGCTTTATGACACTCCCATGAAGTAAAGCAGGGCTGCTCATTACAATAAAAATGCTACGTAAATACATGCCGTTGCTGTATTCACTCGTGCCTACTGCCCTCATTTTTCAAGATGGCAGAGGTTGCAAGTTTGGAAGCTTCTGTCAAAGAACCTATAGCTAGTTGCAGCAAACACCTTGCAGCCACTGTGTCTGTAGCACATTCACACTGCAGGTCAATATTTAAGGTGATAGGTCAGGACCTGAATCAATGGCTTGACAGCCACTACATGAGTAGCAAAAATTAAAACACATGATACATTAAGTAATAGGTAAACAGACAGTACGGATAATCAATAAATATGGCAGAGGTATTAAATGAATAGTTTGCTTCTGAGTTTAACAAATTAGATGATGGTGACAATAGCCTAATTGAAAGCAAACAGCCAGTACAGTGATAGATAGAGATGCTAAAAAGGCTGGCAGCACGCCAGGTACGGAAATCGCCAGACCCAGATGGGAGGCATCCCAGATTACTGAGATGCAAGGGAGCAAATCGTGAAGCAGTCAACAGAAATTTCCAGGCCTCTCTGAGCACAAGATTAGTCCTGGAGGATTGCAAATGTAACACTGTTGTCTAATAAAGGGGCAAAGGAAAATCCAGTGAACTACAGTATATCAAGAGTGAGAAAACTGATGGAGACCATAATACAGGATAAGGTAAATACATACTTCAAGAAAAATAAGCTAATACCAGACAAATCAATGTGGCTTTGTCAAGGGAAGTTTATGTCTCTCAAGTTTAATTGAGTTCTTTGACAAGGTGACACAGGCAGTAGATCAGGATTGTGCTGGCTGCTGCATATTTGGACTTTCAGAAAACATTTGATACAGTGCCACATGGCAGGTTGATTAACAAATTAGAAATGTTTGGGATTGATAGGAAGCATAGCTTAGAAAATTAGCTATAAAAAGGTAGGAAACAGTGGGGTAGCAGGGACTGGCATCTCTCAGACTGGAGACAAGTAGTCAAAAGTGGTGTTCCCCATGGATTGGTATTGGGTCCTTTGCTTTTTCTGGTTTATATAAACGGTTTGGAGATAGGTGCAAAGGACAAATTTTTTAAATTTGCAGATGATACTAAGCTAAGGAGAATAGTGACTATGAGGACGACGCTGAGCAACTTCAGAGGGATATTGACAAGTTGGCTAATAGACAGACACCTGGCCGATGAATTTCAATGCAGAGAAATGTGAAGCAATGCAATTTTCATAAAATAAACAAAATATAAACTCAAATGGTACAAATTTGAAGGGAGTACAAGAGCAGGGAGCCTCTGGGTTCAAGTGCCTGCTTCTATGAAGGTGGCCAGAGAAGCTAAAGTGGTTAAAGTATAGGATCTCTCAGTTTTCAAATACAGGCAGAGAGACAATATAAAAGCAAGAAAATGATGATTCCACAAATCACTGGTCAGATCACGTTTGGAGTATTGTGTTCAGTTTTTGGCACCTTAAGAATGGATGTTAAAGCCCTGGACAGAGTGCAAAGGAGATTTACTAGAATGACGGGGAATGAGGGATTTCAGATACCAGGAAAGACTAGAGAAATTGGATCGATTCTACTTGGAGCAGAGAAGATTAAAACAAATGACCTTGAGGTGTTCAAAATTATGAACCATTTTGACAGGGGAAAGAAGTATATTTTGATTCCAGTAGTTAGTATGAGTAACCAAGGGTCACAATTTCAAGACTGACAGCAAGACAGCTAGGAGCAAGATGAGGAGGAACTTATTTACTCAAGAGTTGTTAGAATTTGGAATACACTGCCCGAGAATGTGGCACAGGCAGATTCTCGCGGAGGTTTCAAATGAGATATATAACTGAAAGTGATGAATTTGGACAGTCACGGAGATAGGGCTAGAGAATGAGACTAGCTGGGTAGCTTTTTCGGGAGCTGGTACAGACGCGATGGGTCAAATGGCCTCCTTTTGTACTGTAAAATTCTATGATTCTTAGATCTGTTGGACGTTGATCGAACATCAGTTGGTGTTGCTACACACCCTATTTCAGAAAACACATACAGCGCTGCTTAAAAAAAGTATAAACACTATACAAGTATTTACTAAAATACTAGACAAAAATGCTTGTCATTGTTACAAAGAAAGAATTGAATATTAGCTTAGAAGACAAGGAAGGAACTGAATTTTCAAAAATGAGGGATTAAATAGTGAACATTTGATGTCACTGGTTTGAAAGTTAGTAATAGAGGAAGAGATTTTGGAATTTAATTGGAATCTGATGGGGAGCAGGTGGATGTTAGATAATCAAAGCAGTCATTTAACATTTGCATCGTTATCCTTATTACTGATGTTCAGGCTACCCTCCAATTCTTTAGGACAATGTTAGTTTCAAAGAGAGAGTGAATACAGTCAATACCTCTGCTTTTTTCTCACAATGAATCACCTTTGGTTTGCTGTCAATTGTTAAGACTGATTAAATCGTTCAATTGTTTCTTCAATTCTTAAATGTACACCCATTATGTCTTCCATGTATTCAACTCATGGTACAGCATCTGCCTACACCAGTGAAGGCAAAATACTTGCAAAACAACCCTGCTATTCCTTAATAAAAACTGAAAGAACTGCGGACACTGTAAATCAGAAACTAAAACAAAGTTGCTGAAAAAGCCCAGCAGGTCTGGCAGCACCTGTGAAGGAAAAAACAGAGTTAACGTTTCAGGTCTGTTTTTCCCTCACTGGACCTGAAACGTTAACTCTGTTTTTTCCTTCACAGGTGCTGCCAGAC
>JAHRHZ010000018.1:10651073-10671941 GCA_024137785.1 Ginglymostoma cirratum
GTCTGGCAGCACCTGTGAAGGAAAAAACAGAGTTAACGTTTCAGGTCTGTTTTTCCCTCACTGGACCTGAAACGTTAACTCTGTTTTTTCCTTCACAGGTGCTGCCAGACCTGCTGGGCTTTTCCAGCAACTTTGTTTTTGTTCCTGCTATTCCTTAATGTCCATAGAGTTCTTTGCTTATTCCCTATTCAACACTCTCTTTAAACTTCAACTTGCATCCTGCCTGGTGACAAACAAGGAACACCTACCAGCATAGTATTTGCTGATTCACCCTCAGTATCTCAAATTTAAAATTTCAAATCTACAATGCTCTTATCTCCCAGTCCACCACCAACTTCACAAAATATCTGTCCTGCTCCATTTCTGGCTTTGTGTCCCCAGTTTTAATAACTCCAACATCAAAAGCCATGCCATCAGCTTACTAGGTTCTAAGTTCTTTCCCTACATCTCTCTACTTCAGATTTAAAGGGAGCTCCTTAAGACCTACAGTCTTGACCAATCTATCCTGAAATTCATCTGTGTGCCTTGGTTTATTTGATAGCACTCCTTTGAATCACCTTTAGGATGTTAAGGGTGTATAACAGCACAGGTTGCTGTAAAAAGCAGTCAATACAGGTGTTGTTTGGGTGGGTACCTAGTTAAAAGCTGAGCACCAATTTGAAAATCTCATTAAATGCCAGCAAGATTGCTGGTGAGAGAAATGATATGGCAAGAGCTGAGTCATAGAGATGTACAGCACAGAAACAGACCCTCTGTCCAACTTGTCCATGCTCAGCAGATATCTTAAATAAATCTAGTCCCATTTGCCAGCATTTAGCCCATATTCCTCTAAACCCTTCCTTGTCATATACCCATCCAGATGCCTTTTAAATGTTGTAATCGTACCAGCATCCACCACTTTGTCTGGCAGCTCATTCCAAGTATGTACCACCCTCGACATGAAAGTGTTGCCCTTGGGTCCCATTTTATATCTTTCCGTCTCTCACCTTAAACCCATGCCCTCTGGTTTTGGACTCCCCCACTCTAGGGAAAAGACCTTGCCTATTCACCCCACCCATGCCCCTCATGATTTTATAAAGCTCTATAAGATCTCCTCTCAGCCTCTGATGCTCCAGGGAAAGTAGCCCCAGTCTATTCAGCCTCTCCCTATAGCTTAAACCCTCCAATCCTGGCAAGATCGATATAAATCACACAATACTCCAAAGTGGCCGAACCAAATTGGTCTCCTTCCTATAGGAAGGATATTGTGAAACTAGAAAGGGTTCAGAAAAGATTTACGATGGGAACCTGAATGTGTATATGAATAGGAAGGGATATGGGCCAAATGCTGGCAAACGGGACTGGATTTATTTTGGATATCTGGTCGGCATGGACAAGTTGGACCAAAGGGTCTGTTTCCATGCTGTATATCTCTGATTCTAACATCCTCCTTACAGCAGGGAGGCCAGAATTGCACGCAGTATTCCAAAAATGGCTGAACCAATGTCCTGTCCAGCCACAACATGACCCAACTCCTATACTCAATGCACTGACCAATAAAGGCAAGCATACTAAACGCCTTCATCACTACTTATCTACCTGCGACTCCACTTTCAAGAAACTATGAACCTGCCCTCCAAGGTCTCTTTGTTCAGCAACACTCCCCAGGACCTTACCATTTAAGTGTATAAGTCCTGCCCTGATTTGCTTTTCCAAAATGCAGTCCCTCATTTATCTAAATCAAATTGCATCTGCCAGTCCTCAGCCCATTTGTCCATCTGATCAAGATCCCGCTGTACTCCAAGGTAACCCCCGTCGCTGTTCATTACACCTCCAAGTTCGGTGTCATCTACAAACTTACTAACCATACCCCTCCTATGTTCACATCCAAATCATTTATATAAATGACGAAAAGCAGTGGACCCAGCACTGATCCTTGTGGCACACTGCTGGTCACAGGCCTCCAATTTGAAAAGCAAAGCAATCCTCCACCGCCACCCTCTGTCTTCTGCTCTTGAGCCTGTTCTGCATCCAAATAGCTAGTTCTCTCTGTATTCCACGTGATCTAACCTTGCTAAGCGGTCTACCATGAGGAACTTTGTCAAAAACCTTACTGAAGTGATATCCTAAAGACGACACCAAGGCATACTGTTGGGTCTAAATGATTTCATTCCACTCTGAACCTGTGCTACACGAGTGTGATGGCTATTATAAGCCTTACCTTAAGTGTGCACACAAAGAATACTCCTATAAACACACAAGCAACAGGAGTACAAAACCCACAAATCCACCTGTATAAACAACACTTTGAAATATCAATGCTATTGCAATTATTAAGATACTCAATGATTTCAGACTATTTGCTTCAATTGATATAGAAATTCTTGAAACCGTAACAAATTGTACAATACGAATGCAGACACAAATATTATAGTTGTATATGACATTCAGAGTGGTCATCGGAAAGGATCAATGGCTGGGATTAACTAAAACAGAATAATGCAACTGGCTGAAAAAATGTATCCAGGACAATCAATGATGAATGACAAGAATGATTCCAGTTCTTGAAAACTTCAGTCTTTAAGTGATTAAAACTGAATTCTGCTGGGGAAAAAAATAGCTTGATGCAGATATTCAAAAGTAATGCAAGGTTCAGATGATAAATGATCAAGCCATTTATGTGGGCCACGGACCTAGAACCAGAAGATTCAAACTATGTCTTCACCAATCGGCCTGTAGGAGACGTAGCTGTCCATGATAGTATTGGTAGGAGTGACCACCACATGGTCCTGCCTTCAGCAGAGGAAAATATTCATTATATTGAGTGGCACAACCACTGTGTTGAAATAGACAGATTTTGAAAAAGAACTTGCAACTTCAGACTGGACATCCATGAGACATTATGGGTGATCAGATGTTGCAGAATTTTATTCAACCACAATCTGTAACCTCATGGACTGGCATATACCCTACTCTATTGTTATGACCTAGCTAGGGATGAACCCTGGCTCAAAAGAAGAGTGCAGGACAGTATGTTAGGAGCAGTCCCAGACACATCTAAAAATGTGCTGTCAATCTGGCAAATTCTGCTTGTAGTAGTTAAACTGCATATGATGTAACAAGTATTCTAGATTAATTTTCATTGCATCAAAAAGTTACAACAGTGGCATTCTGCATCATAAACTTGACAGTGTATACTTTGTTTTTTAATGCTCAATTATTTCATGGGAATGTGAGCTTTACTTGACACCACAGCTTTTACTGTCTATCCCTAACTGCCCTGAAGATGGTGTTGTTGAGCTGCCTTCTTTAACTGCTGCAGTCCTTGGGGGTGCATGAACACAGTGCTCACAGTGAGTTCGAGAACTTTGAGCTAGTAAAGCATGCATGTGGAAGTGTTCCCTTGTATCTGCTGCCCTAATCCTTCCCAAGTGCAGAGACACACGTGAAACAAGTTTTACTGTGCCAGGTTCACAGAGATAGACTCAGATCTGATCGTGATCCACTCTAAGATGATGGGATCACTGGGTTCTATTGTACTGTGATCAAAAACTCCTATGCGAAAATTCTGCAGACTTTGCTCCCAGAGCAGGAAAGTCTAGTAGAAGCCAGTGATGGAAGGGAGGGATAAACAGGTAGCAGATCTCATTGGTTTTAACCAGGTTAACAGACATTGACTCATGTGGAAGAACAAATGGAAATGCAGTAAATAACAAGTGTTTTTTTCCCGGTTTTGCTTATCATCTGTGCTCATGCATAAAGTACAGCCATTTATGTACTTTAGTCAAGCAGGCATGTTCATAGATAAAGGGAACTATTACCCAGTGGACAGGCAATGCCTTCAGAAGGGTTAAAATTGGTACAAAAAGAGAAAACAATTACTGCTGATTTTCTTCCAAAGCAAAACAGCAGTGTAGAGCTGGATGAACACAGCAGGCCAAGCAGCAGAGGAGCAGGAGCGCTGACGTTTCGGGTCTGAAGGGTCCAGACCCGAAATGTCAGCTTTCCTGCTCCTCTAATGCTGCTTGTTAAATGTTTAATGTTAAATGTTCATGTCTCAGGCCAACAATAAAGCATTCCAGATTGGTGAAAGTTGTGTAAAATAGAATTATATCTTCACTTCAAATTTGGGCTATACTGTCTATTAGTTGGCTAAACCAAAAATAGCCTGATCTAAATAGCTTAGTACACGCATTTATAAAAAAGGCTCAAAACACATGAACAAACATGGTTTAAAAGCCTTAGCCAAAATTACCTTTTGACTTTTTTGACGATCTTGTGAGAGGAGGAGAGAAAGTGTAAGAATCTTCTTCTGTTAAAATTATTGCTTGTGATTCAGAGCCTTTACCAGGTCTCCTTCTAGTTGGTTTGTGGGTAAAAGTTACTGTAAGCTGTTCCTCTTGCCTGTCGTCCCCGACATTATCTTTAACAACAGACTTTGTCGTTTCTTTGCTTGGAACAGTCTGCCTCCTTTTTGTCTGTGAATTAGCAGGCAGGGTTATCTCAACATTTGAAGTCAGTTCAGCAATGTTTTCTAGTGCCATAAAATGGGCACCTTTGGCCCTACTTCTTGTAAGTCTACTGGGTGTGGGTGGCATAGGCGCTTGTTCATTAATCTCCAATGTTGAAAGTGAGTCATTTTGTACGGCATGAACTTCAGAAAGTTTCCTACTTTTCTTTCTAGTAGGATGACAAGTAATGGGAACATCAGCTTGCTGATGTGGCGGTGTTTTTAAAGGATCATGCAAGATGTGTTCTGTAACCGCTTTAATAGCAGCACTACTTCTTGTGGATCTCAAAACTGGAACAGTTTCAGTGTACTGTGACAGTGGTGTTTTGGTGACAAGCAGACTACTTTCCATGACATTTGTTTTAGGAGTGTTAGTTTTCTTGGAGGATCTTGAGGTAGGATGGACTGTGTCAGACTTTTGATCAATTGGCACACCCTTTGGGTCAGCAAAGTTACTTTTCAGGATCTCAACTACACCTGTAACAGTTCTCCTTGTACTTCTCCTTGGTGTTGCAGTTATTTCAACCTTAGGTTTAACTTCCTGTATTTCCACTAACACAAGCTCCTCACTATCTAGAGCATTGTCTTCATTCATCTTATTACCTTTTCCTCTCAAGGATCTTTTAGGTGTTGCAACTTGCTTAGTCTGGATAGCTTTGCCAGACTCATCTGCTTGTGCTTTCTTTATTGTCTTGCTTTTACATGACTCACTCCTCTCATTTATTACTGGCGCATCTAACTGAACAGGCAAGGAGATCAGTTCAGATAATTCTACCTTTGACTGATCCATTTTAAGAACTTCTATTGAATTATCTGTTTTGGCCACTTTAATTGGTTCAGTCACATAGGGCAATGCTTCAGCCAGGTTACACTGATCTTCCAATGGTTCTTGGAGAACCAAAGAGTTCTGTTTTATATATGACTGCTCTTCACTTTCAAATACATTAACCTCTGGAGCATTTTTATTGAGTTCACCAAGTTTACTTTCTGTTGATTCAAATGCAATTGTTTTTTCATCCTTAACTGAAAGAGGTTGTTGATTTTCCTCAGTGGGTGTCAACAGTTCAACAGCCTCATCCCCACCATTGTTTTCCAACATTAAGGTAAAGTTTTCTAGATTATCATGGTGATCCCCAACCTCAACAACTTCATCTTCAACTTGATTGTCAACTGTTACAGTGCTATAAGGCTGTTCTTCAAGTTTGGAGTTATCCACTTCATTAATGCCTGCTGATTCATGCTGGATGTGCTCTGCAGAATTTTCAGTCCACGGTTCCTTGCTTGAGGGCAGTACTTCAAATTCACCATCACCAGCCTGCAATCAGAAGACAGGAGGTTTGTATAAGAAAATATTTCACAGGTAATTTCACACGTCCTCCATTTAAGCATATTTATTCTAACATCGTTCATGTATATCAGAACAAATACAAGAGAAGAATTCACTACACAGTTTTGTTAACATTCATATTAATGCTTTACAATTAAAAGAACTGTGAAACAAAAGCATTTAATGTAAGTTTATCATTTGTTTCCTTCTCACTGAAAATAATTTATCATAAAAAGATGTACGATGCATCCTAGTAGGGAAGTACCACAAGAGTTTTATTCATCACAAAAATAATGTGCTCCAATTTCCATAGTCAAATCACATAAAAAGTTTCATTTCAGTATTGCATTGCAATTAGTTTGAATCAGGTGAAGAAATATTGTGAAGGTATGAAGATAGATCAGACGAATGCCTGCAAACCTCAAGGGGTGGAGTTACTGGGTGTAAAATGTTTGTACAGCCAGTGAAAGATGATACATAAATACTTGGTTTGAGCTTTAAAGCAGTCAGTAAGCCTTTGCTTCAAATATATTTTTAAGGTGAAGTCACTGGGAATTCATTACTATTTATCTGGATGAATGCTCATCAACGTTATTTAATGATAAGATGACATTTTACATGGAATGAGGACTTGCCAGTGCTGCCAACATCCAAAAATCACATTAAAATTATGACTGGCCAACATCCAGAGAAATTCAAGGGTAGAACAAAAACCTATCCACTAACTAATAAATCCAGACACATGGCTACAGCTAGGAACGGAGTCAGGCATAGTTAGTTATCGATATTGTAGCATCTCCAGCTTCTAATTTATGTTAGTGACTTGGGTTAAAAAACTCAAAGTCAAATTGAAGCAATGCTGAACCAAGAGAGGTTAGTTGATTTGGAGGAGAGAATACAAGTTGCTCCTGGGTAAAGTGCACTATTTAAATAAATAATCTAAGTATCTTCTAATTTGAATGAATCTAGATGCTAGGTTACCGTCAGATATTTCAATCACATTTTCCATTGAAATCACACAATTAGCCATTATGTCAACACTCAAAAAAATTTGACAAATTGAGACCATGAAGAATTAGAGACACAAAAGTGTGACAATTCACATTTTAATATGACTGAAAAGATGCATTCATATCCACCAGCAAGTCCTACAGCTTCTTTATTTGGAGACAACCTTCCTCATAAGGCAAACAAATGAATGACAAACAACAATACACGACAATGATAAAAAAAAAACGGACTATAAATGTTTACCTGAATATGTTGACTGCTTACAGGAAGCAAAATTGTAAGTGGTTCATTCATTGTACACACACCATTATCGTGCATTATTTCAACATCACTTTCCTCATTTATTGATAATGCAGATTCATTTTCTTCAGTTCTTGACTGTGTATTGGGAATGTCCTCATCAACGACAATCACCTCAGCTAGAAAAGAAACGCAATATTTGAGAAACACATTCCCTGATTCACATTTAAATAGAAAGCAAACAAATCCATATACTAATAATTATCGTAGCTTTTTAAAAGGACAAGATATTATTGACTGTTTAGTTGACCTGTATATTTGTATATCATAAGATTGAACAGGTTGAACGATCCTCCTTTCATAGTATTGTACACAAGGTATTTTTTCTTTGCACCCCACTCCATAAAGAACCTTCACTGTTACAACAATTTCTCTGGCTCTCAAAACAGCTAAATAGAAAAACATTTATTTTCTCCTTCTTTAAAACGTGAAGTGGGTCAATCTTAGAAATTCTAAGTTAAGAATGCTACACTAAATATAGATACTTTTGTGTTGGGTTTATTGCACCCAAGATACAATAGCTAAGTTAAGGAAACAGACTCCAGGTGGACTGTAATCACAGCGCTTGGTGAACAAGTTTCAGACAGGACGTGGAGGTGCCACTGTTGGACTGGGGTGGACAAAGTCAAAAATCATATGACACCAGGTTATAACCCAACAGGTTTATTTGAAATCACAAGCTTTCGGAGTGCAGCCCCTTTGTCAGGAAAGCACGCAGAGGTTACCGGCAGAAAGATGAAGGGCAGAGAGATCAAAGGATCACACAACTGGTGCAAGTGTAGTGAACACTGACTACCTCCTGTGTCTGTGTGCTTTCCTCTCACTGCACCTGACGAAGGGACTGTGCTCCAAAAGCTCGAACTTTCAGATATTCACTTCGATCACGTAGAAAAGCAACTGGTACTGTTTCAGATGAAATTAGGAACTATATGGAAAATCATATAAATATGTTCTACATTTAGTTGGCCTCAAAGGAACAGGAGTAAGGCACTGAGTCTGTTCTGTGATTCAAATAAGACCACATTTGATCTGCGTCTTAACTTCATATACCCGTACTGGTTTTGTAATGCTCAATATCCTCGCCTAACAAAATCTCAGCTTTGACACTTCAATTGATTGGTGTCAAAAATGTTTGGAATTAGATAGTCCCCGATTTCCACTGTCCTTTGCGTTAAGTAGTGCTTCTTGGCATCACTGTTAAATGGCCTTATTCAAATTTAAGGGTATGACGACTTATTCTAGACATTATTAGGCAAATGAGATTATTTATTGTATCAACTGTATGGATGATCTTTACTGGATCATACTTATATATATATATCATTTATATTGAAGGAAATCTTACCAGGGATGCTTTCATAATTTAGTCCTTTTAGCCTAGTATAACATTGGTGAATCTGTGCTGTAGAACCCCTGCTACTCCCCACCACAAGGCAACATATCCCACCCAAGATGCAGTGCCCAGAACGGAAGGATTACATTCTTGAAGGGAGTCTAGCCATAGCCCGGTACAGCAGTAACAATCCATTTGTTGCAATCTATGTTCACATTGTAACTTTAACTTCACACGTTCATCATAGTATGTAAATATCATAGCAATGAAAACCTCAAAATATATGCAGGCACCAGAGATCAAGAACTAGGTTTTGATTTTTGATCAGTTGTGGCTAACAGACAGAAACTTATCACAATATTTAAGCATCTCCAAAAAAAAAAAAGCCATGCAATAAGAGTTCCTGTTTGATTAATTTGGAGGGGGGCACTTTCTTTCAAGGTCAGATCCCACTTTTCCAAATTCAGAGTTTTACAGTGGGGAATTACCTGACCATAATTTTGCTGCCTGCCGGTGTAAAACATCGACATATTTCTCAGAATCATTGAACTTTACCGTAGAGAAAGAGGCTTTTCGGCTCATCATGGCCGTGCCGGCTCCCAAAACAGTTACCCAGCTAGTCCCATTCTCCAGCCCTGTAAATTCTTCGCTTTCAAATACATATCCGGCTGTCTTCAGAAACCTCCAAATGGAATCCACTCCCCACCACTCTCCCATGCAATGCATTCCAAATCCCAACAACTCAGTAAAGAAGTTTCACATCTCGTTCCTAACTGCATTGGTGATAATTGTGAAATTGTGACCCCTAGTTACTGACATACCAACTAGTGGAAACAGAGCATCCTTCTATACCCTGTCAATATTTTTAATAATTTTGAACCTCAACAAGATCACTTCTCTGCTTCAAGGAGAATACATATAATTTCTCTAATCTTTCCTTGTATCTAAAATCTCTCATTCCTGGTATCATTTTCACAAATCTCCTTTGCACTCTGGTTCAGAGCACCTTATTTCAGGAAGGGTGAGATAGCCTGGACAAACAATAATCCAAATATGGTCTGACCAATGATTTATACAGGTGTAGCATCGCTTCCTCACTTTTATACTCTATGCCTCTATTTACAAACTCAAGGATCCCATAATCCTTCTCAACTTTCCCTGCCATCTTCAAAGAATTATGCATCTGAACCTAGAGATCTCTCTACTCAAGTACTCCTCTCAAATTTGTACTACTGAGCCTGTATTTACTTTCCATGTTTCCTCAAACAAAAATGCATTACCTCATTTCTTGGCAATGAAACTCATCTGCCAGGCATCTGGCCATTTGGCCAACTTGTCAATGTCCCTCTGAAGTCACGCAGCATTATCCTCATGATTCATTATCCTCCGCAAATTTAGATATTTTGCCTTCAGCATCCACCCCCAAATCTTTTATATAAATTCAGAAAAAGCAAGGATGCCAATACCGATTCCCGAGGAACACCACTTCCAACTCGTCTCCAGTCTGAGAAACATCAAGCTGTACGTACCCAATGTTTTCTATCACTTAGACAATTTCTAATCGATGCTACCAAGGACCCATCAATCCCAAACATTTCTAATTTGCTAACCAAACTGCCTTGTGGCACCATATCAAATGCTTTATGAAAATCCAAACATACAACATCCACAGCACTACCCTCAACCACTGCTTGAGTCACTCCGTCAAATAAGTGTTAAACTTGTCAGACATAACCTACCCTGCCCTTGACAAAACCATGCTGACTGTCTAGAATAAAGTTATTTTTCTCTAAGTGCATATTTATCTTATCTTGTATAATGGTCTCCATCAGTTTTCCCCACTATTGACGTCAAGCTAACAGGTTTGTAGTTTCCTGGGTTGTCCTTTGCCTCTTTTTTAAACAGTGTCACATTTGCAATCCTCCAGTCCCTTAGGACTAAACCCGGCATTCAGGGAGTCTTTGAAATTTGTCAATGGCTCTGCAATTTGCTCCTATACCTGTCTCAGCAATCTGTCCCATTCGGGCCTGGTGCATTCTATCACTATACTGGTCACCCAGATTTTCAACTGGGCCACTGTCACCATTTTCTCATTTGGTAAAGACAGAAGCAAAGTACTCATTTAGTAGGAGATAGTAAGAACTGCCGATGCTGGAGTCAGAGATAACACAGTGTGGAGCTGGAGGAGCACAACAGGCCAGGCAGCATCAGAGTAGCAGGAAAGTTGACGTTTCGGGTTGGGGCCCTTCTTCAGAAAGAAGGGGTCCGACCCATAACGTCAACTTTCCTGCTCCTCTGATGCTGCCTGGCCTACTCATTTAGTAGCTCTGCCGTACCCGTTGCTTCAGTAAGCACCTTGCCCTGTTCTTTCTCTATGGGCCCCCACTCTACCATTCACTAACTTTTTTACTATTAATGTTTGAAGAACATTACACTATTTGTTTTAGCACATTCTGCTATTCTTTGCTCATGCTTAGTCTTCCTTATTCCAACCATAATCTCTTTCCAGCATTTGAGATGCTCTTCTCTATTTCTGTTGCTATTGTTGTTCCAGTATGAATCATATGTCTCCTTTTACTTCCTTATCTTCTCATCAATATCCTTAGTCATTCAGGGTTTCTCTAGCTTTGGATAATGATAAAACATCAAAAGTTTCTTGCTGTTGTCCACCCACTACCCCTTAGAGTAAGGCATTGACATGCACGAATTGTAACTGCAGAAAGTAGTAGCCTGTAATAGTACTGAACTAGAGCCTGGGCAGAAATGAGAAAAAGTGAAAGTGAGACAGAAGTTAAAATGGGCCTCCAGAAAAGTTGTCTGCAACTGCTCTGATGCCTCCTGTTGTATGTCAACCTATTGCCTGATACCCATTACTGCAGGTCAGGTGGAAAACATTGAACTCTCAAAGTACCAATTATAATACCTGAAGCTACAGTCAAAGCACAGCATTTAGCACATCTATGGCATTCTGAAAGCACAGCACTTTTTATGGCTACAATGATATCCTGGTTTCTAGCTATGGGTAGAATTTTCATCAGACCATCATAGGAATGATATGCTTCTACTTGCAATCATTGACATCGCATGACAAAACCTTTTATTTCACAATCATATTTGTTCATATTTACTTGTACAAGAAATCAGCACCTAAAATACACTGTAGAATCTTCTACTTTCTCTGGTGGTGAGCTGGGAGGCAGGAAGGGCTTTTAATAAAGCAGGAATGTGGCATACCATGAACACCAGATCTTTCGACTCCAGCAGAATTGTGTTATGGGCAGGACAATCAAATTTCCTGTCGCACTACAGTTGAGGAACATAAGTGGCCAATGCATAACCACCAAAAGGTTTTATCCGATCACCGCTGGAATGGACCATGTTACACAGAAGCTCATCACCACGCAATATGCATGGCTGCCAAAGTGTGTGGCCAGCTTATTACTTCCACTGGCGGGCCTTAAAGGAAACTAGTGCCTTATCAAGGGGAGGAGCCTTTGCAACCAACTTCCCCCATGACACCCACTCGAGAACACCTCTCCCTTGCTGCCTCCCTCCCTATAGCCCCATGATACCCACTCTACGAACACCTCTCCCTTGTTCATGGCTTGGACCACTGGGTTATCCTGGGACGCTGGTGTCTGTCCATCAGGCAGTAGCCACAGCCTCCCCAGTGACGATGCTGAGCATAAGCTGCTGGTCTCTGACTGACTGCCAGCCTTCACCAAGTGAGACTTCACACCTGGATTCTCGATTCTAAGAGAAGGTCTTCCACTGGCCTTTCCATTGCCTGATTGGCTTGTGGTTCAGTTGGCCTTCCCAAAAAGGGGTAAAGCAGGTTTATTTCCAGCTCTCCAGCTGCTGAGCGAGACATCAATGTCTCACTAAGATTCCACCCATGATTAGCAGAGTGGCTAGTGAATGCCCCATTAGTACCCTGCTTCGATTAGACATTACTTCCAAATTCAAGAATATGTTTGACCAAAGCAATGAACTAAGTAGCATGATTAAGATAATCACCTTCTGTCAGGATCTAGAGTTTAAATTGTGTATATTTCGATACCGGTTGGGAGAAAAGTGTGAAATTTTCTTATACCATCAATAAGTACTTGTACATCACCCCTTTGTTAAGAGAATGGTATTCTTGTTTGACTTGAACAGTAACATTACTCCTCTGAACTAACAAAGTTGCAAAAAACTATTTCACAGAACTACAGCTCTTTCACCAGAAGCCAGATTCACCAGTGAGTCAGTTCTCTGCAACTGCAATTTTAAACCTGACTCTCATTACATGTGAAAAATCTATTCCACGAAAAATATTTCACAACTTTGCTGTTGGCCTAGAGCAGCAATGTAACTGTTCAAGTGAAACAAGAATACCATTCTCTTAACAAAAGGGTTGGTGTACAGGTACTTATTGATGGGATAATAACAATTACTTTTACCTCTCTCCCCTAAACTGATGGAACTCTCCACATTAAATTCATTTTGTTGCAACAGAACAGACTAACCCAAGATTCTAAACTTGGACATCCTTTATTTCTTTTGGGGATGAAGAGATTGCCTTCTTCAGCATAATCATTCCTCATTTGGGTAGTTGTGAACACTCGTCTTTTAATAAGGAAGGTAACCTTTTAGTAAGAAGATTGAGATATGATGCTTTTCCAGAGAAGAGATGTAAATGTGAAGTTTTCTAGATTATAAAGGGTTTTGGTGTGTTAATTCCAAAGGCCATTTTTGCTAAATGCGGAATCAACCTCAGACTATTAGTGGGAGAACAGGAGAACAGTCAGAATGTGTGTTTACTTAGAAGGTTACTGGGCAATTTGATGCTTACACAGATGGCTGAGGCTGACAATGTTACTTTTCTTTCCCAGAGAAGAGTAAATAAACTGTTGAAGGGAGACTGGAGTTAGTTTTGAATTGTTGGAATAGGCATTTTGGATCTTCCTGTCCTCTAAAAATAGCTTCTACTCTAAGCTCCCTCTCAGTACCTGAACAAAGTGTGGCACCTACATGTTATTTCATGCCTTTAAACGATTACTCACCACACCCCAGACACAGATCCTCAAAGACTAAGTTATTTTACTGTTTCTTGGCTATAGAAAACCTAACATATTTGTCAACTACATAACTAGTAAATTTCAGAACTGCAACTAAACAGCCTTGACGAAGTGAAGCAGATGTGATGAATTACAAGTTTTTTTTGTGATAAGGTAAACCGTGATCCTCCAAGATATGTGTAAATTTACACACACAAGTGCATAATACTGTTCCTGCACAAAAAAGTTCAAAATCACGTCGTTCTGTTTATTAAGTGAACAGTTCATCTTTGCAAACATTTTTGTTCAGAAGGTTTTTGAATGACTTGGATTTCAGTAAAAGACATTCCAGTTGTTTTCAATTGTTTCTTGGTACACAAACCTGTTGACTGTAGGTGCTATATTGAGAAAAATTCAAAAGAAAAGCTCACCTGAGATAGCAAGCTAGAGTTTTCTTAAACTAGAGATGGTAATTTTACAGAGAAAATTAAAATGCATTACATACGTTCTGTCTCTGCAGCAACTGGGTGGACCTCGCTCTGGGATGATCCTTCCTTTTCCTGTGGTATACGAATTAGTTGTTGTTCCTCAGTCATTTCTGGAAGTGGGCCTTTACTAATGATAAAACAGAATCAAAGCAAACACAGAATTAAGAGCACAGGAATAGATCATTTGGCCCAACTTGTCAAAGTCATTACTTTATGCTCCACATAAGTCTCTTTGCATCCTACTTCATCTACCAACACCAGATCCTTAAATGCTTCCAAATGTACTTATCTGGCTTCCCTTAAATTCATCTGTATCATTTGCTTCAAATACCCCAATAGTCTGTGTTCTAATCACTCTAGGTAAAGATGTTTTTCCTTAATTCCCTATGGGATTCATTGGTGACAATGTTTTATTCATGGACCCCAGCTCTGGACTCATCCAAAACAGCGGCATTTTAGTTAGATCTTTCCCACTTGACCCAGAGTTTTAAAAGGCTATCAAGTCACTCCTTAGCCTTTTAACAGTGCCATAAACAGAGTTGATGCTCAAAAACTACAGGTATAATAGAATATCATGCTTCTGGTCTGTAGCCCCGAGACATTTACAGGCAACAGACCTCAACCAGAATGTCAACATTTTAACAGAAATCCGGGAATGGAATTTTCTTCCTGCCTCTACTGATTACTCAACATAGAACTCTTTCCAAAATGAGAACAGCATCCCTTAATATTCAATGAACAGGTTCATTTCCCAGATTAGTTGCCTGTATTTCAATTTTTTTAATTATTAGAGATTCTTACACACATGGGTTTTATTTTCTTCACCCAAGCTGAATACATATCTCATCCCTCAGAATCCTTTTATTGTAACCATGGGTGGATGGGTGGGAGGGGCAGGGGATAATGAAGGAAAAGAGACAAACACCAAGTTAAGCATTGCAAATTCACTTTAGCTATAAGCACTTCAGGGAGGGGCTGCTTCGATGAGGTCATGTCATTAACCACATAGGCATCTCTATTTTAGAATTGGACTAAAGCTATGCACAAACCACGGAAACACAAACCAAACAGTAATCTATTTAGCTCTTCTAGCCAGTCCCATCATTCAACAACAGCATAAAGTGATTTTTAATTCTTTTAGATAATCTCTATATCCTCTCAGTACCCAAAGTCTATATCAATCACCAATTTAAGTATACACAGAGGACCCACAGTTAGCAGGATAGAGAATCCAAATACTGACAACTTTTTGAGTTAAGAATAGCTCATCTCTATACTAAATAGTTGACCCCTCATTGTCCCCAGCCAGGGAAAGCAATCTTCCAGTATTTACTATGAAGTGCCTTCAGAATTTTGTGTTTCATTGTGATCACCTCATTCTTCCATACACTTCTTCGATCTCTCCTCATAGACTGGGGTGAAAAATTTCCTACCAGTCTGGTGAAGTTTCACTGCACTCCCTCTAACGCAGTCCTTGGTAATACGACAAGATGTAATTTAAAGCCCAATACACTTACAGTTTAAAAAAAACCCCTTAAATCCCTTGCTAAAAGTCACTTGTTTTCCTAACAGCTTGCTCGACCTGCCTCTGATTCATTAATAGTGGACACACCCCCACCCGAAGTCGCTTAGAACATTAATACTTCTTAGCCACAAGTCATTAAAAAAAGCTTTTGACTTCCTACCAAAAGGGATAAATCCACATTTCTCCACTATGTTCCACCTACAATGTTCTTGCCAACTCCTAATGTCAATAAATCCTTTTGTAAATCTCTCAACTTATTTTCTCACTTAACTTTGTTACATAATGCACAATCACCTCATCCATGCTGGTGATATACATTATTGACAGTCGAGACCCAAACATAGATCCTGATGATGCGTCACTAGTTACAATCTATTAGCATAAAAAGGCCATGTTCATTTCCATCTTTTTTTCCATTCACGAACCAAACCTCAATACATGCTGATATATTGATTCCAGAGAGGGGAGTTTGTCTTATGTTCAGTTTAGGCCTGTACACGCTAGAGTTCAGAATAATAGATCTATTTGAGGTATAGAAGATGCTAAAGGGGACTGACAAAATAGACATACAGAGAATGTTTCCTCCTGTAGGCAATCTCGAACAAGAAGTCACAGTTTTAAGATAAGGGGTAGCAGATTTAAAACAGATGAGGAGAAATTACTTCTCTCAAGGGGTCATGAATCTGTGGAATTCACTATCCCAGACTGCGGTGGATGCTGGTACATTGAGTAAATTTGAGGAGGAGAAGGGACAGATTTTTAAACAGTGAGATTGAAAGGTTTTGGACAGCAGGCAAGAAAGTGGAGTTGAGGCCAAGATGAGAAACAGGCATGATCGTATTAAATGGTAGTGTAATTCTGAGGGGCTGAACTGCCTACATGTTATCCTAGTTCTTATGTTCGAATATGGAGCGTGGGAGCTCTACATTTTACATAACTTATACACTACCTTACTCAATGTTTTTGAAATTCTAAACACAGGCTTACCTATCATTCGTAGATTCAAGGTTAAAAAGGACTGCTTCCTCATTATTTGATGTGACGAATGCTGTTGTATGCTGCGGTGAATCTACCGTTGGTGAAGTACTTCCATTCTTGGCATCAACGTCCAAAGCTAACAACAGAAAATATTCTCTCATTAATGGTTTCGTTTGACAAACAAATCAACTGAGATTAAAGCTACTTCATTTTTAAGATGAAGAATTTTGGAACACTTAATAAAACTTACCTTCTTGACACTCAGAAGTTTTGTTAACATCTGACTCAAACAGATTTTCATTAACAGGCACATCCTGGTTTCCCATTTGTGGAATTTCAACCTTGTCACTTGCAGCATCCTCCTCTTCAACATGTTTCTCCACACAAGCAGGAGAACAAGTTAAGATTTTCTCTCCACTATTTACAAACAACATCGCTTCAGAAACTGGTTTCCCCATCTCCTTACAAGTATCCCCTCTATCCAGAGACTCAGCGGCATCTACATATTCTTCCATGGACCACTCTTCTGTTCTTCCTGAACTATCGAAGTCATCTTTTGAGAGTTGAATTTGATCATTATCCATGTCAGTGCCAGGAACATCAACCATTGCCACTTGCTCAGACAGCACTTCATTGCCTGGAGTTAGCTCACCCATAGCCTGGTTTTCTGTAGTTGAAGGCCATGATTCAATGGATGGTGTTCGTGGAATCAGTTTGGAAGATGAAGGCAGTAACTGTAATTCATCAGCTGCAATCTAGAATCAAAGGATAGTTTATAGGTGGTTGCAAACCTGACATAACAGGTTAAATAAATAATCTACTATTCGTGACTTCAGAGGTTGGAGATGGCCAAGGGTTAAAAAAATTCTAGTCCTCCAGATTTGCATATTATTGTTAGAGGCTACCCAAAGACACTTCATCTATAAGGAAAAAATGGCTACACAATTGATAAAGAAGAGAAAAAAATATTAGGTAAAGGAGCAAACTTTTATAAAGTGATACTTTTACGCACTCAAAACCACATCTGAAACAGATTCAGTATAAATCTCAACTAACTTTGTTAGGATATTTTTCTTGTTAACAAACTTGCTCATATAGTTACTATGCAAATAATTTGAATCCCCAAACAAAAGACAGTTGTAGGGGATCATGGAACAGAAAGATGATATGGAACATAATCAAGGCATTCATCGCTCCTGCAATGTGTCTTGGAATACACAACTGTCCAATTTCCTTCACTTGGCATGGTTTAATCTTAACTGTTCGTTCCTTTAGTAATGAAAGCTTGGCCCACATCCCCTGCCTTAAAGCTGTGTTTGGACACTCAAAATCATCTCCAACTGGTCTCCTCTACCCAGTGCAAACATTTAAAATATGTCACACCTTCTCCCAAAACACAAGCCAAAATCACACTCGTCAGAATAATGCTCCACCTTTTCACTCCCTTCATGATTAAAATAACATCATTTCTAAAAGAGACCAGAAAAGGACAGAATTCTAAAGGTGGGAACATATCAGCCATCACTTATTGGACTGCACACTCAGACATGTGCTATTGCTCAAGCTTAAAGGCCTTGTGCCTCTTTCACCGCTGTTACTTACAACGGTATGGAGTTTCAGGGTATTTTTGTTAAAATCTAGCATGAAATTTAGACAGCTTGCTGACTCACCACAAAAAGATGAAGATGACAACTTCTAAATGTTATGAAATAAGTCATCATACCTTTCAAAGATTATTATGTATTAACATTGAGTTTATAACTTATAAGCTCTAGAAAATAGAGCTAACCGTCAAGATGTTACCAATTCACAAAGAGGTTTATAACGCCGTTTAATAAAGCTGAGTAATTACAAAATACATACCCCATTAGTCCACCGAATAGTTAGTTTCTCCTTCAAGAAAGAAATTTTGGTCTCTTTACCACGCAATGAAGGAGTTGAAGACCTACTTGGTGAAGGACATGGTGATGTCAAGGATGTGGGACGAAGGTTGGATCTTAAGATAGATTGAGGAGTAAAATTGGCAAAAGTAGCCTCCGAAGATGTAAATATTCTTGCCCTCTAAATAGGAAAACAGAACAATGTTTAAGTTGCCAGCATGCCCCAAGTTTAATAACTGCACCTTTCTTATTGAAAATAATGACTCATTGGCTAACAGGAAGGATATTTATCACAGCTATACTGACTACAATACACTAATACCAAGTTCAAAAAGATTTAACAAGAGCAGGTGATTGAAAACGTAATTCTTGTGTTTTCTAACCCAAAGATATATTTCCAGGAGGATGTAATATTGATCACAGTATGGCTCCTTTGCCTAGGATCCCTAGGCAAAGGGTGAAAGCAGGCCATTCAGCCCATCTGTCCACACCAACTCTCTGAAGACATTCCCACTCAGACTCACCCCATCCATACAATCCTACAATTTCCGTTCAGCTAACTTGCACATCCCTTGATTCTGTGGGCAATTCAGTATTCCCAATCCACCTAACCTACATATCTTTGGACTGTCGGGGAAAACCAGAACACCTGGAGAAAACCTATGCAGGCACGGGGAGAATGTGTGAACTCCACAGTGACAGTTGCTCATGGGTGGAAGTGAACCCTGGTCCCTAGCCCTGGGCGGCAGCAGCGCTAACTGCCGAGTCACTGTGCTGGCACAAAACTTTAAGTAACATGCTCAATCCAAAAATGTGTACTGAAATGAATTGCATACCTTCATCACAGGAGGCGTTTGTAAAAGTTTCAGCTCCGATGCTTTAGAAATGCCTCCAAGGTAACCACTACTGATGGTGCACGGTTGTAATGGATTGGCTGTCACCCAAGAAGGACTAGCCTTACTTTGTATAAATGGAGTGGGCTCTGCTTTCAAGGGTGAATTGGTCTTCAGCTGGCGCACAGAATCCAACATCCTAGTCAAAGAAGAAAATTCTGTGGGAACAGTACTCTAAAAATACCTCGCTCTTTTCAAATGATGCAACAGTAAACCATTTGCAATTGAAATGAATTTAGAGTTAGTCACACTGTCCTACTTAATTTTTAAAGAAGTTGTCTAGAAACATTACTCAATTGTCCTCAGATTATCATATTAATATTTATGTTTAATTTTTAAATGCTACAGCAACATTCAAGCTTCATCAAGACCTAACCCTACAACCACGCAAGTCCAAGAGTCAGAGTCATACAGTACAAAATCAGGCTCTTCAGCCCAACTCATCCATACCAACCAGGTTTCCTGAACTGAGGTAAGTCCTATTTGCCTGCATTTAGCTCACATTCCTCAAAACCTTTCCTATCCATGCACACATCCAAATGTCTTTTAAATGCAATTATACTTTCCTTAACTATTTCCTCGGGCAGCTCGTGACATACATGCATTGCCCTCTTTGCGGACAAAAGTTGCCCTCAGGTCCCTTTTAAATCTTTCCCTTCTCAGCTTAAACCTATGCCCTCTATTTTTTTCCCCCAGAGCAGTGGAGTCCAAGACATTGGCTATTCACTTTCTCTCGTTATTTTATCATCCCCTATAAAGGGCATCCCTCAGCGTCCTAAGCTCTAGAGAAAAAAGTCCCAGCCTCTCTTTACAAGTCAAACCTTCCAGTCTCAGTGGCACATGCTTTTAAATAATTTTTGCATCCTTTCTAAAGCAGGGCGAGCAGAACTGTACACAGTGCTCCTGACCTTTGGTTGTTTCATTAAAACTGAGTAGGGTTCTATGTCTTGAACAAGTCAAAACATCTTTTCCTCACAGGGACCATAAACAAATTAATATCCCACGACCCAAATACACTGCAAAAGGGATACAAGAGGAAAGAAATAATATTCGATGGAGGACCTTCTTTAAAAAAAAAAAAAAGTTGCCATCGGCACGGCCAGCATTTATACAACATTCCTAGATACCCCGAATATGAAGATGGCAGTAAGCCACCTTCTTGAATGCTAGGGTGGTGATGGAGTTATTGAAGCAGTGAAGATGAAGTCTGTGCTCAAGGGTTAGTAGGCCACAGGTTTGAGACATGCTTTTGAAGAGTGCCTTGGCGAGTTGCTTTAATGGATCTCCTAGATTACTGTACCCTGCTGTACATCTATCACCTAGAATACAGTTTGGTCCAAATTATCTTTGACATGAAGCAGTATTGTTTCACCAAAGAAAAAAAAAAGAGAGGGGGGTAGGTGGTTATCAGTCGATTTCCTCACCCACCAGTATTTTACTTCATGTGGTGAGATTTCATTAACACTGGGCTTAATTTTGAGAACACCTAGGAACACTGTCTCCGTACTGAATACTTATGGGTCTGCCCTATAAATGGGGCAAGCATGGTAATAGAGGAGTCCAAGAGCTTTTGGGGGGGGGGGGGGGGGGGGGGGGGGGGGGGGG
>JAHRHZ010000018.1:10691673-10731337 GCA_024137785.1 Ginglymostoma cirratum
TTGCTCGTAAAGAATTTTTTTTTTTTTTAGAAAAGTTTTTCTGTCTTTCTACTCACACTGATAGAAGGGAGGAGGTGGTTTTATGCTTTCTGGCGCTGGATAGTTCTGGCTGCAAGCCTTCCACAGCTTATTGTAAATTTGATTGACCAGTCCAAGGGCTGTCATCAAGCAGCTATACAGTGACTTAAATTCCTAGTGCCTTTCTGACTCAACATAACAATGTCACTGCTCCAAAAGCAACATTTTTACCTATACGATACAATGGTACCACTTGTTGTTTAAGTTGCAAAACTCGAGTATTTGAGCTAAATTGCAATGTCTGAACCTCATTTCAGGTTAATTGCCCAAACTTTTAAAAAAAAAAGTGGTAGCATGTGCTTGTCATAAACAACTATTTTAGTTACTTCTTCAGAGAATTCCAGGTGAGGCAGGATGTAAAGCTCCCAAATCTACGCTGATTATTCCTTACGGTTAAGTTTTGTTTTCTCAGTTATAGATATTTGGTATTTTGGCACCTGATTATAATTTGTGCCTCTTCAAATTTAAAGCTGATAACTGATCAATTATGCTGCAAAAATATTAGATTGAGGAATGACCTTTTTGATTTCATCGTGAATTCTAAGATACTAGGCATCTAGTTTGGATTACATACAAGTATTTGGATCTTCACAACACATTTTACTTATATCTCCTTGTGGAGCAGATTTCTGGACCCCAAAAAAATCTTCAATTTCACCATAATCATCTTCACTTGTCACAGTCAATGGAAAGTGTATCCAAATCATTTAATTCCTGCACTTTTGGAGTCTCAATGAAAGCTGAAGTAAAAATATCCGTATAGTTCAGAGTTCTCAGCCATGAGAAACATTTTTAGACACACTACCACTGTTAGCACGTACATATCAAATTTGAGTTATCACAGAATTAACTGAGCTAATAAGAATTTCTATCGAGTTAATCAAATAACTTGACATTTCAATAGAAATGACAACAACTTGCTTCAACAATAAGTAAAGCGGAGTTTATTTCTAACGTGTGCACTTACTTCATGGTCACTGTGATCCAAAAGCCAAAATCCCTGGATAAGGTTCACCAGACCTACAGGTACAGCAAAAGCTGGTGGAAAAGATTCAATTGAGGACTCATTCTTATTAGGAACAGAAGAAAGAACATCCAGCAGTAGATAAATAGCCTGTATATCAGAGGTTAAGGCTCCAAAACAGAAATGCAGCAACTCAAATTATATGTAAATTATCTGTATAATTAAAATCTCAACATTAGATCAGGTATTTGCAAACACTAACTCATCAATGCCAGAATTGTTGTGCACACCAAAAATAAACCTTCTACACCTAGGATGATGACGTCGGCTAGTTCGAGGGGGCATAGCTGCAAATTGAGGGGTGATAGATTTAAGACAGATGTCAGAGGCAGGTTCTTTACTCAGAGAGTGGTAAGGGCGTGGAATGCCCTGCCTGCCAATGTAGTTAACTCAGCCACATTAGGGGCATTTAAACAGTCCTTGGATAAGTAAATGGATGATGATGGGATAGTGTAGGGGAAAGGACTTAGATTAGTTCACAGGGCGGCGCAACATCGAGGGCCGAAGGGCCTGTTCTGCGCTATATTGTTCTATGTTCTACACAACTGAAGGATACAATGGCATGCTTTGTTGTTTCATCCACACTCTCCAACAAATATACATCAAGAAGAGCCTGTTATGAAAAATAAAAATGATTAGTTCAACAGCTGCAAAATTTTCATTTCACTAATTTTGCCATTCATGCATGTCTTACATGAAGAGTGGAGGGTGGATATTTTCCTGTTCCTCCTTCATCCCTCTTCCATAGCTGCTCTATGTGGTCCCCAGTTTCAGATACCATTCCATCAATCAATAGGCAGTCTGAACACCATTTGCCTCTGGGTAAAACAAAAATTTAAAAAAGGTAACATGAAATGAGACAAGTCATCTTGTGACTACTGACATTTGTTCAAAATTAATCAAATTCTTCCTCTAAAAACAATTTTCTAGGACAAACATAGATTCAAGATGTTGACTTAAAACCAGAAATATTATATATTTATATAAATAGAATAGGTTATAAATAGAATTGCGTATAAATAGACTTCTATATAAATAGAATAAAAAATAGAATTGTGTTGTACAAGTAAGTTAGCAGGTTTGATGATCACATTATTGTGTATTAATTTCCAAAACATAATTCATTAGAAACATACTTTGATAGACGCTCCAACTTGTGTCGCCTGTTAGTGTAATAATTTTGTATAATGGGATAGTTGTAGATGGGCCTGGATAACTGTAATACATCAATATCATCTAAAAGAAAAAAAGTTAAAAAAAAAATGTAGAAACTGACAGAAGTGCACCATAAAAAGGTTATCCCTGCTTAGTTGATAGCAACATATTTTAAAAATGCTTATTACCTGACCCCTCTGGGAGTAGTCCAGCACGACAGAACCACAACACAACCTGAGCATATTGAGAAAGGAGTGTACCTACAATGCGTTTGTTCATCAAGTCAACCAATCCTGTTGAAAGAAAGTGTTATTAGTATGCTAACAAGAAGGATTTCCAGGATTGTTTTATGTTCAGACAATATTTAGCAGGAGATTTTTCTGTAAAGGCTGCCTCAAAGTATTTATTTGTAGGTGACTGTCATATAATTATATACCACTTATTTGGTGGTTATTTGTTAATATGATTAAAGAAACACAACTAGCAACATTTAAAAATATTGTTGCACATACAAAATAAAATAGTAGATTAGTAACCATGTACATAAAAAAGTGCAACTGAAACACATATACACACACACCTCGCTCAGTCAGCTCCTGGGCCTCAGTAAGGAAACAGCTAACAATGGTGGTGAGGTTGCTAAGTAACATCTGGCAGTGCTGCAGAGACTGGAGTGTGTGTGGGTCAATGAAGTGACATGATCCATCAAAAAGTGGAACACCTAGTGGTTAAAGGACAAAGTGAAACACACTCGAGTTAAGCAGGTGTCAACCTTTTCAGAAAACTTTTTCACAGCGGGTTAACTCTCATACATGTACATTTCCACAAGCATCTGCTTTTGAAATGAGAAGAAATGTGCCTGAAACATAAATTTCTTTACAACAGAGCACATAATTCATTTCTGGTGACCCATTTGGCTCATGCCTATAATAATATGCATACAAGTTCATAATGTCAGCTCCATTAATCAGAGGAAGCTACTGAGCAAATACAAGCTCTTCTGGACAGGCAGATGAGGAGTACCCAATCCTGCCAGCCCACTATCCCCACAAGACACAGATTAATTCTTGGCTGATTTGCAGATCTCCCAGATACAGATTGATTAAGAGTCTGTAGGGATTAAAGGGAGAAAATTGCTAGGAAACGGTTTCAGTCAGGAAATAGCAGCATAGCAGGACCACACAAAAAGAAAAACAAAAGATTTCTTTTGCTATGTTACTTTTGGATTCAGAAATGTAACTGAACTAGGGAAAAAATAAATCCTTTAAATAAAATATAATTCATTGTTAATGTTTAAGATATTGTTTTAATAAAAGTGGTTTGGTTCAACAGTGAAGCATTAATTTATCTTTGCTTTAGTCTAACACATAACTAAACAGGCCAAACATCATTTCAAAATATATAATTTCACCCATCTGCAGCGGCACACTATAATAGGATCAGTCCTTAATCATAAATAGCAGCATACATCTCACTGAAAGCATACACCACCTCTTTCCAGCAATTTAACTAACTCCAGCACTGTAGGGTTCCAACATGAAAAAAACTAATCATCCTCCCTTGACATTCAACAGTACTACAATCATTTCGTTCCTCCACCATTAACACCCTTGGTGTTACCTTCACCAGAATCTTAACTAGGTCAATCACAAATATGTCACAAAAGTTGGGAATGTTCATTCCCAAGGCCTGTCTGCTACCTACAAAGTGGAAGTCAGGAATATGCTGCAAGATCCTCTAGATATCTAGGAGTCCAGCTCCAACACCACTTAAGTGAATTGACACCATCAGGACAAAGTAACTTGATTGGAACCTCTTCCACTAATGGCACATAATGACAGCAGTGTGTCCCATCTACAAGAGGCACTGCAGCAACTTAAAGTTCTTTCATTAGCACTTCCCATACCTACAACTCCACAAATTTATGGCCGATTATACACCATTCATACCTGGAACGATAGCGTCACTTCACCATCATTGGAATCTCTCCTCAACAGCACTATGGGTCTACGTAAACCACAATGGCCCAATAGTTCAGGGGAATGACACAAAGGCATCTTCAAATGCAATTTAGGATAGCAGTAAATACTGGCCTTATCAGCAATGCCCTTGTCGTAACAAATAAAAATAATTCCACTAGCTCCAATGATGAGCCAACCCAAAAAGCAACATTAATTAAAAAGGATGGCAAAACTATTTACCATTTCAAAACCAACTAAACATATTATTTAAAATTTTCCAAAGTGGCCAATTCAGATACTGGAAACTACCATGAAAGCAGTCTAACACTTGGCCCAGGGTGGGGAATAAAATCTATTTACTCTGTGTGGTCAGTACAGCTTTCTACAAAGCCTGCCCTATATATACACACAAAAAACGAAGAAAACAATTTGAAGAAAAAAAAACTTGCATTCACCTATTCAATGCTTCAAATGTAGAAAACATAAAAAAATGAAGGGTTATCTAAAAGCGCAAAAAAACCATGGTTGGAGGCAGTTTTGAGGGGTAACCAAGGATGGCTTGAAAGATGTGATTTTGTAAGGGAATTCCACACAAGGAACAGAACAGCTGAAAACTACCACCAATGAATGGAGTGGGGATGCAAAGAAGGCCAGAATCAAAGGTATCAAATATTGAGAATGCTAGGCTAGAAAAAGCTGTAAATAAAAGCTGAATAAGGCTTTGATGGTGAAGAACAAAAATCTTCACTTCAGTGGAAAGAGGAAGCCAATGAAGAGCAAACAGAAGGCTGGTATGTGAACAAGAAAGACTGTAGACAGTAGGAGCTTATGATGATTGTGAAGTTTAAGGCTGGCTAGGAAGATGGAAAATAATTGTCCCAATGAAGCCAAAAGAATAGATGTGCATTTCAGTGGTACTGGGAATCAGTTATCTTTTTTGTAAGAAAAATAACTACTCTGGACCTACAAATAAGAAATAAGCAATGAATTAGGAGATGCTAATTTGACAGTGAACCAGGAAGTCAGAATATTTATAATTCCCCTAATTTAAGACGTTTACGTTGATTCTTGTAAGGAGTGCAGTTGTTCAGGACAGAAGAGGAAATAAAAAAAAAGTGTGCTCAATGAAGTGCAACACATCAATGCTGGTAAATACTTAGTCCAATTTCTCATCTACTGTCAACACTCAGGCACTTCATGGTCAGATACAAATGACAAATGCAATTCCTTCTGTACTAGCACACTAGATATCAAGAATGCCTTCTGCTTTGTCATTGCCATTTTCCAAATTAAGCCACTCGTGGAGTTCATGTTAAAATGGTTGATATAGCCTTTTTATATTTTTTTTCCCAAAAATACTTCAGATTCATACAAATTAACAGGTTTACTGCTCTGGCAATTAATAATCTGGCAACGAAGAATCACTAATAATTTAGCGACACAAGCTACATAACGATTGCCTTGGTCCTTTTGTATCCACATTTTGGCATACATGTACTTATCTCAGCAAGTTGCAAACTCCTTTTCTTATCCCGCAAAAGCATGAAACAAAAAGTGACTAAGTAGTAGTAGACGACAAAAATCAATTGACTGAAATGATTATCCGTTCGTGCATATACATGCAGAAACAGTCTCATCTTATGGTTTTGGAAATAATCCACTATCCACAGATACAGGTGATTAAAAATAATCCAATTATCACAAACTTTAAGAAGGACAAGCGTAAGGAGACAATGTTAATTTTAGGAGTACTATCAGATAGCAAATTGAAAAATATTCAGTGCAGCTGAGAAACAAAGCTGAGAGATAGTAGGAACTGCTGATGCTGGAGTCTGAGATAACAAGGTGTAGAGCTGGATGAACACAGCAGGCCGGGCAGCATCACAGGAGCAAGAAAGCTGACGTTTCGGGTCTGGATCCTTCTTCAGAAATGTTTCTGGTTGGGACCCTTTCTGAAGAAGGGTCCAGACCTGAAATGTCAGCTTTCCTGCTCCTCTTCATCCAGTTGTACACCTTGTTAGGAGAAACAAAGATGTCCTGCATGAAACTGCGACTGAGATGAGTCATCACTTTTCAGAAAGGAAAAAGCCAAGGGAAGATGGGTATAGTATTTTTTTTCCACCTTAGTCCCTCTCCAATCACAGACAATGTGAAGAAAATATAACCTTAAGCTAAGTATTGCAAAAGCCAAGAGAATTACTGAAAATAAAAGACATTCACAAGTTTCAGACTTACAGATGTTGTCAAGTTCCTCTTTGGTTTGTGTGATTTTTTTCCATGTCCATTCAAGCACAAAGCGCAGACTAGCAGCTGATCTAGGTTGTTCTAATGGTAAAGAAAAAAAAGCATTACTTTCTATAGCTGAAGTACAGATCAACAAATGTCAAGTTTTCTTTTAAAGACGTTTATGGCATTCCACCAAAGTTTTATTCTGGAACATTCAGTTGCAGTTTGCTCTAATTATGGAATTAGCAGACAAAAATCATAGCTAAAGAAAAATGAAACACAAATTCATCAGGTCCTTTAATTCCTTCATGAAGGGTGGCAAAAGGTAAAGAAATATGTTTTGTGGGATTTAATCCACTTTTGTTTTTAAGAAAAGCAGAACCTCAATCCTTCACAAACTTACAAAATATTTTATCGCTGTCTTTGTCACTTTTGAACATACGACAAGACGTACTTAAAGATAACTCAAATGTGCTCTGAAATTCACTGACTAGATGTCTGGAAATGTTCACATGGGATGAAAGCCAAGAATGGTAGCTCCTGGTAACCTGCATGTCTTGGCGCGTGAATTGTATAAGTGTGGTCAGAAACATTGTTGTGCACTGTGTGCTGGGTCTCTTTTAAACACTCAGTTATATAGGTCAGCAGGGTTGCGCCAATCAGGGACAATGTCTAGGAGTCATGGCAGCCAGTACAGTCCATATAAAAGAACCAACAGAACTTAGAGGAGTATCCTAGCATAATAAAAGCCAGTATCAAAAGTGGTCAGAGGTAGGTGAAGAGGAAGCCAGGAGTTCAGAGAAAAGCAACCTAGAGTCCAGAAGAAACTGAAAGGCCAATGGTCACGGGAACCAGGAAGAATGGAGAAAACTCAGCAGGTCTGGCAGCATCTGTGAAGAAAGAAAATCAGAGTTAACACTTCAGATCAGGTGACCCTTCCTCAGAACTGAAGCAGAACTGGTGTAGTAGGCTAATACACCAAGAGGTAACCACCAGCTGAGAAACTGAAGGGGTAGCTTCAGGCACTGATGCTGCATTTTGGCACTATGTAAACAGGGCCAAGAGGGGCTCTGCGCCATCTGAAAAAGGATCTGGATGTTTGCCAGGGAACTGGTGTCAGGGTGCTGTCCAGAAGATGAGGCTGAACCATCAGCAAGTAAGCACATCTTTAGGCACTCCAAGTCAGAGTGACATTGCAAGGAGTAAACAGTGGAGTTTAAGAGAATGAACAGTGAAAACACACTAGAAAAAGGTCCAAGTGTCTCAATGTAATTACTCACATCTGAGTGGTTTGAATACAAATCATAGCTGCCATTTAACATTTAGGGTATAATGCATGACCACAGTTTGCCAAAAAATTTGTTTTCCTCATACGCTAACATTCAAAATCAGCTTAGGATCAATATTAGAAGCTATTTTAATTTTTTGGTTTGGTGTAATAAAGCTTACATTTGGTAGTTCAAACCCATGGAATCATGTAGCTTTATTCTATGAGTAAGGATTGGAGTTTCCCATTCTTCATTAACTTTTAACCGGGGAGAGAGTTACTGATCCCTTGATGTATCATAACCAACCGTGGGGTCTGTTCCAAGATCATAACAAACATTACCATCATGGCAAGTGGTGGCCTTGCAGTATTGTTACTGGCCTAGTAAGCCAGAGATCCAGGCTAATGTTCTGGGGTAATAAGTTTGAATGCTATCACGGCAAAGGGTAAAATCTGAATAATGTCATGACACACTGGGATAATGCACTGAAAATCAAGCGCCAGAGTTATCACAAATCTGAAAAATTGATTAAACTGTTGAATTACCCAATTTTACTTATGTAATTCAAGTTAGAAGAAACGTGCACACCAAGTATTCTCCATTAACAAGAAAATTTATTATAATCTGTCTATTAAAACCTTTAGCAATAAAAGAGGTGAGTTGAAGTGCTAATCAATAACTCTTAACTTAAATTCTATTTCTCTCAGAACTGCCATACACAAACAGATAAACACACTAAGAGACAAGCACAGACACAGTGTAACATAGCAAAGTTTGTGGATGATCCTAAAATAGGTGAGAAAGCAGACTATGAGGATACAGAGTTTACACATTGGAGATTGATAGGCTAGGAGGAGGGACCAGAGTCTGGCAGATGGAGTTTAATGTGGATAAGCGTGAGGTTGTCCGCTTTGGGGAGCAAAAGAAAAGGACAAATTATTATTTAAACAGGAAACAAATTCAAATTGCATCAGTGCAGACACATCTGTGTGTCTTTGTGCATGAATCACACAAAGTGCATATGCAGCTGCAGCATATAATAAGAGGCAAACGGAATCAAGGCATTTATTGCAAAAGGACTAAATTATAAAAAGTAAAGAGTGGTTACAATTACACAAGGCATTGGCAATACCACACCTGCAGTATTGAGTCCAGGCTTGGTCTTGTTACTTGAGGAAGGATGTGGTGGCATGACAAGCAGTTCACCCAGGTTGATTCGAGGGATGAAAGAGCTCTTGTATGAAGACAGGTTGAATAGCTTGGGCTTGTACTTACTGGAGTTTGGAAGAATGAAGGTGGTTGGGGGGTGGAATCTGATTGAGGTACAGTATGTAAAGTGCTAAAAGGAATTGATAAGGTGGATGCTGAACAAATGTTCTCCCTTGTCAGACAGTCTTGAACAAGAAGCCATAAAGTGAGAAGAGTTAGGTTCAAAACTGAGATGAGGAGAAACTACTGCTCTCAGAGGGTTGTGAAACTGTGGAGTTCACTACAGCATAAGACAGTCGAAGCAGAATCAAGCAACAGATTCAAGAAAGAAATTGATGTTTCTGATGAAAAGTGGGGTGAAGGGTGATGGAGAACAAACAGGAGAGTGTGGTTGAGGCCAGGACAAGATATGTCATGATCATGTAAAATGGCAGAGCGGGCTCCAAGAGCTGAATTGCCCGCTTCCGCTCCCAATTCCCATGTTTCCATGAAAAGAAGTGATATAAATATTGCAGATGAGGTAAGGAGGAGGGAAAAAATAAAATCAGAAGCAGTCGATGAGTTCTTTTCTTCCAACTCCTTCTGATTCTTTCTAATAACATGATGTAGTGGATACACCTATTTTCAGTTTTTCACCAAGTTTTTACCCTATCAGATCCTCTGAAGGCGACTTTCCCTCTTTCTATTTGAACAGGAGATTTTTAGAGACAAATACTTACAAAGAAAAGCGGGGCCTGGTTCAAACGAAGAATGCAAGATAGCATGTCAGGGGAAGCATCATGCATGGGTAAAAATACGGTGACAATCTATTATAGCACCAATTTTGATGCAGTAAACGACAACCACAGAATCCCACAATTAGCAGAACAGATCAAAACTCTGCAGCCCTGCCACATCCATTCATGAATGGTTGTGGAAAATTAAATCCATTGGAGGATAAGGCTCCACACCCTGAATGATGGGAGTATATTAGTGCAAAAACAAGAAGGTTGAAGCCCTGCAAGCAACTTCAACCAGAAGAACTGCTGAATTAATAATCCATCCCAGTCTCCATTGGGAGATTCTAGCATCACAGGTGCCATTCTTCAGCCAATTAAACTCTCATTGTGTGATATCAAAAATCTGCTGACGCACTGGGCACTGCAAAGTCAAAGGCATGGTGTGCTGACAGCAAGGTTGTTTCAGTATAGTTACTACACCATGGATACCTACTCATCAATGTTAAAAATTGCCAAAGGAAAAAAGACAAAAATCTAACCGACCAATCTTTGTTACTGCCCCAAACTATTTTCAAATCATCAAAAGACTAATGGAAGAAGTCATCAGCAGTGGCTACCAAAGACTGTTCACTGACAAGGATTTTGGGATTCACCAGGTCCACTCAGCCCCTGACCTCATTACATGCTTGGACAACATGAACTCAAGGAAAACAGTTGACACCACCTTCCATTACTTTGCTGATGACTGGGGAAGGGGAGGAATGGGATAGGGACAAGAAAACCTCATTCCTTCAAAATTATTATTTATGGCTAACAATCTTTGTTGGGCAAGTCAAAAACAGTACATACTGAACAACGATTTCCCTCTACAATTTCCCCACATAGTCAATATATCTATCATATATGTGAGAATAAGATAAACTGGCATTTGGGATGAGATACTGGAGAACGATGGATACTTGCAAATCTGCACGCTTGGTAAATCACCATTTTCAGAAAAGGATGGAAAACTAGGAAAAATAGTCATGTATGTCTTTAGCTCATGATACTCTGCAATTGGACCGGATAGCATGCTTTGAATGACCTCTGGACCCATTACTTTTCCTCTTGCCTCGTTCAGACTTTATATAATACAGTTTTGACATGAAAAACACCAGTGGGCCATTCAGTCCCTCAAAGTTTTCAATGTTATTCTACTTTCAACTTTTCATCAGTCATTTTTGAGAAGTAAAATGAGGGCAATACTAAACGTTTATACACTTTTCAGTCCGCAGAAATTAGTCCAGGCCTCTGGACAGCTTCAATGGTATCAATTACATTTCAAACTCATCCAGAATTACCAAAATTTAATGACAGCAACATTATGAAGGTCAGAATGGTAAGCTATTTTTGGAATGCAAGTTAGAAAAGTAGAATTTTCAAAATCCAAATCATAATTTAGTCCATTTTACTAACTTGATACATTCTGTTTTGTCACATAAGCTCAAATCAAATTGTGAAACCAATGCAAAACTTTAAAACAACCAGGAATGTAACCAGGTTAAAACAGGGTTATTTTCAACAGGTTTTAATTTCAGGCTTACCTTCTGCTGTCCATTGTTTGATGCATCCAGTTATTAATCCCAAGGAACTAGATTCCACAGCTGCTGACAAAATTGCTTCAAGTTTCTCTTCCTTAGAAGAAGAAAGTGTTATAATTAAGTTAACACTCCGGATATCTGAGCTTTAAAAGTCTTTTTCCATAGGAACATCTACAAAGTCCCGATGAAATGAAAATGGATCTCATATATAAAGTAACCAGGCAAAATAAACCTCAAAATTTAATGAATCATTGCACTGATAAAGGTGCACAATTGACATTATATGGGTTAACTATAAGGTTCACAAGTACTCTTTAAACGCAACTCAGAAAGGACATATAATCTGCAAGTCAGAAGTCTATTTCACCGATCTTAGAATCAATGAGTCACACTGACTAAATCATTATTGGCTAAGAGGGCGAAGAGTTAAAAAAAAAACGAATAGAACTGCGGATGCTGCAAATCTGAAACAAAAACAGAAATTGTTGGAAAATCTCAGCAGGTCTGGTAGAATCTGTGGAAAGAAACTAGAGTTAACATTTTAGGTCCAGAGACCCTTCTTCAGAACTGATGGTAGCTGGGAAAGTAATAGCTTTTAATACAGAAGGTGGGGTGGGTTGGAGTAAATGATAGTTGGAGATAGACCCCAAAAGAGGGAGAACAACAGCTGGACATAGGAATGGTTAAAAGGCCAGTCTGGGGGATCTGAATAGCAGCTAATGGGGACAATAGTGGCTAACAATGGGGAAACGTGTTCAAGCCCTATAAATTGTTGAATTCGATAATAAGTTCGAAAGGCCACATGATTTCTAAGCAGAAAATGAAGTGTTGCTCTTCATCTTGCATTGAGCTTCACTGCAGCACAGCAGTAAATGAGACAAAGATCCAGAGAACAGGGTGGTGTGTAGGAAGGGGCAAGCAACTGGAAATTCGGGGTCTTTCTTGTGACCAGAGCCTAGGTATTCTGTGAAGCGTTCACCCAGTCTGCACCTTGTTTCCTCAATTAAGAGGGGACCCAACTGTGAGCAGGGAATATAGTAGACTAGATTGAGTGAAGTGCAGGTTCACCTCAAAATTCTGCCTGGGGCCTTGGGCACTGATTAAGAAGGAAGTAAATGGGCAGGTGTTACACCTTCTGCGATTGCTGG
This sequence comes from Ginglymostoma cirratum, assembly GCA_024137785.1. Lineage (NCBI taxonomy): Eukaryota > Metazoa > Chordata > Chondrichthyes > Orectolobiformes > Ginglymostomatidae > Ginglymostoma > Ginglymostoma cirratum. The sequence goes on from JAHRHZ010000018.1 coordinate 10,704,042, forward strand.
GGAAGATGCAATGGGGATGTGAAAACAAAAGATGCAGGAAAAACACAGTAAACTGGGCAGCATCTGTGGGGAAAGAAGCAGAGTTAATGCTACTAGTTGAATAGGACTCATTTACAGAATAGGCACCATCACATTTGACTTAAATGAGAACTTTTCTTCTCTCCTCAGGTGTTACCAGGGTGCATTACAAATATATAATTGCATATAAACGTCCAATTTTGGAGAAATTGATAGGCAAAAGGAAGGCAATTGAAACTCGAATTCAGAAGTCAACAGGTTACCAACTTATGGACCATATGTATTTTCACCAATAGAAAGGAGTGAGCCATAAAAGTGTTTAGCTGGAGATTAAACAATAGTAACTCTGAAGAAAATTGCTGTGTCTTTGTTAAAGATGTAATCTGTGCATTTAATCCCTCAAAGTTTGTAAAGCATCTGGTAAACATAGGAAATTCTTAAAGTATTCACATACTTAACAGATCAAAGTATAGGTTCGGAAATTGAAAAAAAAACAAATCTCTATCTGGATTATCTAGAGGGACAGCAATACCATGGGGACAGTTTTCCAGAAGGCAATCTTGAGTCACGTGCTTTTTCTCACAGAAGCAGTTAGCTTGGAAGACCTAAAAAAAACAGTAGCATATCTGCCAGCAGCCAAAAGAAGGAGCATGGAGGCCATTAGGAATCCAGATGCTCCTTATCTGAGCCATCTGCAAATAAAGCCCATTCTTGGAATGAAAATGTACAGAGTTCCAGGGGAATGATCACTGTCAGTTGTGTCTGACCACTTGATCCAAACAATGGATTAAAAAAAGACAACTAAAACAAAAATCCACAGAAATTCAGTGTACAACATAAATGATATTTGGAGAATATTATACAATGAGGCCTTTTCTTCACTTTTAATATTCAGCAGAACATTTTATATTACATTCGTTCTCAACTTACTTGTGATAGACAAGAAGGCTGTACATCTGCAAGCCTTGGAGAGAGGAGGCCAGCCATCAGGCAACGACTATAACCATCAGGTATAGCTTCACTGAGAAAAGGACCAGCCTTCTTCAAGTAATTCAATGTCTAGAAAACAAAACTAGATATCAGTAATGTTGTGATAAAACAATTCTTCACCAAGTTCTCAGCATATTAAAATTTACAATAATAATGATAAAAATCACACCAAGCAAAAGGATTTTCTTACAGACCAATTTCCCCACATTATTTTGTCAAATTTCTGCCAACTCACCTATTCTTTATCCGTTTGTATCCTCCTTCACTCCTCTTGAAAACTTTCTTTGATACATACATTGGTGTCATAGGTAAACTTAGCTACCATACATGGAGTCCCTTCATCCAAGTCAATGAAATGGCTTGCAAATAGTTGAGGTCCCAACAGTGATCCCTGCGATGTACTCAACCGGTTGCAGCTTTTCAAACCAAAACAGACCCTATTTATTCCTACTCTCTGCTGCCTATTAAGCAATGTAGAATCCACATCTCATGAAGAAAACACCATGTAAATAACAGTGTAGCAAATGTCACTGAATTGTGGATTTATTGAACTTATGGTACAATGAAATGAAGCCTAGATCTAGTTGAGCAGATTGTAAAAATAAAGGTCAGTTCCCTGGCTGCAAATTGCAAATGTTAAGAATGGCCAATGCCTCGATTAAGAAGTTAAGAGTTCAAATCAATTATACTCAAAACAGTACAAATTCATTACCGCAATCCAAATGACAAACAGGGTAATTGAAGGTCATCAAATGTACCATCTCAGACCAAAAACACTGCCGTCTTACTTGAAAAGATATGGTTATAGTCAAATCAACAAAATATATTTTCATCAAGTCCAAAAGGATTTAGGTCACAAGATGTTACACACATTTTTTTCTCCTTAAGTTTACTCTTTTTCTCCCACTCTCCTCAGACACTTTGTTTCTTTCTCCTCTCTCATGGAGAGAGGAGAAAGAAACAATCTGGTTTAAGTAGTGCTCTGGGTCAAGTTCAATCTGAAACTTAACATTGTGAAATAATCAGACCTTTATTTGTTTTGTAAGTTCATAATTACCTCAGTTAAATGAAGTGCTTTCTTTAAAACTTAAAGGGTGATCAAAGTCTTCAAGATATACCAGGAAAAGACAGGGAAGATAAATATAAACTATTTCCACTGCTTGGAAATTCTAGGACAAGGAGGCAGAGCCTTAACAAAAAACAATCTATCTCAAGTTTAAAATTAACACCTGAGCTAGTGTCAACTGTTGTTTGTGGAAGAGTGTTCCAGACCTTTTAAAGTGGAGATAGATTGTTTTTCGTTAAGCAAAGGTATTAAGAGGATGTCGGCAAAGGGCAGGTATGTGGACTTCGGCCACAGATCAGCCATGATCTCACTGAAGGGCCCACTCTTATTCCTGTGACATTTAAATATCTACAGTTCTTATAAAATCTCACCTCTTTTTGAAAGCCAGAGCATGTTACATGCACAAGCCCTGAATTTACCAAGCAAGTTGCATCTGTAAAAGAAGAACAAATATTTCAGAATACAAAACATTTATGTTCACTTCAAGCACAATGTCTTTAGCTTAATCTCCAAGTTAAAAAAAATGCTCCCCATTGCATGGTTGAAACAATATAAAAGTATCGGGGTGAGAATCAATTGACTCCCTCAAACTCCAAGCTAAATATACCATAAAAGGTTCATTGAAAAAGCACTTATAAATGTAGTAAAATGTCCTAATTTTTAACAGAAGGATTTGTCAGATTAAATTTAACACCAAGCCACTTAGAAATATTAAAACTAATTATGAACACCTTGGTCAAAAAGTTTGATTTTAAGGAACATCTTAAAAAGGGAGGTTGTGATGGTACTGTGCCTTTAAGAGTGGTTTGTTCTGTGCTTTTTCTCGTGCACAGGTGTTGCCACAGTGTTGGCAGAATTTCTGCTTCAGAACCAATGGGTAAATAGCCTTCAGATCCTCAAGTTTTTTAATTCAGATAAAGAAGCAGGAGTGGATGGATCAGGCACTGAGACCTGGGTTTTAGTTTTGCTTTCAGCTGGGATTTGAAGATGGCTGTTGAAGCTAAAGTAACAGCTCTCCGTTACAACAAAAAGCTGGAGTTCTCAGTTTGCTGCTAGATTGTTTATTTCGGTGTTCCTTTCTCCTGGAACGGAGGAGATAACACACGAGGAAAATGAGTTTTGCTGAATTTGCCTTTGCCAAAGGTGTTTTTGGGATGCTGCTATATTGGAACAATTGATAATTGGTAGTTAAATAATATTATTTTATTAAGTATTTCAATAGAGTTAAAGTTATGCCAATTCTTTTTTCTTTAGTTCGTATTAAGTATGTTTTGCCTAAAGCCTAGTAGTGGATCAATCGAATCACACATGAACTACAACACCTTACACTTGCCGTTAAATAAAATAAAAAGTTAGGGTCCAGGGTCTATCATCTGGATATATTTTGAAGTGGTTTGGTCTAGTCCATAACAAGACAATAATGTTTAAAGACAAAAAATTCTTATCGTTAAAGTCCAAAAACTAAGTAATAAGGAAGGAAAATGGAATACTGGCCTTTACTTCAAGGGAGTGGAGTATAAAAATTGGCAAGTCTTACTAAAGCTATAGAAGACACTAGTCAGACCACAATTCAAATACCATGAACAGTCTTGGACACCTTATCCAAGCAAAGTTATTCTGGCATTTGAAGCACACCTGAGAAGGTTTACTAGGTCGATGCCATATGTGGAAGAGTTTTCTTACAAGGTGAGGTTGGGAGTTTAGAAGAATCGGAGGCGATTTCACTGAAACACACAAGATTCTTTGGGGAATTGACAAGGTAGATGGAGAGGTTCTTTTCTCTTGTGGGACAGTTAAAACCAGAGGGCTATTCTCAGAGAAAGGAGTTACATATTTAAGACAGAGATGGACAAGAATTTCTTCTCTCAGCAGTGAACCTGTGGAATTCTTTCCTGTGGAGGGCTGTCGAGGCTGGGTTGATTAAAATAATCAAAGTCAAGATAAACAGATTTTTTTTTACATCAGCAAGGGAATCAAGAGTTATGAGGAAAGACTGAAAAGTGGATTTGAGGATTATCAGAATAACTATGATCATATTTGAATGGTGTGGCACACTTGATGGGCGGAATGGTTTAACTTCGGTCCCTGTCTAATGGTCTTAGAGTGGCCTGCTCGAACAAAGATCAGCTCTTTATTTTTCTGACAAGTAATCATATAATCACAGCAGTCATTAGCTGCAATAAATATAGGTACCTTCAGGCAACTTCAAATTCATGGAATTATTAGGATAGGAACATTAGTTACCATTTTGCTGACTTTCTATTACATCAAGGCACCATACCAATGCATTTCTATCAAATTGCCTAAATTTGATTTGCATTTCAGCATTCCAAACTGTTTGCGCATACTGCAGGACAAGACCCAAACTAATAACTTTGCTGGATTGTGAAGGCAGTGCTTCACAGATTAAATATGAAGTCATGAAGTTATTTAAACTCAACTATTTTCTGACAACTAGGGGTGGGAAACTAACAATGGCCTTACCAGTAATGCCCACATACCATGGATTTTAAAAAAAACTTCTGAAAATTAACATGAGCAAAAACAAAACAGCATAGTAAAATCTGATAGAAACGCAAGTTTGCACTTAAATCAAGAGATAATATGACATCAATACAAACATAAATATAAAGTATTTTACGAAAACATTATTCTATACATTTTGGGTTCTGACACATTTGCTATTGACAGAAGTCTCAGTAAAGCCCTCTCTCCCCCTACACTTCGTAATTAACTTCTTCCTATCACCATATAGGCAACTCAATGTTCCCTCCCCACCATATCTTATCCCAACTGCTTGCACCTCAACCTTCTTTCCCACCACTTTAGTCATCGGTGGCTCCTCTTCACAATCCCAACTCGTTCACTCAACAACCCAGCCTTTCTAATATCAACACCGAGACACACCGGGACCCCACAGGCCACTTAATAGTCATGCTACCGTGACCAGAACCTGGCACCGATCCACTATAATCCACCAACACTCTGGTTCTACACTCCCTAATGGCCCACACTGTCAAATCCTGTTGGGAGCTTAGGATGATCATAGTTCTGTTTTCAAATGTCAGCTTACAGATCCCCTTCAAAGGGGAAGAGGGTTCCTGGGCTGGGCTCTGACTCTAACAGACAGCCTTGACCTCCATTCTAGTACAGCCCTAGAAAATGCTTCTCCTCCAGCTGGAACGTGTGATAGGAATGGATTAGACTCGTTGCTCAGAGTAACTGTTCCAGCTCTTCCAATCGGAGATTCTCTCTCTCTTCCTTCCAGCTCCTCCTCTGCTCCCCAGAGACAGAAAAAGGTAGAGAGGGAACCTCGGATTAAAAGAGCTGGAGCATTCAACATGGGAGAGACAGAATCTTCATGTGAAGTAATAGCTCCCGACAGACTGTCTCTCTCTCTCTCCTGCCTTTGCTGCTTCTTAAATTTCTACATACATTTAAAATGGCATATTTCCAAGATGCAATGGAAATGTTTAGAAATACGAAAGCTCCAATTTTAACTTATTCTGTTAGCTCTTTAATGAGATATGAATCCAAGGGTACAGATGATTCTCAGTTAACTAAGTGTGGCCAAAACACCATGATGAAACTTGAAATCACATTTCAACAGTCTACTGGATTATGAGGGATCAGGAACTTCCCTACTATTACCCCAGCTAAGATCAGCTCATCAAAAACTGAAATCAGACACTGACCTTTATTAATTATACAGACACTCAATGCTCACAAATGGCCTACATTTTACACCTCAAAAGGTGACCTATTGTTACTAGTTTGATCAATTTTTATTTTCACGGCCATTTTATTACAAAAACATTACAGTCACTATAAAGGACTTCAGCCACATGTCTACACTCACCAAAATTGTAGGTACTAGGGTTAAAGAACTGCTCTGGTGGTGGATAAGAAGGAGGAACTCCACGGCTAAGGCTTCTTTCATGTACCAAGACATCCAGCAGATAAAACGGAAAGGTCATGCACACAACAGCATCGAGAGACCATATTGCAAAATAGGGGCAGTTATGAAGTTGCTCTCCTGCTCTGGAAATTAGAAACCATGAAATGAAAATAACAATCATATTTAGCAATAATCAGTACTTGTTCTGCTGAAAAAGGTCACTGACCTGAAACACTAACTGTCATCAAGTCAGGCAGCATCTGGAGAGATCTCCCCTCCCCCAACCACATCCCAAAACCAGCCCAGCTCATCTCCACCTCCCTAACCTGTTTTTCCTCTCACCTCAAGCCACACCCCCATCTCCTATCTACTAACATCATCCAGCCCCCTTGACCTGTCCGTCCTCCCTGGACTGACCTATCTTCTCCCCAGCCCCTACCTACACTCACCTTTACTGGCTCCATCCCGCCTCTTCGACTTGTCTGCCTCCTCTCCACCTATCCTCTCCTCTATCCGCCTCCTCCTCTCTCCCTATTTATTTCAGAACCCTCTTCCCCTCCCCCATTTCTGATGAAGGGTTTAGGCCCGAAACGTCAAGTTTTCCTGCTCTTATGCTGCTGCTTGACCTGCTGTGTTCATCCAGCCCCATGCTTGTTATCTCGGATTCTCCAGCATCTGCAGTACCTTTTATCTCAGCATCTGGAGAGATGTGTTTGCAGAATTTTTGATTTTATTTCAGGTTTCCAGCATCTGCACTAGCTTACTTTTGTACAATCTGCAAGTATTTTTCTGCATTTTGAAATAAGCATGCAGGCAAAATATAGATGCAGCATCTCAATCAATCCATCATATCCTGTACAAAAACCCACGATTGCTGAATGAGGTACTAATTTTCTAAGAGCTGGATCGCTTACTAGAATAGACAATGTTATCCTCCGAATTGATCTTTTCTGTTTAGTACATCAGACCTTTGAATAGCCAGAGCGTATCTCAGTTTTCTATTTTGCATCATTGCTACACATTGATCTCAAAAGTAGACAAAACTCACTTTATCACACTTGTGCATGTTCAAAATTAATAAGGGATCTTTTACGTATAGCTTGGGGTATTCTGTGGAAACACAATGTTTCTAATTTCTGTGCTCCATCTGACGGATATGAGTGGCAGGAAATGGAACACTCCTTCCTTCTTTATGTTCGCTACTGAGCTAACAGCCAGATGCACAAAAGCTACCTCTACTTTTACAAATCAGAATCAGAACAGTATCCATTTGTGATCAATTCCTCACACCCTGTGAATTAGCCAGTCAATTTAGTGCTTTATGGTTGTTCAATGGTAATTTTATTATTAGTTATAAATAGAAAAATAAGGAAATTCAAATCTCTAACCTTAGTGAATCAGGCATTTGTGCATGATACCAACGATTGATATCAAATATGCCCAAATAGGTGGAGGGTTTCCGCTGCCCATATGTATTCACCTGCCAAGTGAAAATTGACACACTGGTGTCTGGTGAGCTGCCTGTAAGCAAAAGGATATCACTTAGTACTTAACATGTAAGTCAGCCTAAACTACAATTTCTTCAATTTTTTTGTCCTTTACAGTGCAAGATGTGTTTGAAACTTTGTATTCTCGAGAGAATGTTGAAAATCCAGTTCATCACAACACTATATAGTAACAGACCAAAATGAACAACATTTCCAAGTTCCAAAACTAGAGAAATTTCCACATAATTTCTAAATAATGTAACACTGTAAACTCACCTTCACTCACACTTTCTTCTCTATCACCATGATTCCTAAATTTCTCTACAGTTTGACAGCCCAGCAGCCGAGCATTGGTATTTCTAGTCCTTGAAGAAAACGCTTCATAGGTCAGATCTTGAGTGTAACGCTCTTCACAATATTCCAAGCCCTACAAAACGCCACAAATAGCATTTAAGAGACTCCAAATACAAGATGGAACCTAGGATTTCTTCTGCTTAAACATAACATTATCTCCAACTTGACAAGAGTGAGCCTGGGCCAGAAGCTGCACTATGAGCACTGCCTGGCTAAATGAGAGTGCTTAAATGAGAGAAACCAAACATGGCAAATTTTAGGGAATAATCGGGATTTATACAGACACCTAGAAAATTTCAAACAGCACCACAGATAATTAAATGAGACAATTATGCAGAATAAAAGTGTACAAAAGTGGGGCGGCACGGTGGCTAGCACCGCTGCCACACAGCGTCAGGGACCCGGGTTCGATTCCAGCCTCGGGCGTCTGTCTGTGTGGAGTTGCACATTCTCCCCGTGTCTGCGTGGGTTTCCTCCGGGTGCTCCGGTTTCCTCCCACAGTCCAAAGATGTGCAGGTTAGGTGGATTGGCCATGCTAAATTGCCCGTAGTGTTCAGGGCGGTGTAGGTTAGGTGGGTTGTTGTGGGGGGGGGTCTGGGTGGGATGCTCTGAGGTTCGGTGTGGACTTGTCGGGCCGAACGGCCTGTTTCCACACTGTAGGGATTCTGTGAATTCTGTGAATCTGGAGTGTAACGCTCTTCACAATATTCCAAGCCCTACAAAATGCCACAAATAGCATTTAAGAGACTCCAAATACAAGATGGAACCGAGGATTTCTTCTGCTTAAACATAACATTATCTCCAACTTGACAAGAGTGAGCCTGGGCCAGAAGCTGCACTATGAGCACTGCCTGGCTAAATGAGTGCGCTTTGGAGTTGGGTAAAACGGGGAGTTAAATGAGACAGGGAGCAGGTGAGGTTGAAAAACCGAGTGCAGTGCTCCAGCTAGGCAGTTCAGAAAGTGACATAGGCCCCATGGAGATTGCAGGCATCACTTACCAGTTGGATGAGATTTTTTTGTAGTTTTTACAAATATAACATATTAGCTTAAGTAAAAGTGAGGATTTTTGATTATAATAGAAATATTTGAAACAAAGGAAGGTTCCCTAGTCTAATTAAATTCTCTTAAAAGCAAGTAACCAGCTTAAACAAGGGAGAAATCACGACAGGAGACCTCATACCCAGATGCGCGCCTCTTGAAAACGTGGGAAATAACAGATGCTTCCAGTACAACATTTACAAGAATTAAGTCTAGCTGCAGCTACTAGCTAACCACTTTTTAGAGCTGGAGCTGTGGACAGACTCATTAACCCACAATGCTTAGAAAGTGAAAGATGACATGTTTAGCGAGATGGTCACAACACAGGTGAGGATTACACAGGGAAAAAGGGAATGAGTGACCATCTGGCAAAGTAAAAGGCTCTGGAAGAAAGTGCAGAAGACCTCGGTGGTCATTTCCCTCCTTGTAGGGGGAGGATGGCTTGTCAGGGGAAAGCAGCATCAGTAGTAGGTGACACAGTTAGTGACTCAGGAAGACAAAAGAAACAAGGGTTCAAAAGCTTCCAGATGAAATTGAAAGGGTTGAGATATTTATACTTCAATGTTTCAAGGAGTGTTACAAACGAGACGTATGAACTAAGGACACAGACAGACACATCAGCCCTTTTGAATAGAAACTGTTTCAAATGGCGTTTTGGAGGGCTCGGTTGGGACCCCTGCTGTTTGATTCACATTAACAATTTGGACTTGAATGTGGGCGGCACAATTGGGAAATTTAAAAGATGACAAAAAAAAATTTGGCTGTGTAATGTGTAATGCAGAGGATACCTGTAAGTTCCAAAATGATATAATGAATTGGTAATGTGGGAAGGAAGGTAGCTGATGGAGTTCAACTCTGATAAAGTATGGGATAATGCATTTAGGGAGATCAAACAGTAAAAGGGAATACACAATAAATGGAATTATAGTGAGAGGGGTATATGAAGTGAGAGATCTTGGTGTGCAAGTGCTCAGGTCCCTAAAAAGGTAGCAGTAAAGCTAGATACGGTTGTAAAAAGTCATATAGAATGCTCTCCTTTATTGGCAGAGCTATAGCATACAAAAGTAGGGATATAAGCGTGAACTGTATAACACACTGGTGAGAACACAACTGGAGTTGTGTGCAGTTCTGGTCACTGTATTACAACAAGGACATAATTGCTCTTAAGAGAAAGTGCAGAGAAGATTTACTAGATGTTGCCAGGGTTGGAGATTTGAACTATGAGAGATTGGAGAGGTTGGGGTTGTTTTCCTTGGAACAGAGAAGTCCAAGGGGCAACATGATTGAAGCATACAAAATTGAGAGGGGAGGCATAGAGTAGACAGGAGGAACCTTTTGCCTCTTTGCAGACATTTCAAAAACCAGGCCTCATAGATTCAAGTTAAGTGGCAGAAGGATTAAAGGGGATGTGAAGGAAAATGTTTTATGCAGAAGGCGGTGGGTGTCTGAGTTGGTGATGGAGGAAGAGATCCTAACTCATTCAAAAAGTACCTGGATCTGCACCTTAATTACTGCGAACTGCAGGGCGATGGGCCATGGGAAGATGTGATGAGAAAGCACATCTGGGGGTCTTTAGGTCAGCATTAACAAAATGGACCGAATGGCCCTCTTCTGTCCGGTACAAGTTATGACAGATATAAGTAGTGTTTAGGAACTGCACAGACCGATAGGAACACCGAATCATATTAGATGGTCCACGTATTAACAAGACAACACAGAAATCACTAGCTGAATTATTTGGGGGCTTGACAGGGCAGACGTGGAGAGGTTCTTCCCTTTGTGGAAGAGTCCAGGAGCGGACGGTATAATCTCAGAGTAAGGAGTTGTCCATTTAAGATGGAAATGGGAGTGTACCTTTTTATCTCTCAGGGTAGTGAATCTGTGGAATTTTTTTACTGCATAGAGCTGCTGAGACAGGGTTGTTCAGTATATTCAATGCTGACAGATATGGATTTTAATCAGCAAGCGACTTAAAAGGTTACAGGAATAAGGCAGGAAAGTGCAGTTGAGGATTATCAGATCAGGCATGATCTCTGAATGGCAGAGCAGACTTGATTAGACTGTTTTAATGCATGAAATTGCAATTACCTCTTAAAAGCATTAACATTAAAAACTTTTTAAATTTTTGCATATATCGAAATACTTGGTTCCATAGGAGGGAAACATGTACCTCATAGAGGATTTGCCCTGAAGATAAACACTTCCGATCACCAAACGCCAACTGAAGTAAGTGCAGGCTCACCACGTCCCCTTCACTATAAACAAAATCAAAAGTAGCAAATTAACATGGAAGCAGCTAACTTTGTCAGTAATTTATTACTACAAGAATCACTTTGCAGTGTGCAGACATAGACTTAAACTAGATATTTATGGTCTTCACTTTAAAATGAACAGAATATAAAATGGATAATCAAGAAATAGATTAATGTTCATCCAGAATACAAAGCACTGGAGAAATTATGTTGTACGGTACATTAGATGCTAGTCTTTAACTCAATTAATTCCAACATTATGCAGTCTAGTGCACAATTCTTATGTTGCTCATCTGTTTGAGATAATTTTTCTTTATTCAATCATGGGATGAGGGTGCCGCTGGCTAGGCAGCATTTATTGCCAATCCCTAACCACATTGCTGTGGGTCTGGAGTCACATGTAGGCCAGACCAGGCAAGGATGGCAGTTTCCTCCCCTAAAGGACATTAGTGAAACAGATGGGTTTCTTCGACAATCGACAGTGGATTCATAGTCATCATTAGATTCTTAATTCCAGATATTTTATCGAATTCAAATTCCACTGTCTGCCGTGGCGGGATTTGAACCTGGGTCCCCAGAACATTATGTGGGTCTTTGGATTAATAGTCCAGCGATAATACCACTAGGCCATCGGCTCCCCAATTTGTGTCTTGAACTCATTCCTAATGGGCACGGTCCCTTAGCAGTGAATTTCCCTCAGCACAATTACTACTGATATAGGATTTACAGCATAAAAACTGACTACAGCAACCCTTCTATGCCAGGGTTTATGCTTCGTCCGAGTCTCTTCCCATCTCCCCTCACTTAAATTTAGAACTGTAGAAAAGGTCTCTGAAACATTAGGGATTGCTTTCCTGTCGTATTAAAACTTCAGGTTGGATCTGTGATATTCAAACTTAGGAAAGATTAATCTGTATGCTTGAAACCCAAAATAAAATTCTACACAAGATATCAAAGTTGCTCAGTAAGTACATAGCAACAATTTTTTGACAATTTTTAAAAAAAAAAAGTTATGGATACTCACCTATCCTGTGCAGACTGTACAGCCCAAAGATAACAGCAGTTCCGAGGGTCATTCTCAGGCTCCTGAAAGGTGAATGCGTAAACAGGTACTTTTCCTCCTTCCAACTGTGAGTAGTATCTGTGCCAAGGAAAAAAGATTTCATCAAATCAACTAGTTTCAACAGTTCACGAGAATGTGCCATTTCCTGTTACTATTGTACGAATGCTTTTCTTCAGAATCACTGTTCTATTTATACTGGAGAAACCAAACATGGCAAATTTTAGGGAATAATCGGGATTTATACAGACACCTAAAAAATTTCAAACAGCACCACAGATAATTAAATGAGACAATTATGCAGAATAAAAGTGTACAAAAGTGGGGCGGCAAGGTGGCTCAGTGGTTAGCACTGCTGCCTCACAGCACCAGGGACCCGGGTTCGATGCCAGCCTCGGGCGTCTGTCTGTGTGGAGTTTGCACATTCTCCCCGTGTCTGCGTGGGTTTCCTCCGGGTGCTCCGGTTTCCTCCCACAGTCCAAAGATGTGCAGGTTAGGTGGATTGGTCATGCTAAATTGTCCGTAGTGCTCAGGGAGGGCTGGGTTGTTGGGGTGGGTCTGGGTGGGATGCTCCGAGGTTCGGTGTGGGCTTGTTGGGCCGAAGGGCCTGTTTCCACATTGTATGGATTCTATTCTATAAAATTTAAACTTCTTAACGCTTACTCTTTTTTCAAAGTCTTCAGGTTCCAGAGTTGAACATAACCATTAGCAAACCCAACCACCAACTGGTTGGTTCTTGGCACGTAGCTCATTGCTGAGGCTGCTATCGCTGATTGACTTTGCAACTGGAAGCACAGGTGTCGCCCTTCCCTCATCACAGTTTCTCTCATTCGAGGAATTTCTGCAGGAGATCTATTGATCACTTCGAGATCTGACAGAAAAAAAGTTAGAAAACAGCAAGTGAAAAATATCTCAAGCTAATGTTTTAATACAGCCAAGACTCAGTGAAAGATCTGGGCGAATTATCAGCTGATCATAATGAATCTACTTTAAACTTCTCATAAAGAGAAGACCTGTATCATAATATTTTTTGTTGTGGAACCAAGGTTAATACTTTATGACAACAATTTTTCCATTTAAATATAAGTATACATAAATAAACTTATGCCACAAGGTCAGAGTTGTATGACCACGACTGATTCTTGCCTACTGCAATCGGCACGAAGACTGTCTTGCTCAGTTTTTGTATTCATGGGTGGCCTTATCTCTTCTCATTGATTTCTGTCCGTCAGACACACAACATTTGGTCTACAGGATTAGTGCTAAGGGCTTCCCTGCTTGGAGTTTGGGGAAGCAAAAGATCACATCTAGTAACTTGACTGGTCCTAATCCTCCTAGACTTGAACTACTTTTCCAAAACTTGCAGTAGCAGATCGAGTGCTGGAGGCAAAGAAAACATTTGGTGAGAAAACAGGATAGCTGGGAAAGTTAGCTTCCAGAATTTAGCCCCAGCAATTAAACCATTCTGATGCTGACAGTTTCCATTCATTATCATGAGAAGTAAAGCTGAGATATAATGGATACAATGTAAAAATGCCCCTCAGAATCGAAACAAAAAACCAACAACCCAGGGCTGGAAACTTGAAATGCTTACATTGTTATACTAATGTATGGTGGGTTCAACATTTCAGTTCACTCATCCAATAGCAATGACCTGGAGAATATCTTGGAGAGTTTCAGATTGAAGACATTTTTTCACTGCAGGTTATCTGCATCACTGCCTTCAGGAATACAGTGTCCCAAGCACCTATGGAAACAGTTCATCCGAGTATGGTGGAGGAGACAGTTTGGAAAGGGCAAAGAAAATAACCAATAATTATTTGGTGAATCTCTGCATACTATAGTGGTATCAGCTAGGTGAATGGACTACTGGTAAGGAAAGTAAACACAAATTTCATAAGGAACAACTGATATTATTATTTTCATTCTCAGGTACAGTTAAGCAGATCAATTTACCTGCTGGTTCTTGTTCACTTTGATTACATGAGAAGTCATCCAAGCAGAGATCAATGAGCAGAACATGTCCAGTATCGGTTACAACAGCTACTATGCCAAAAAACCACCGGAGACTCTGATTCAAGCGCTGTGTACTGGCAGTGGCACCTCCATGATTGACTATTGGTTCAATAGCAGTCACCTGAGATTTAAGAAGACACTTAATCGTGTACAATTTTAAAATACTATGTAATGATTCCAGAAATCTCAAAATGTTCAGTGAAAACCAAAAACAAACTTAAACTGATTACACAATGTTAATTTATGGTACTTCCAATGTTGTGTTTAAACATCGTATGCCTCGCATCAGTACCTTCTGTTTCTTTTCAGCTGCTTCATATTTGGCCCATGAGGCCACTTTTGGGGTGGGTTCGGGGAAAGAGAACACAAGAGCTACTGTGAACAACTGTGGCAGGTCCTTCCCCCCCAGTACCTAGGTGGTACTTGTCTGCAGGTCCATAATGTGTCGCAACGTTAAAGTCAACAAAATCCAACTTGCGTAAAAAAAGTTTAAAAAAAAAAGCAAAAGTCCAAAAAAAAATTAAAAACACACTTTCACATGTTGAACAGTCCAGTTTTTGCCACAGCAGATCTAGATAAATCAAGAAGGAGAACAGTGCGTAACATCAGAAGTAGTTTGATGCTTGGTACAGGCTATGTGCTTCCCTGAACACTGTAATGGTATTGTTACCAGGAATAACAAAAATTTTTTCTTAGAAAGGACTCCATGCAAAAACAGTAGAAAGTATATTCCTGTTGCAACTCACTTGCTACTCCCAGAGTCATCACAGATGTGAAAACTTGATTAAACAACCAATTTTAGCCAACTATCAAATTCAGGTTGAGATAATACACAGACTTTTAATATTAATGAGCAAATTATTACTTATTGTAATCAAATAGTTCTTAACCAATGGCAAGAGACGAACATGAATTGACCAATGCCAAGAGAAACAAACAGGAATGGCTAATTTATAACTCTATAAATTAAAGTCTATTTAAAGGTTACAGAATCAGAGGCAAGACACACAAAGATGGGTGGGGAAGGAACAAAAAATGGTCAGTGAAGGGCAATTCTGGCACTAGTCCAGATTATGTGCAATGAGTTGTTTTCCTTCAATTCCTATGACTCAGAGCACAAGGTTGTGAATATATCAATTCCCAATCTTTCATTCACTAGTTGAAGAATCACTCTTTCAATCTAAGAAGATTTTTTGTCCTTTCTACTGCAGAAATAGTCATTTACAAAAAAAATAGCATGCGAGAACAGCTACCAGGAGATCTTCTGTTAACTCTCTACACAGGGCGAGTAAAGAAATTCAGATGCTTTCTCTTTGCTGACTTGATGTTTCTCTTGCATTGCCCAAACAAAGCTGTGCTACTTAACCAATCAAGAATTTGTTACAATGCTAAGCACTCCAGAAAAAAAGACACACAAAATCAAAAGATTGTCCTAAAACACACCCATAGAATTGATGTGTCTGCTGTAACACTGTAGATACAATTCAGAATGAATTCCAGTAAACCACTTCTTATAACTAAGATCCTCCACAATTTGCAGGAAGGCTGAAGTTTCAGGCCTAGACCCTTCTTCAAAAATTCCCATTTCTGAAGAAGGGTCTAGGCCCAAAACGTCTGCCTTCCTGCTCCTCTGATGCTGCTTGGCCTGCTGTGTTCATCCAGCTCTACACCTTGTTATCTCTTCCACAATTTCCTTGTTTCAGAGCAGTATCTTTCCCTATGTTTTAAACTCACAATCCAAAGAAAAATGGCTTTTTCACTCGAATATTACATAGAATAAAACTGAGAAGATACAAGAACAAAATACTAAAATTTAAATACAATTAAATTAAAATAAAATTAAAATAAAATACAACTCTCCATTGAACAAACTTTTGAACAACCTGATTTTGACTAATGTCAAGATTCAACCTTTAAAAAGATCAGATCTTATTTGAAACATATCCATCAGAACAGACATTCTTCAGCGTACAGGTTTAAAACTTTATACCATTTGTAAGGAATATTGAAATGGCATCTTAACAGTGCTTATCAAAGACAGAACTCAAGTCTGACCAGTAATTAAGTTGAACAACACTCGTTTCCTAACTAAATGTGGCAACATGAGACACTTCAAAATCATTAAGTTTCAGGTACGGAATATGAACAATTTTTATTTCTTAGATCAATAGAAAAAAATGTAGAAGAACAAGATAAATCTAATACCCAAGCTAGGTAGGGAATGACAGGCAGAATCTCAAACCAGAGCTGTTGAAGGAAATGTGTAAGATTGGGAAGCGAACTGAAGACTGGTGGTACATCCACGCCCCTGCTAGCCTTGTCCTTCTAGAGACAGGCAAAGCATCCGGAAGGTGCAGCAAAAGAAATTTGGAGAATTGATGCAGTACATCATTATCATACGATCGATGGCATAGCGGAGAAATTGAATATTTTGGGTGGTTGCAGTGCCAATCAAGTAGGTTGCTTTATCCAAGAAAGCATTAAGCTCAAGTTTGTCTTATTCAGACAGTGGAGACCATGGCATGTGCAAAACTTGGACCCTGTAACTGATAGAATTAACAGATTGCACTTGCTGCAGAATACCTGCAATGTAAACTGGACTTCACATGCAATGTTAAAAACGGTCTACTTCTCAAGCAAAGTCTGGTGTAAAGGAAGGAACATAATAGAAGTTCAAACCATTTTGGAAAGGAGCAGATAATGCAAGAGTCCTGACTAATGTGGACAAAGACAGGACTTCTCGTTGCAAATGAAGGGGTGGAACTAACTATTGCTTCGCATCCACAGGCATCAATGTAAAAATTAATGCTTTATCTTAAATGCAAATGATACAATTCATCAACATAAGTTAATTAGATGCATGCATAATGAGAGTCTTTATTGTATTCAGTTGTAAAGGGAGTGGGGACTGTGGTAAAAGGATTAAAACATACCTTGCCAGGGAGAAACACTGATTTAACGACTCTGGATACTGCAAGATCGTAAAGGCAGAGGATGCTACCTTCAGATTCTTTTAATCCAATTAATAATCCAGTTCTTTTCAACCAGCAGAATTCTTTTACAGCCAGAATTGTTGGGGGCTGTTCTCCAATTCCACGGAACCTATAAGCCGAAAGTCGTTCACCCGTGATTGAGTTAAGCAGCTCTAAATGAGCGCCACAAGCTAGCCAGGACAATCCATTGCGACCTGAAAGAGAAACACAATGCAATAAATACATTTATTCTGGCAAATAACATTTCACTTAAGATTTAAGGGAAACTTTTATGATCTTAAAAGAGAGCACATAAATCAAGAAAACTACATTACTAATGTCTTTTAGGGAAGGAATCTAACTGTATGTACCAAATCTGCCCTATATAACTGAAGGAGTAAACATTTTTTTATATCAGTTTGCCAGATTTTTGCCCATTCATTCGTAGCCATAGTCCTTCACAGTCTTCTTACTTCCTTTTTACAACTTGAACCAATAATTGGGGGTTTGTTCGACTACAGGCAAGCGGAGTCTAGGTTGAGCAAGAAAGTCACATCACCCTCCCCTACCTAAGACATCAGGTACAGACAGAGAGCTGCTAATGAGATATTCTTTTAGCAACAAAGATATCAAATGTACTGACAATTAAAGTATTTTGAGATTGTTGTACAGAAATCTGCTAACAGGCAAATCAGCAACTAAAATGCTGCAACTTCATCATGTATTGTATGCCCCGATTATGCAATCTCTCCCTGTATTCACGTTCACTAACTTAAAAGTGGTAAAATGAAGTGTAGAGCTGACCAAGTAAAGTCCAAACAGTTGTAGCACATTTATTAATTCTCCCATAACCCAGTAAAAATGTTTTCTCTAAATCAAGCCACAGCCAAACATGGATTGGAATTCATCATAATTCATCATCAATGCCACATGCTCCACCCTTGCCCCTTGTGCCAAATGCCTCTTGCCAGAACTGTGCAAAAAGTTTGACCTCAATGAGCATTTTTGCAAGGCATGTTTGCAGTTACACATTGACAATTGCTTTTAGATGAACCCCAAAAGGTGAATTCAATCAGAATACACCTTGCTACAGTTTGTCCGACGATCATGAGATAGATAGCTACGTTCCCCCAAGATCTGATATAAATTTTAAAACTGGAGATTAAATCAAAAAGAAGGAGCACAGATCAATATTCCTCCTCAGCGTTCTCAGAAAAGCTCAAAAGACAGACCTGAACACCTTTACAAGGTTAAACAGAAAATCTGACCTCTACAGGACATCAACATATATACAGTTAAGGGAAACTGGTCAAGCAAAGGAAGACAAAGTGTTCCGATAGAATATTTACATGAAGATAGATGGAGGAGGTTTGAATGAAGCACAAAAAGCTGCAGGGACAGTTTGGATTGAAGGTCCTTTTTCTGCACCATATACCTTATGCATTGAACCTACACCATCACATGGGTATAAGCTTCCCATTTCAGCATTAGTAAACAAATAGTATTGCTTTTTCAGAAAAAGAATAGATATAGGAAGGTCATCAGTTGGGGGTCATATCTTTCACTTGATTGAGAAAGGAAACAAAGAAATTCACAGAATCCCTGAAGTGTAACGACACACATTTGGCCATCATCTCTGCAATGACTGTTCAAATGAGCACCATGGCTACTGCAATTTTTTGTTTCTTTCCTTCCCCCATACCTTTGCATATTCATTCTATACAAATAATCATCCAATACACTCCAAAATGCTTAATTTGAACCTGCTTCCACCACACTTCCAGGCAGTGAATTCCACACCATAATTATTCAATGTGAAAGATCTTCCCCCTCCTCTCACGTCACATTTGCAGGATGAATTTGCATGCTCTTTGGAAAAGTGTAAAATGCAAATCAGCTGCTCACACCAACATTCAATGGTAGTTTTCTCAGAGTGTTGGAATTTGACAAAACAAAATGCACTATTTTTAAACAAATAAAAGTATAAAAAACTAGTTTAATGTTGGCCATATAACGATTGCTAATTGTAAAATATCAACTCAAACAAGGGTGCAAAGTCAGAAATCTGTATACTTCAAAAGCAGGCTTCTCCTTTCGTCACTAAAATTACTATTAACAATTAACTTAGTAAGCATCAGGAACATAATCTAAACATCAGTTAAAGCAGCACAGTTTTCAAATTAATCAAACCATACAGAAAGCCTCAAAAAAATCTCACCCTAAAAACTAAGCTTGTTTTGTCATACTTGATATTCAAGATCTATTTCAACAGTTCAGCTGCTCTGAAAACTTTAGCCTTGTGCATATATTTTTACCATAACCGAAGTTTTTAAGTAGTTATACTTTCTAAGCACTTCAACAACCTCCCCACAATGGGTCAGTTAGTTATATCTTGTGACCCCAAAAGATCCTTGCATTTTTACCAGTTCAGATCATATTCCCTGTAATCTTGTATTGCAATGGGTGATCAATTGTGCAGGATATTTGAATGTTTGCTGTAGCCACATGGTTAGTTGTAAGGGCTGAGTTGGGTGTAGCCTACATGGGAGTTTTCAGGTTACTGTACACTACTGGGCTTTCTAGGAGATGCTCACACCTGCAAGTTACTTGAAGTTACCAGAGAGCCAGTATTGATAAAATGATGCAAGAAAAATAAAAGTTTTGCTTAATTCCTGGAAATCTGTACCAAAAAAAACTATCTTGAATCCAGATGCCACCAATGAACTCTGTCAAGAATCTATCAGTAACTTGAAACAAAAGTATCCAAAAACTAGATAAAGAATGAGACACATCATAATATACACAGTGTCACATTTTCCAGAAGCACATTGTATTTGGACTGTAAAGTCTTTGCAATGATATTCAGTGACACCTACAAAAATCAGAAAGCCAGAGAGAAAGAAAATAATGAATATTCAATATTTAATGTTTAAGAAAATGTAAATGAAAATGAAAATGTTGGGTTCATAAAAAACAAACAAAATAAGATTGTTTTAATTAAATTTTGTAATGCCTTACCTGTAGCAATTTTCCCGTACAGGCCCTCATCTTGTGTTGACTCATCATCAGCAAGCGCTTCTATGGTCACTTCTGGAAACTGCAATAGACCACTGGTGACTTGTGCTGTTAGTTCACACATTTCACTCTGAAAGAGAATAAATCAAAATTTAGTTATGCTACAAATCTAATTGGAAGCTAGATTAGATTACTCATCCAATCAATGGTGGATCTGACCACTTCACATTCCCAAACACCTGATAATATTTCACCCTCTTATCAAAAATACACTTCCACTATAAAACTACTCAAAGACTCTGCTTCCAAAGACAAAAATCGCAAAGACTTCCTGAAATAAAATTCCACATTGCCTATCTTAAAGTGGACAACCGCTTAATTTGAAACAGCAACACTTCGTTTTCAAATAGTTACTCCCTAGTTCTATATTCACCCACCATGAAGATGAGGGGTTTGGACCAAAGTGTCTGTTTCCATCTGTATGGCTATGTAATTCTAAGCCTGTTCCAGAGGTGTCATAACACAGCAAGTAACATTTTTCAATCAATTTGCCAGATCTTTGCCCATTCATTCTTAGCCATAGTCCTTCATAGCTTTCTTACTTGCTTTTCACAACTTGGACCAATATTGGGGATTTGTTAGACTGCAGACATGTGGGGTCTAGGTTGAGCAAGAAACTCACATTGCCCTCCCCCACCCTGGATTCCCAAAATAAGACATGTCATTCACTCATAGGGTGGCAAATTTTTGGAATTCTCAGCCCCAGATGGCTGTGGAGGCTGAAGTTGTTGAGCAGGTTCAAGACATAGATTAATGGAGGACAGCAGAGGAAAACAGTAGAAGTAGAAAATTAAGTAGCATGAAATGGTATTAAATAGAATGTTTAAGAATACATGACAAGAAATAGAAGCAGGCTTGAAAGTCTACTCTCCTTTCTTGTCTTCTGTACTTGTATATTTCATTACATGCGTCTTACTGGTTCAGAACTTTGAGTCTTTAAAAATATTTAAATTTGGTTCTATGATTAGTTTCACTTTTTTCTCTACTTCCCTTGTATCCCAAAACACTGACAATATACAGAATCAATGCCTGCTGGAAGCAATGGAGATTCGAAACTGATGTCAACTGGAATATGCCACCGTGCGCCTAAAATGGTGAGGCCAAGAAACTTTCAAGTACAAACACTAATTGCCAGAACAAGGTGAGGTTTGGATCAAACTTTCTGTTGCTTGCTTTACTTGAATTCATACATACCATGCAATATAAACATCTATCATCTGTTCTGCTGTGCACAATAACACAATAATATAAAGTTTTTAAAAACCTCAAAGATCATGTATTTTGTCAACTTAACGTGAACTTAGAGTCTACAGGAGACAGGCTGGAAAAGCAGAGGTCAGACAGCATCCGGGGAGGGGGTACATCAAAGTTTCAGGCCGAAACCTTTCACCAGGACTGGGAACTTCGGCCCAAAACGTTGACTTACCTACTCCCTGGGTGCTGTCTGACCTGCTGTGCTTTTCCAGCCTCAAACCTAGAGACACTGCCTTCCAGCATCTGCAGTCCTTATTTTCTCCAAGCAATTTAAGCATAAGTCAACAAAATCTTCAAAAGCCGTGGAAACAGTGTAATTTGTAGTTCTTTTATTCAATCTGCATGCTTTTCCAAAACATAACCAAAAAAACTTCAGAAATTTGATTTCTATCCTTTCATTGTTTTTAAAAACAAGACGCTGGTCTAGTCAGAGCCTGAGAGATAACCGTCATTGAGAAAGCTTAAATGACGCCCGAGAAACTGCGGGACTACAGAGACTGCATGATCTACTCTGAAACAATAACTACTCCTCAGTCAGCACAAAAGCCCTGAACCAGGGTTTTGGGAAACGTGGATGTCTTCAAAAGCAACATGACAAAAAGTCAGTAGATTTAACATTAAAGTAAAATAATTTGAACTTTTCAAATTTTTACTCTCATATTGAACAAATAACTTGTTAGTAATTGCAGGCAAAATAATTGAAAAGTTTGATTAGTTCACCAACAATTGAAACAAATGAAAGACTTTGTCAAAATGAACGTGTACAGAGTTTTCTGACAAGAGAAGACTAAATAATTAAATAATTCTAGGCGATTGATTGTTTTGTTTTCTTTGGTTGGGGTGAGGAAGAAGGAGTAAGGAAGATGCAGGAGAGCAGGGTGCATGTGAGCAATAGCCCGTTAAATGGGGTGGCCGCTATTACGTTCAGTTTAAGCTCCTACTAACAAGCTGGGAAAAGGCTTGTATACAGCACAGACCTGAAGAGACCTAACAATGTGCTCCCTAGCTATAAATTCTAAGTATTTGTTTATATTTTTTATATACCCGTCCATGCAACAGTTTATCTATATGCCCAAAAACATCCTTACTTGATGGCCGAGTTAAACGTAAAATTGTTATTCTGGAATAAGAACAAGAGGAAGACATAGAGATATAGTTATATCAACGTAGGCATGTACCTAATCTTGATCAAACATTAGGGGCCGACAACAGTAAGGATTTACAATTCTTGCTATTTATAAAACTATTGTTATGGAGTGATTATGATGTTTCGGTTTGGTGGTACCATTCACAGTTATGCTCCAAGGAGCATCCTCCCAAATTGCCTTAAATTCTCCAATGCTACTTATTTAAAAAAAAGGGCTACTGTTGTTATCTTCCACCCATATTATTCCTTTTACCAGTATATTTTGTCATTTACACAAAGTTGTCAAGATTTACGATTTCTTTTCCTGTGTTAATAATGCTTAGACGTAGATATATCATAAACGTATTTGTTTGCAGCGTTTAAAATAGTTGAGGTCCAAAACTTGAGCACTACCATACACCTCTGCTGATAGCAATGTGATAATTACGGGAAGAATATATTAAAAATGCTTTTGACATGAAATACCTATAGTAGGCATTTTCCATCTTAGGCTAGCCGTTACAACAAATCTATGCTTTGAACACTAGATTCCCTTAGAAATAGCACTGCTTCGGGAAGTCAACAAGTTATGAGTTCATAACTCCCAATATCCAACAGTAGCTATGAGTTCTTGAATTATTGGCAGGAAAATTGATCCTTTGCAGAGCATGCAAAGCCATCCCTTCCTCAACTCCTGCACGTGAGTTACTATGGGGTGCATTCACGGGGCAGCTAATTTAAGCATTGAATGTAACTGACCTGTTTGCCTAAAATAGAGCACAAACTTGGAGGTTTATGTTCTAAATTCTTAACGAATATGTTGCATCGGACAACAAAATTTTGTGTTTTGAATGTGTAGAACAGTTGCAGCACCGAACAGGACCATTAGACCTCTCTTTATTGGTCCCCTAATCCAGCAATGCATCCCATGCCATTACTTTACCTGTTCCTCATAGCCTTGAAGTTATTCTTTTTCTGATAGTGACCCACTTCCCTCCACTGTACTCCCAGGTAACATTTTCTGCATTTTAACCATTTGCTGTATAAAAAAGGTGTTTCCCACGTCACCATTGTTTCTGTTGCCATGGACCTAGAAAACTACTAAAATTGATCTAAAAATTGAACATTATATTCTATCAGAAACAGAGAGCCTTGTGGCAGAATCAAGATATTTTCTTGGAGGCATAGTTTTACTTGACCAGAGAAATGGAGAGGAAAAGGAGGTAGGAAAAAAGAATGGTCTAATAAAATTAACCCCAGAACATATGTGGCTCATGCAATTTTAGGAATTATGATTGCGATTTCAAGAACACAGAACAGAAAATAAATAAATAAAATAAACAGCCTTTATCTATTGATTGTCATCAATGTAGGTGTGTTATTGTCAGAACTTTCTGTAGAAGCAAGTTGTTTGTATGAAACAACGTGGAAATACTTTTACGATGTATCCAAGTGTGAACAGAACATACATATTATCAAACAACACAAACAAGCATGGGACTCGGTAACTCTGTAAAGACATAACACATTAATGGGACTTGAAGAGATACGTGGGCTCGGGCCTGGAAGAAAAGTTTTAAATTGACGATCTTGCATCATTTACTTTTCACAATTATCCTCAGTGTTATGTAACAAGCAATTATGACTAGTTACTAGTCAGTT
The DNA here is from genome assembly GCA_024137785.1 of Ginglymostoma cirratum. NCBI lineage: Eukaryota > Metazoa > Chordata > Chondrichthyes > Orectolobiformes > Ginglymostomatidae > Ginglymostoma > Ginglymostoma cirratum. The sequence goes on from JAHRHZ010000018.1 coordinate 10,728,311, forward strand.
TCTGCTGAGTTCTATTCAAAGTTCCATGCATCATTTGATGCATTTGTTTTCAGGTCAGTAAATACAACTTTTAAATTTATGGCATTTTTAGTTTGTTACCCAGACACCTTTTACTTACATTCAAGATTTGAATGCATTGTTCACTGCTCCAAACAGAAACAAAGTGCATAAAAATGCATTTCTTTCCATTTTTTGGAAAAAACGCTGGCGAAACGTGGACAAGTAGAATTAAACCAGGATTATTTGTTTCAGCACTCAAAATTATATTCTTGCAGCAGTATTTTGGGTTTTCTTTACTGACAAGAATCCACTAGAAAGACAGCTAAGGACTAAGAAAAAAAAGGAGAATACAGCTCACAAATTGCTGTGGATAAATAAATGTTTTTGATTCTCAAATGTACCTTATTCATATTCAAAATGATTCAGCATGACACTGAATTAAATCAGAATTCATAATTTGAAACAGTTTGCCATCTAGTTAAATCTAGCAAGGAAAAACAATGAGAGATTACAGAACTTAATATAATAGAGTCTGACATCTTTAAGAAGGAGTTCTTCCACCCAATGTCTAAAGTAACTGTCGGCCATCTTCTTCAGCAGGATGGACTTCAGGATTGAGAAAGACTCAATACTACTCTGGTAGAATGCATGACCAGCAGACACAGACGTGACATATGTGGTGCTTAAGGGATTGGGTAATATAGTTGTGCGGAGGTTTCTGTGCTTGCCGACATTTCATCTTCGCAACTCTTCATTGGTTGGAGTCATACCTGGCACATTGGAAGATGGTAATGGTGGCTGGAGATCAGTCATCTCACCTCCAGGACCTCCCTGCAGGAGTCCCTCAGGGTAATGACCTTAGCCCAACTATCGCCAGCTGCTTTCTCAATGACCTTCCCATAACGGCAGAAGTAGGAATGTTTGCCGATTACTGCACAACGTTCAGCACTATTTGCTACTCCTCAGATACTGAGGTAGTCCATGTTCAAATGCAACAAGATCTGGACAATATCCAGGTTTAGCCTGACAAGCGACTGGTAAAATTCACACCACACTGATGCTAGGCAGTGACCATTTCCAATAAGAGAAGGAGACAGACAGACAGACAGACAGACAATCTAACCCCTGCCCCTTGACATTCAATGAGGTTTCCATCACTCAATCCCCCACAATCAGTGGCCAGAAACTTAACTGGATTCACCATATAAATATACCGGCTACAAGCACAGAGGATGGTAATACTGCAGCGAGTAACCCACCTCCTGACTCCCTACAGCCTGTCAACCACTAACAATACACAGGTCAGGCGTGCAATGGAACTTGCCCAGATAGGGTGCAGTTCCAACAACACTCAAACAGCTTGACACCATCCATCCACAAGCATCCACTCCCTACACCATCAAGTCATTACCCAGTGTATGCCATCTACAAACTGCACTGCAAAAATTCACCTAGCTTCCTTAAACAGCACCTTCTAAACCCACAGCCACTTCCACCTAAGAGGACAATAGCAGTGGGTACCAGTGTGTAGCACCACCTACACGGACTGCTCAAGGGCACTCAACCTGATTTGGAAATGTCGCTGTTCCTTCACTATTGCTGGGTCAAAAGCGTGGAATTCCTTCCCTAAGGACATGCGGGTCAAACTACAGAACATGGACTGCAGTGGTTCAAGGAGGCAGCTCACCACCACCTTCTCAAGAGCAACTAGAGATGGGCAATAAATGCTGGTCAGTCAGTGATGCGCACAAGAGAACTGATTTTAAAAATGTATACATATTCCCAAAGTCTCTTGCATGTTCGAAGTGCTCCCGAACACACCATCATTTTCATCAGTCACAAGGCAAAACAGGGGTCTCCCATGAGTCAGCATGTATGTTTCACCACTACCGATGAAGACAGGCATAGATACATAGACAGGCTAGACCTGCCTCCAATGCATTAGCTCAGCTTTTCTACCTTCTGGGGGAAAGAGAACTTCAGGACCAGGATTGCAAGCTGGAAATTGAGGTTCAGTTTGCTGGATAACAATGCACCGAACACTCCTATATGCTTCAGAGTCTTGGACAATCTACAGCAGACATCTCAAAGCACCACCAACAATATCTTTGTAAAAGAAAGGCAATCAACAGAAGTATCCTCTTAACACAGTGTGGAGCTGGAGGAACACAGCAGGTCTGGTAGCATCGGAAGAGTTGGAAAGTTGATGTTTTGGGTCAGACCCTTCTTCAGAACTATCCTCTCCATCCTCTCAACAAGCCAACTTGCCCAACATCGAGGCATTAACTATTCAAAACCAGTTCTGCTGGGCATGACGTACCGTTCACATGCCTGACACAACCGTGCATGGATATACTGCACTGATAATACTGCCAAATGCAATTTACAGAGGAGATTAGTACTTCAAGCCATACAGTAGCACACAGACTGCTAAATCTGTGGTAACAAATAAGTATTCTTAAAAATCAGAAACTTGCTAGAAATGCATATTTTACACATTACAACACACGGGCTACGTATCAGAAGCTGACACAAAGTAGCCAACTAAATGGAAAATAATTATAGCCCCAGAAGATACAACCAGTTTGTTTCACAGTGGCCCATGGTTGGATAATAGCATTATCTTAGCTGCTTAAAACACAAAAATGTAACTGAACCCATCTTATCAGATCAAAGCAAAATTTCAAAAGGCTTCAAATAATGTTATTTTGCAGCTCTGATACAAGCACCAATATAAAGAAAATCTTCTCAATACGATGTCATATGTATCACAAATTGGTCTGTTTGGAGAAACCATTTAAATATACATTAGGTGGTAAAATAAACTACTTCGGCAAACGAATGCAACAAAAATCACGTCAGTACAACTGGTTTCAAGCTGCAGAGATAAATGGTACTGCAGATGCTGGAGAATCCGAGATAACAAGCATGGGGCTGGATGAACACAGCAGATCAGGCAGCATCATAGGAGCAGGAAAACTTGACGTTTCGGGCCTAAACCCTTCATCAGAAATTTCTGATGAAGGG